>CM042138.1:143214813-143348355 GCA_023376005.1 Doryteuthis pealeii | reverse complement strand
GAGTGTCGTCAATATACCTTTTTGTAGAATAACTGATGGTTGCTGGTATCAAACAATCGCTCCTCTTGGAAACCCACAAAGATAACAGCCGCGCCAAGGGGGCAACTCATTGCAATTCCGTCAATCTGTTGGTACATCAAATTGTTGAAACTGCACATTTTTGGTGATGTTCATCAGCTTCAAAATGATGGGTTCGGCAATGAGAGGGGGGTCAAGGTAACTGCGGTATAAGGCGTCAGCACTGATGGCGATGGTCTCATCCAATGGGACGTTGGTATAAAGGCTATTGATGTCAAATGAGCAGGTGTTTTGGTGGTTAATAGGAAGATTCTGCATCATTTTGGCAAAGGTGAGGGAATCAATGATGCAGTGTTTAGAATAAAGTTGCACAACAGGCTGGAGAAGGTTCGCCAGCCACTTAACAAGGCGGTGTTCAGCAGATCCAATCATGAGGGTGTTCTTTTTGTGGATTTTAGGTAATACATATAAACGCGGTCTTTGAGAACCCACTGGGCGAATTTTGTCGTAAATGGTTTTGGGGATAAGATGTTTCTTGTAAAAACCCAACAAGTCACGTTGTATTCGCTGTTCCTGTAGTGCAGTTCTATCAGACTTCTCAACATTACCAAGGATTTCAAATTTCGGTATCGGCTGGTCACGTCAAGCCCTAGCACCTATATGATTTTCCCAACCCTACTGCCCTTATGGCAAGCCCCAATCCCTTTTTATCATGTGGGTGCTAGAAGGCGGTGGCTGCGGTCTACATATCCTGGGAATGACGTTTAAACTCTATCTGATGGTGAGGTTCCAGTTTTGGAGGTTTGGGGAATGTGAGCACCCCTTCATCACCATTGCTCCCCTGGTCAACTCTGACCCGGAGTGGTGGTACCTGTTAAGGTCCCATCTATGGTTAAATAGAAAAAAATGTATTTATAAAAGAAAATTGTATTATCCATTAAGAATTGATTTATTTCAAAACTTTATCGGCATTAAATGACCCACTGAGGTTGATATGCCGTAAAACAAAACAAACAAAATTTCGGTAAGAATATCCACCCTTTTGTTGTTGTAGTCCCGTCTGTTGAGAATTACAACGCCAGATCCTTTATCAGGTTTAGAAATAACAAGATTGTGGTTATTGCGTAAAGATTTTACAGTTTGGAGATGTTCATTGTGCAGGAAAAAATCGGATTTATCAATATTGGAGCCACAATGTGGGCAGAATCCACCAACCGTATCTTGAGGGCTAGCAGTGCATCAGTGGAGGTTGGATTGTGCTTGAGCAGGTGGATATAAAGTAATTCAAATTCAGACAGAATATGTTCTCTGTTGAATTTAGTGATGGAATGCAAAATTCCAATCCATGCTTAAGTATAAATTCCTCGTGTCATATAATGCATGTTTTGAACTGAACGGATGATTTCTTGTCTGATAAAGTTTCTTTTCTATCCTTTCGAATTGTCAGGCCATCTTTTGTATATTCGGGTGGAATTGGTGCATGAAATCCACCAAGGTTCTTACAGGAGCACTTTTCTACACTACTTAGTGCCATCATCAGGTGTGAGATGTTTCCATTTTCTTTTAAACAAACAGTAGCAGTAGGAATAAGGAAGTTCTCACAAATTTATAAGAATGGTGGGAGGAGAATGGCGGCAAATTTATAAGCATTTGAGAACATGTTGGCTGGTTTCAAAGTTCATCTTGTTTATTGATTTGAGTATTTGAAGTTTTTTTTTTGTTTTCAGATAGAATTTTTCCTTATATATATTATTACAGGTCAATATTTTCTGCTTCTAGATAAATTGATCTGGATTCAGACTCCAGATTAGAGGATTAAGCGGAAAATCCAGGAGTCGGTTTTGAAACTAATTCTAGAAGTAATATTAGATAATACTTTTATCTGCTTTCGACAATGGCCATTATCACTTCTGGTCTTTCTTCAAACCCTAAAAATATCTTTGGCGCACCACCTTCCTTTATTTCACTTTTTGATTATAGAAGACGTATTAGTTGAGTGAACCCGATTGTATTCGAGAAGATGGCACCCTTAGGTAACGTGAATGAAACGCGTGTGACCACCTTTTTAAATCTCGGGGACCAAACTGTATAATTTTCAAAACTATTTCTATAACTTTCTATTCTCGCTGATAACGTGGCTGAAAACCATCCAAATCATCGCCAAAGTAATCAACTAATTCTTATAATCAAAAATTATGACCTAATGTCGCGAGTAAAATTTGTATTCCACTTTGAAATTCTATGCTACTTTTAAAAAAAAAAATAGATACAAGTAATCTATTAAAAAGTGCCTCTTTTTAGTATAAACAAATTACTATGTAAACTACATTCTCTCTCTCTCTCTTTTACACTCACTCCCTACCCCCTCTCTCTAGAGTTTATTCTCTTTTTCTCTAGCCCACTCCAGTCCCCCCTCTCTCTCACTGCCTAACTATCTCTTTCTACACCTCTCTCACTCACCCCCTTTATGTAGCCCTTTCTGCTTCTTTCATTTTTCTTTTAAAGGTCTTTACACAAAAAGATGCATCTCTACCATCCAAAAAAACACCTGTTTTGCCTTGTTCAATACCATAAAAGTCAAATGCACTCTTCATCGCTTGAAGGAAATAAAAGCCGTCCATTTAAAAAAAAAATATCTGTAGTAAAAAGATTAATTCCTAATATTGCAGATCACTTCCTCTTTAGTCATTGTCAAACGTCCTGTTTATAACTCCTCATCTAACCGCCCCGTCGGCTAGGGCGTTAGAATGCACCGACTGCAACTCCGCAAAGGGGTAAGACTCCCCCCAATGGGGCCACCTGTGATGCTTAAGGATAGGACCCATGTGGATGAGTAGTTCATGACTTGCAATACTCCACTTTGGCCCTATCTTGGGCTAGACGGGTGGTCGGAGAGGCCCCCTCCGATCAATCGGCTGGTCACCTCAAGCCCTAGCACCTATATGATTATCCCAACCCTATTGCCTTTATGGCAATCCCCAAACCCCTTTTTATCATATGGGTGCTAGAAGGCGGTGACTGAGGGTCTACATGTCCTGGGAATGACGTTAAACTCTATCTGATGGTGAGGTTCCAGTTTTGAAGGTTTGGGGAATGTGGAACGCCCCCTTCACCATTGCTCCCTGTCCACTCTGACCCGGAGTGGTAGTACCTGTTAGGGTCCCATCTATGGGTTAGATAGAAAAACATGAGTCGATAAACAAAATTGTATTATCCATTAAGAATTGATTTATTTCAAAACTTTATCGGCATTAAATGACCCACTGAGGTTGATATGCCGTAAAACAAAACCAAACCTCCTCATCTAAAGGATAAAGTTGTATTAGGTTGTCTCATAATATTTTCCCTGGAGTTCGGAAAGTCATTTCAATTCTTTTATCTACGAGAGTAAATAAAAGTAATGCCATTTTGTTTAGGAAAGGTATAATTACCAACAATATCATACATCAAAATCAAGCTGGTCCTCTGTGGATCACACCCTTACTTCTCGACAAAATCACCGTTTCTCTTAAAAGCAATGTTCCACTTTCGAATCGGAGCATGTATCTCTGCCTCGTAAAATTCTGTTGACAGTTCTTTGAGCCATTTTTTCACTACAGACTTCACCCCCTCGTCACTGGAATAATGTTTGCCTCTCAAATACTCTTTCATGGGGCCGAAGAGATAATAGTCTGAAGGCACTAAATCTGGTGAGTGTGGAGGATGCGGTAAAGTTGTCCACCCGAATCAGGTGATTTTTCCCCCTTATCCTGGTGTTTGTGTGTGGTCGAGCATTGTCAAGCAAAAGGACATTGTCGATTGGCAAGTTGGGTCTTACTCGTCGGATTCTTGCTCTGAGACTCGTTAGGGTCTTAATGCAGGCCCTAGTTCTATAAAAAAAATTCACATGAAATAAAAAAAATGGCATTACTTTTTAAATCACCCTCGTAAATCTAATGAAAGTGAAGTAATATAACTGCCCAAACATACAATTATTATTAAATAGGACAAAAATAGTTTCCAATAAATTTCTTTCAAGCATTCGATTCATTTGTAAACATGATGGGTTTATAGCATACACCATCTCTACAGAGGACCCGCCCTGTCGGCTGGGGCGTTAGAATGCACCTCTGCAGAGGGGTAATACTCCCCCCAATTGAGCGACCTGTTGGCCGTTGGTGGCGACCAGTGATGCTTAAAGAGAACCCAGGTGGTTGAGCAGTCAATCACATGCAATATTCCACTTTGGTCCTTACTTGGGCTAGACGGCCGATCCGATCAATCGGCTGGTCAAGTCAAGCCCTAGCACCTATATGATTGCCCCAAGCCTATTGCTCTTATAGCAAGCCCCAACACTTTTTATCATATGGGTGCTAAAAGGCGGTGGCTGAGGGTCTATCTGTCCTGGGAATGACGTTAAACTCTATCTGATGGTGAGGTTCCAGGTTTGGGGAATGTGGAGCACCCCTTCATAACCATTGCTTCCTGGTCCACTCTGACCCGGAGTGGTAGTACCTGTTAGGGTCCTATCTATGGGTTAAATAGAAAAACATGAGTTTATAAACAAAATTGTATTATCCATTAAGAACGAAATTAATAAAATGTGCATACGCCTCTTCACCTTAAAAATGCGTGTGTGGGAAAATATTTCTACAATACTGCCAAAAATCAGTTGGATTTTAATAAAATTTTTATTATTCCTTTTTAATAAATGACCTTCTTACAAAAATTTACATTCAGATTAGGAAAGACTTTATTTAATGTGATTAGACCACCATTGGGAACTGTTTAGATAAGTTAATAGAGCATTCGCCTAGGAACCACAATTTTCCGGGTTCGATACCGGCCGTCGCCAACTGAGATAGTAAATGTGGCACTCCACCTCCCAGATACAAAAACAATTTCTCTGGTCAAGCGCCAGTGAAAAGAGGATAGACCTCTTTATGTCCGGCTGATACTAACAATAGGCCGTTCCGCCGATTTTACTTCGAGTACCATTTAATTTTGTAATTTAGTTTAAGAAGGAATTGGACACCTCACCAGTTAATTTATTAATTTTTCAATTTAATTCTTTTAGCCTGAAACAATCTATGTACTCACCAGTTCTGATATGAAACAATTTTCCTTGATCATTTCGCACAGTGCTAATCCTCCCGATCGGCTGAGATTGTTGTCTGTCAAATCCAATTTCTGTATATGACAGCTGGTCTGTAAATAGATTATGGAATACAAAGTCATAATGTCTAAAAGATCCGAGAGTGTAGAAAGTATGGATATTGAAACTAACAGAATTGCAAACCTAAAATATATATATATATATATATATATATATATATATATATATATATATATATATATATATATATATATATATATATATATATATATATATATATATGAAACCATTTGCTAAGCATAAAACTCTAACAAAATTGTCTAATCTTTTTGTCTCTCACTCTAACGGTTCTTTTAAAAACAAATATTTACCTACAAACTAGTTGATTACTAGAGCTACAAAACCCACGTACACTATACCCAACAAAGGAAAAATCAAATTTCTTCGGCATAAAATAACCCAATTTAATTTGGATTTGACATGCGGTAAAATCCAAACTAAACTACTTTTACAAATTATAATAGACCAGACGGCTGGGGCATTAGAATACACTGACTGCACCTTTTGCAGAGGGGTAAGACCCTCTCAATGGGGCCACCTGTTAGCCGTGGGTGGTGACTCGTGATGCTTAAGGATAGAACCCAGGTGGTTAATTTATTTCAAAACTTAATCGGCATTAAATGACCCACTAGGGTTGATATGCCACAAACCAATACATGACTTGAAATACTCCATTTCGGCCCTTTCTTGGGCTAGACAGGTGGGCGTAGAGCCCCCCCCCTCCGATCAATCGGCTGGTCACGTCAAGCCCTAGCACCTATATGATTTTCCCAACCCTATTGCCCTTATGGCAACCCCAACCCCTTTTATCATATGGGTGCTAGAAGGTTGTGGCTGAGGGTCTATATGTTCTGGGAATGACGTTAAACTCTATTTGATGGTGAAGTCCCAGTTTTAGAGGTTTGGGGAATGTAGAGTACCCCTTCATCACCATTACTCCCTGGTCCACTCTGGCCTGGAGTGGTAGTACCTGTTAGGGTCTCATCTATGGGTTCAGTAGAAAAAATTGTTTATGAAAAATGAATCTCCATTAAGAACGTATTTATTTCAAAACTTTGTCGGCATTCCAATGGCCCACTGTTTTGACGGCATACCACCCTCAAACAGCCAGAGCAAATCTAGATACGTCTCCTATCTTTGGTTGGAAAGCTATCATTATTATGGACATTGGGATCAAGTGTCATCCTGTCGGCTGGGACGTTAGAATACACCGACTGCACCTCTGCAGAGGGATAAGACTCTCCCAAATGGGGCCACCTGTTGGCCGTGGGTGGCGACCCGTGATGCTTAAAGAGAGAACCCAGGTGGTTGAGCAGTCCATGACCTGCAATATTCCACTTTGGTCCTTACTTGGGCTAGACGGGCGGTCGGAGAGGCTCCCTCCGATCAATCACGTCAAGCCCCAGCACCTATATGATTGCCCCAACCCTATTGCCCTTATGGCAAACCCCAACCCTTTTTATCATGTGTGCTAGAAGGCGGTGGCTGCGGGTCTACATGTCCTGGGAATGGCATTAAACTCTCTGATGGTGAGGTTCCAGTTTTGGAGGTTTATTGGCATTAAATGACCCACTGAGGTTGATATGCCGCAAAACAAACCAAACTAGTTTACACAAAAGGTAATTAACAATAGTAACTGCTAAATAGTATTGCGAATGGCCACTAGAGGGTGTGTTAAAAGTAGCATATAAAAGGGAGCGGCAAAGTCGCTCTCCCATACTTCGACAACCAAGTAGCACTTACATGTGCGTTCTTGTACAGAGGCATTTGCACACCCAACAACCTCGTGGCACACGATAACATTGCTTAAAAATATAAGTATTCAACACTTCCATTCTCTCTCATACATACTTAGGATATTTCTCTACATTCTTTTATGTGCTTTGGTTTTTCATTTTATTATTAATTCTTATTTTTTTAAATGCTATCCTTGGCCAGTTGAAAAGGTCTTAAAGTAAGTCAGTCCTGAGTTATGGAATCCTTTGCTAAGCGTATAAGTCATATCCAGCGTATTGTTAAAGGTCCAGTGATTTAATCCTATGTCCATCGTCCGCGAAGGTCGCAGTAGTTATGAGTAGGTATCGCTAGTACTGCCGGTATAAGTATTGTATCAGCAGCAGAGTACTGTCAGCGATTGGCCAAGAGTATGATCATATGGTTATCGCAGAGTCTATAAATAGGAGCGGGCATCTAGCATACACCTTATATACGAAATAAGTCACCCACCCCCTATTTTGATACAAGGTGGGTGATTCCATTCAGAAATATTAAATCATTTCATTCAGAAATATTAAAATTTTTATAATATTTTTGTTTTATTACTTCTAATACTATCTTTATTAATCCTATTTTTATTATTTTGTTATTCTTAATCTAATTCTTAACCTTATTACTGCTAATATTGTCAAAATTAGTATTTTTTTTTTGTTAATTAGAATACAATGCAATACAAGTTAGTATTTGGTTGGACAAGTTTAATGTCATGTCCAGGACATCCATTTTTTTTGTGGGGGGGGGTCTTACCCCTTTGCATGGAATACAGTCAGCCTATTCTACGGGCCCAAGCCGACAAGGCGAAATCATAAGTTTAATTATGCCCCCCCCCCCCCCATGATATCTTTTTAAAAAGTTTTTTATCTTATTCAATGGTTTTGTGAACAGATCCGCAATATTCTTTTCCGATTCTATATACTGCAAGAGTATAGACCCCTTTTTGATTTCATCTCTTATTAAATTGATATTTTATATTAATGTTTTGATCGCTGGTGTATTATGTTTTTTTTTTTTTTTTTTTTTTTTTTTAGATTTCCAAGAAATAATCGAGCTTTCGTCCGATAATTTAAAACAGTATTCCTGATATACTTTTTCGGTCACTTGAACCTGCCCAGTCGGCATCACAAAATCCCCGTAATTTTAAGTGTTCAGATGATTTTTTAAATACTAGCGACTGACTTTATTGAGCCTTTCAAATATTGCAAAACATGCTTTGCTCTTGTTAAATGGATTGGTGTAGGTTTATCCAAATACTGAGATAATTTTGAAACTACATACGATATATCCGGCCGAGTAGCCATCATGATATAAATTAAGGAACCAAGAATTTCACGGTAGAGCTTATTATCAATTAATTAATTTTTCAAAGTTTATTTATATCCATTTCACATGGAGTATGTCGTGGTTTAAGTTAGCTCAGGCAATAAAATGTTCTAAATCATTCTAAAATGAATGGTTGTTGGAATATTTCACATTTAAGGTGTGCTGGAGGCCCACAATTTAAATTTATAGACTCTTCGTGGCCGCGTGGATTCAATCAGCCAAGAGAGGGCCCCCTCCGATCAATCGGCTGGTCACGTCAAGCCCTAGCGCCTATATGATTGCCCCAACCCTATTGCCCTTATGGCAAGCCCACAACCGTTTTTATCAAATGGGTGCTAGAATGCGGTGACTGAGGGTCTACATGTCCTGGGAATGACGTTAAACTATATCTGATGGTGAGGTTCCAGGTTTGGGGAATTTAGAGCACCCCTTCATCACCATTGCTCCCTGGTCCACTCTGACCTGGAGTGGTAGTACCTGTTAGGGTCCCATCTATGGGTTAAATAGAAAAACATGAGTTGATAAACAAAATTGTATTATCCATTAAGAATTGATTTATTTCAAAACTTTATCGGCATTAAATGACCCACTGATGTTGATATGCCACAAAACAAAACCAAAATTATGGGATCGTCTTGAACTTACCGCAATTGTAGGGGTGACGGCTCTTGCTCCTCTACTTCCTAGACCATGATAACGAAGATCAAGATCCTTGTCTTGCATATGTCGTAGAAAGTAACTGATTGGTGTAACACCCAGTTGTCGACATCTGTTAATGTAGGAGGAACGCCCAGAGTGATCGTAAGGTTCTTTGGTGTCTAAAAAAAAAAAAGCAAGTGTATGACATAATTGTAATATATTTATTTGCTCAACCCTGGGGCTGTACAATACGCAGACTGCATCTCGTGCATAGTGGTAAGATCCACCCAATGAGGCCACTTGTTGGCGGTGACGCGTGATACTTGAGGACTGAGTTCTGATAGCTCAGTACTCCATGATCCAGAAGCCTGTCCTTACTGGGCTAGACATGTTGTATATCGTGCAATGGAAGAGAAATCTTCCGGCGAAGAGACAAAAGAGAAAGAAATATATATGAAAAAAGGGAGAACGGAAGAGTGGTCTTCCGGTCAAGAAGCAGGGAGAAGATGAAGAAATATATAAAAAAACGTAAGAGGAGTCTTCCGGTGAGGAGGCGGAGAGAAAGATGAAGAAATATATTAAAAAAAAAGTCTGTCAGTTATCAGATCAAAAGATTAAAAAAATGCGTGGGCATATTTATCGTATATAAAGGTTAGTGGATTTCGAAGCGAGTAGCCTGGAGCATAACCCCCTCGGGCATTTTCATTGTGAACACTCTGCGCCCCTCACCACCCACAAACCAAAAAAATAAAGACTGGTCATATCTTTATATACACGTGTCTGTGGTTTCATTGAAGTTCAGTAGCCGGCTATACAATAGACGGGCTGTCGAAGAGGCCCCATCCAATCGGTTAACTGGTAGCATCAAGCCCTAGCTCCTATATATTTAGTCCCCACCGTATTCTTTAGTCTGCACTCGTGTAAAACATCCAACTCTTTATAGGTGCTAGAAGGCGGTGGCTGAGCTGAGCATCAAATGCGGTGACAGAACAAGACTTTGACCACTTTTTAAAAATTGGCAGCGGCTCGAAATCCTGCCCCCGACTAGTATATAAATTGTAAAGGTAACTCATTTGACTACAGTAATTTTATATACCTATCAAGACAAACTCAGCCCTGTCGACTGGGGCTTTAGAATATACCAACTGCGCTTCTGCAGAGAGGTAACCCCCAATGGGGCCGCCTGTTGGCCGTGGGTGGTCCATGACATGCAACACTCCACTTTAGTCCTTACTTGGGCTAGACGTGCGTCCCGTCAAGCCCTAGCACTTATGATTGTCCCAACCCTATTGCTTTATGGCAAGCCCCAACCCCTTTTTATCATATGTGCTAGAAGGCGGTGGCTGATGGTCTTCATGTCCTGGGTATCATGTTAAACTCTATCTGGTGGTGAAGCTCCAATTCTGGAGTTTCAGAATGTGGAGCACCCCTTCATCACCATTGCTCCCAGGTCCACTCTGAGTGGTCCCATCTATGGATTAAATAGAAAAATGTTTTTAAAAAATGAGTATCCATTAAGAATTTTTATAAACAAAATGGTATTATCCATTAAGAATTGATTTATTTCAAAACTTTGTCGGCATTAAATGACCCACGGAGGTTGATACGTAAACAAGAATCTCAAGTCTAGTTTGTTTTTACGACATAATTTTATGCTAAAACGTTTTGTAAGACCAAAAATGAGAATGTTAATGAAACCAGAGCCGATGGGGTGGCTGCTGCTGCTATTTCTCTTAAGGTGACTCGTTCAAAATGAATGTCAGACTCAAGCTGTTTTTTTATTGTAATAAATTCTTTAAATATGCATGTTTCTTAATCACAAGCGGTAGATCACAAACTTAAATGTCTTAATGCGAAGCTTCAATTCTGAATCTACCCTGTCGGTTGGGGCTGTTGAATACACCTGTTTATCTTAAGTGATGACCCGTGATACTTAAGGATGGAATCCTTGTGACTGAGCAGTCCAGGTCATGCAACACTCGGCTTTGGACCTTACTTAGGCTAGACGAGTGATCGGAGAGGCCCCTCCAACCAATCGGCAGGTCACGTCAAGCCTTAGTACCTATATGATTTTCCCCCAACCCTATTGCCCTTAATGCAAGCCTCAACTCTTTATCATATGTGCTAGAAGGCGGTGGCTGAGGGTCTTATTGTCTTGGGCATGACGTTAAACTATCTGAAATAAAGTTCCAATTCTGGAACTCGGAATGTGTAGTACCCCTTTATAAACATTACTCTCAGGTCCACTCTGACTCAGAATGGTATCACATGTTAGGGTTCCATCTATGGGTTAAATAGAACAGAAAGAGTTCTAAAGTGTGTTGAAAAAAAATTGAGTTTAAAACATTGAGTACCCATCAATGAATAAAACCAAAACAACTTCGGCATAAAATGGCCCAATGGGTTAACATGCTGTAACATCCAACTAATAGGCTAGTCACGTGTCCTGAGTATGACATGAAACTGCATCTAATGGTATCGTTACCGTTAAAATCAATCAAAAATTTTATGCAGTCTGTCAAAGTTGATCTGCCATTAAAATCAATACAATATCAAACTTAAATGTTTTATTAGAGTGGCTCAACACTGAAAAATATTGATTTGCTTTAAATCGATCAGTACTAGAAATCATGAAGCTTGAATACTCACTTTTTAACACTCGTGTGAAATGCAACTCTCGGCAATCATAGGGGACCCTACAATAGGGTAGGTCGATTTTTCACTTTTTAAAAATATCAAATTGTCCATCTATGCGAAAGTTGTGTTAGTATGCTGAAACCAAATATTAGATCTTTTACTTGCACCATTGTTTGAGAAAATAGCATCAAAGCTCGTCTACTAAAATTCACTAAAAAATCTTCGTTTTCTAAAGGCTAAATTTTTCGAAAATGAGGATTTTTGTGCATTTTAGTAGGCGATCTTTGATGCTATTGTGCAAGTAAAATATCTCATTTTTGGTATGAGTATTCAGTATACTAACATAACTTTCACATACATTGACAATTTGATATTTTAAAAAAGTGAAAAATCGACCTACCCTACCCTACATGTAATTTAATTTCTATACTTTAAATCGTAATGAACTGTATCCAAATTTGATAAAAAGCAAAAAAAAAGCAAGAGTCTTCTTGTGACTCTTATATTCTATATTGCCTGAGTATTTCCTTTTCTTTAAACAGTTAAGCACCCCCCACACCATTCGTAAATAATGGAAGCAACTTAATTTCCTGATTACGATACTGATGCATCCTACAAACCTAAATCTGGTTATGTTAGACCTAAAATCAACTCATTTTGTACATGAATCTGATAGTAATGACATCAAATCCTCGCTGCATCTGTAAAATGAGGCTAATTTAGTCATATAAGACGTGTTCAATTGGATCGATCGATCGATTGATTGGCACTCGCTGATAACATTGACGTGCGCCTGCTGCAGTGCTGACTAGCGAGCTTAACGTCGAAAATCATTTTTTTTCCTGATTTTTTTCCCCCTTAGACTTAAAACAATCTTTGAAATTATGCCATACTTTACAATGTCTTCTTGTAAGAACTAGCGGGACCTGTTAAGGTCCCATCTGTGTTAAATAAAAAAAAAAATTTCTACCAAACTATCGGTACGAATATTTCAAAACTTTACCGGCATTAAATAACCCACAGAGGTTTGATATTCCATAAAACAAAAACAAAAAACTAGATTTTTTTTTTCTCCAAACTGTTCTTCTACAAAAATACGATAACAAAACTGTCAAAATCAAGAAAAATCCTTGGAAAAGACATAAGTTTGACTATCCCTCACGGCCTACCGCCTGGCATAAAATAACACCGAATGGGTTGACATGCCGTTAAAATCAATCAAACATTGTATCTCGTTTGGAAGTGTAGAAAATAAACAATTATATCAAAACATATTTGAATAACTGGCTTACTGTCCGAATATATGAAACACATGACAAGGATAAAATCAATTCAAGTTGAAAGAGAATTTAATTGTTTTCTGGATACCGTTCAGTTTGTAAATTGATTACATGAATGCAACTCACCTTCTGCTTCAAGGTCGGTGTCCCAAACAGAATCGTCGAAAATATCCAACGTGATCACTTCACTTTCTGACGTCACTTCCTTTTGTTGTTCTGAGCCACACTCACTTCCAGTTTCGCCAGATTTCTTCAGCGTACAGCTTTGGTCCGTATTTGAACTTGCAGAGCGACATTTTCTTTGACCACTGCGGCTCATTGTCTAGAAAAAAAGGAAACAAAACAATTTGACGAAGTAAATATTGATACTTTATTGGCACTTCTGTTAACAAAACATGTATCGCTGTACTCGATTACAAATAGACACCAACCACTCTGACCCAGAGTGGTAGTACCTGTTAGGGTCCCATCTATGGGTTAAATAGAATAACATTAGTTTATAAACAAAATTGATTATCCATTAAGAATGAATTTATTTCAAAACATTATTGGCATTAAATGACCCGATAGGGTTGATATGCCACAAAACAAATTAAACCAAACTAATAGACACCAAATCTAAAATAATATCGAAATAACTAATACCCCACAAAAAATGAAGCACTAATGTCTTCGGCATAGAATAACCTAGCAAGGTTTGACATGTCGTAAAACCCAATCAACCGTTACTGATACATCTGTCTTTATATGACAACCGTAAAAGACCCCCCCTCCCGTTTTAGATAGCCAGCTTCAACAATTTCCGAAATCAGAAAATCTCTCACTCCTTTACAAATTAGCAGTTTGATCATGTCTGTAGAATGTTATGGTTAGAACGTTCTGAATTTTTATCAAATGTCAAGGTATGACTGTCTAGAATAAGGGATATCTCTACACAGAACACAACTTGTATTCTCTGAGTGTTCATTATGTAACCCTATTGCCCTTATGGCAAGCCCCAACCCCTTTTTATCATATGGGTACTAGAAGGCGGTGGCTGCGGGTCTACATGTCCTGGGAATGACGTTATAAACTCTATCTGATGGTGATGTTCCAGTTTTGGAGGTTTGGGGAATGTGGAGCACCCCATTCATCACCATTGCTCCCAGGTCCACTCTGACCCAGAGTGGTAGTACCTGTTAGGGTCCCATCTATGGGTTAAGTAGAAAAATGTATTTATAAAAAAAAATTGTATTATCCATTTAAGAATTGATTTATTTCAAAACTTTATCGGCATTAAATGACCCACTGAGGTTGATATGCCGTAAAACAAAACAAACCAAAAAAAAACAAAAAAAAAACAAAAAACAAACTCTTACTGATGGTGAGGTTCCAGTTCTGGAGGTCTGGGGAATGTGAAGCACCCCTTTATGACCATTTTTCCTAGGTTCACTCTGACCCGGAGCGGTAGTACCTGTTAGGGTCCCATTGATGGGTTAAATAGAAAGTGTTTACATTTTTTTTCCAAACTATTGCTACAAATCTTTCAATGTATTCTGAAGAGAAAATACTGTTAGCTGTGTAATAGGCCAAACACCCTTCAAAACTGTTAAGCATTGTTTTCATAGAATGTGAAGCTTTTAGTTCTCATTAGAGATTTTTCAATGCAAATAGGAAGGACCTGTTTGAAAATAGCAGAATGGATGGAATTGTCTTTGATGGGAAATACAATCCTACCAACAATTATAAATGTAAACATAATCAATTTCATGCAATAGAATTATTAGAAAACAAACCCAGAGGATTCTGACATATTGTTAACACAAAATAAAATCTTTTAGGGAACATAAAAATATCACACAATGTGATTTCCTAATCTATAGGCATAAGATAACCCCAGAAGGGTTGGCATGATATGTAATTAAAATCAATCTCTGGTAGCAACTTGAAATTTACAAAACCTGAAACATCAGAAACCGTTATTTTAAAGCAAACAATATGAACGATCTGTTTGAAAATGTGAACATGGATGATATTCTCTCTTTTTTGAGGGAAATAAAATTATACCATAGAATATAGACATGAAACAAATCAATACCATACAACATAATCCCCAATAATGCTAACACATTAACACCAATTACTAAAAAGTATAAATATAAATACACGATATGTATAACTTCCTAACGGTTAGGCATGATATAACCTCAGGCGGGTTGATATGCCGTTAAAATCAATAAACAAACAAACAAAACCTGAAGTATCCCATAATGCCAATAGGGCCCACATAATTTCTTCAGAAAAAAAATTAGACCATTTGGGTGCCGTTCTTTTTACAATTTAAAATATAGAAATTAAATTACTTGTAGGGTCCCTCGTGATTGCCGAGAGTTGCATATCACACAGGTGCGTGTTCGAACTTCCGGAGTTCTAGTACCGCTCATCTTTTTCTCCAAGTTGTGCCATGTTAGACGCTCAACAGCCTTTTTAAAATATTGTAAAAACTTTCATATTATAGTACATGAATGTAAAATAGTTCCTTTTCAAAATTGTCAGTTTTGAAAATGTCGTTTGTTCTTTAATTCTTCTTTGTCAAAGACGAACGCGAATCTCAATACCTTTTAAGGGGTGAATTCATTTTTTTTTCTATCTAAACAAAAACAATAGAAAGATGGCGCACTGCCAAATTGTATCTTAATGTCTTGTAATGACTTAATTCCTTAAATACATATTAAAGCTAAGAAGACTTAAATATTTCAAAATAATCCCATTGAATAGAAAATCCTTCTCGGCTAAACCGTATGTCACCAACAGAGAATTCATAGCCAGTTTCATGGGATAATGACGCCATTTTGTTTATATAACCTAGATGTGTCCGTATTACTCACCAGAAATAATATCACGTCAAATTTCTATTCGATAACTTGATTTTTAATTGCTTGGAAGCCATTGGTTTAAAATGACCATTACTACAAATTAAGATGGCTACCTGACTTTTGAGATATATTAACATGAGTGAATTGGTTGGGAGGCGGGAATAGAAAGCTTCTTTTTTTTTCTTTAGTTGAGCGTCTAAAGTATCGCAAATCATTTTAATCCTATCATTAAAAGAACATAGAAAATAACTTATAACAATAAATTAGCACATTTGCTGGTTAAAAACCACACAGGCTCGAAACATTAAAGCTAACACCACCTCCAATTTAATTTATAGCATATATTAGCTATGTTTACCTCCAAAGAATGTTCTCTACAGAATACATTTTAAATGCTTTTTACATAAATGCTAGACTCTCTCACTCGCTCACACAATATATGTAGCAGTTTTCTTTCGAAAAATCTATCTGAATCTTATTAACATGATGGATGTCTAAAGTAATACTTTAAAAATTCCACTTGCCTTTGTATTTTTCAATGGAAATAAACACAGCTTGTCATTTCCTTGCGGAAACTTGTGGACACCTTAACTCACACAAAAGTAATTTCCATTAGAGATCTATTTGAAAATGCCAATATACATCACATTGTGTCTTTCTTGGCAAGAATAAAATTATACCAAATATTTTACCGCCCTGTGGGTGGGGCGTTAGAATACACAAATTGCAGAGGGGTAAGACTCCCCCAAATGGAGCCACCTATTGGCTGTGGGTGATAACCCGTGATGCTTAAGAATGGAATCTTGGTGGCTGAGCAGTCTATGACTTGGAACACTCCTTAGACCATTACTCTGTGACAGGCAGTCACAGAGGCCCCCTCCGATCAATCGGCTGGTCACGTCAAGCCCTAGCACCTATATGATTGCCCCAACCCTACTGCCCTTATAGCAAGCCCCAACACACATATGAATAAAAAGGCCTTAAATACCATGGGTATCGTGATTATGGACCATTTCCACTCCTGGGCCCCATTGGGGGAGTCTTACCCCTGTTGGCCGTGGGTGGCGACCCGTGATGCTTAAAGATAGAACCCAGGTGGCTGAGCAGTCCATGACTTGCAATATTCCACTTTAGGCTTTTCTTGGGTTAGACGGGCGGTCGGAGAGGCTCCCTCCGATCAATCGGCTGGTTACGTCAAGCCCTAGCACCTATATGATTTTCACAACCCTATTGCCTTTATGGCAAGCTCCAGCCCCTTTTTATCATATGGGTGCCAGAATGCGGTGGCTGCGGGTCTACATGTCCTGGGAATGACGAGCACCCCTTCATCACAACTTAGTCGGCATTAAATAACCCACTGAGGTTGATATGCCGTAAAACAAACCAAACCAAACATTCCACAAGGATAACCAAACATCGACTTACATAAACGTTAAATCGAATCCCCCTAATTTGATTATTAAGCAAATACCAAATGCGATAAACGAGAGAATTAGAAATCTATCTAGTAATGAAAAAATATTCCTAGAAAACAGCAAGACATACAATGAGGCCCTGGAAAAAAGTGACTTCAAACAGAAATTCTTATACCATCCAAACACGGAAAACAACAAACAGAATAAGAAAATGGACAAGATAGGAAAAAAAAACACATTAAGGATGCACAAAAAAACGGAAGGAAAAAAGAACTGAAAATATGGCTAAGAGAGAAGGTTGCAACGAAGGGAAAAGGCACAACAAATGTAGAAAGAGGAAGATCATATGGTTCAATCCTCCTTTCTTCAAGCTAACAAAAATTAATATAGGAAAATATTTCCTGAAAATGATAGACAAATATCTTACTTAGGAGATTGTTCTGATTAAAGTGTTTAATAGAAAAACAGTAAAAATTAGTTATTCCTGCACAAACAACATAGCGAAAATAATAAATAACCACAAGATAAATACGCTAGAGAAACACCAGGAAAACAGAAGTAAACAGCAGCAATAACCGCAACTGCAGGGCCAAAAACAACTGCCCATTTGGGGGGAATGTAATTCCGAAAAAGTGGTGTACCAAGCGACCATTTTCCCGAAAGAAAACGAAACAGATAAAAAAAAAATCTATATCTGAATATCCGCGGGAAATTGGAAGCAAAGATTGTACAACCACAGGCACTCATTCACGCAAGAGTTGCTAAGGAACCAAACTGCATTGTCGAAAATCTCTTGGAGACTGAAGGAGAAAGGACTAAACCCGCAAATTGAGTGGAAATTTCTTAAAAAAAAAAAATCGACAACACCGAGAAGTTGGAGTGGAAGATGCAACTTATGCCTGGAAAAAAAGATACAAATTATGAAATTCAAAGATGTATGTATATAATGTATAACAATAGAAGCTAAACCTGAAGTAGCATGTAAATACCTACACACACAGCCCTTTCGGCTGGGGCTTTAAAATGCACCTACTGCGCCCGTACAGAGGGATGGGACCAACTGTTGGTCGTGGGTGGCGACCCGTGATTCTTAAGGATGGAATCCTGGAGTATGAGCTATCCATGATATGAAACACTCCACTTTGGCTTTTTCTTAGGCTAGACGGGCGTTCGGAGAGGCCCCCTACAATCAATCGACTGATCACGTCAAACCCTAATACCTATATAATTGTCACAACTCTTTTTATCGTATGTGGTAGACTGAGGGTCTACATGTCCTGGGAATGACGTTAAACTCTATCTGATGGTGAGGTTTCAGTTTTAGAGGTTTGGGGAATGTGGAGTCCCCCTTCATTACCATTGCTCCTAGGTATACTCTGACCCGGAGTGGTAGTACCTGTTAGGGTCCCATCTATGGGTTAAATAGAAAAATGTATTTATAAAAAAAATTGTATTATCCATTAAGAATTGATTTATTTCAGAACTTTATCGGCATTAAATGACCCACTGAGGTTGATGTACCGTAAAACAAAACCAAACCTATTACTTATAAACAATACATCTGTGCTTATTTGGAGAGTAAGCTGTAGAGAAAAAACTTGATGTGATAGAAGAAAACCGAGTGTAGTTTTGAAATCGGCCTGCCAATTTTAGTCTAAACCAAATGAAAAATCAAACTCAACAGAAATTATGTCCAAAATTGTTTCACTGAGGTTGATATGTCGTAAAACAAACCAAACCAAAATTGTTTTCCAGTGAATCAATATTTTTGATTGACACATTATCCTTATCCAAATATCTTTTTCTCTTTTATCAGCTTACAAGATTAAGCCCTACCGACTGAGGCTTTAGAATATACCAACTGCACCTCTACAGCGGCATAAAATAACCCAATGAATTTACATGCCTTAAAACACAGCCAACTAACAACTCTCAATCAGCTGGTTACGTCAAGCCCAAACCCTTTTTGTTATGTGCTAGAAGGCTGTGGCTGAGGGTCTTATCGTTTTGGATACGACGTTAAGCTAATGGCGAAGTTCCAGTTCTGGATCTCGGGGGGAATGTGTAGTACCCCTTCATAACCATTACTCCCAGGTCCACCTTGACCCAGACTGATAGTACCTGTTTGAGAAACATTCTCGACCACAGATTGTGCATTTGTAGGTTGTCCCTGTATATGATGATGTTCCGATGCTTTGTTGCCGTTGCTTTCTTATGGACCTCTTAGCTTCATGATGTTGTATCAGGGTGACTTCTGACATGTACAGTCCTCTAGGGAGATTCTGCCGCCACCGAGGGCGGTCTTGAGCCAAATTTCCCCAGCTGGAAAGGACAATGCCAAAGCACCTGAGATCATTTTTGCAGACATCCTTGAATCGCAGTAGGGGGCGACCAATCTGTCTTTTACCAGATGTTAGCTCTCCACACAGGATGTCTTTCGGGATTCGTCCATCATCCATCCGACGTACATGACCCAACCATCGGAGACGACGTTGTCTCAGAGAGTACAGGCTGGGGATTTGAGCTCTCTCTAGGACTGCTGTGTTAGTGATCCTGTTCCTCCAGGTGATGCCCAGTACACGTCTAAGGCAGCGAAGGTAGAAGGTATTTAGCCGCCGCTCTTGGTGGGAGTATAAGGTCCATGTTTCACATGTTTAAAATTAAAAAAAAATGAATACCTTATCAAGAATGTTTGGAATATGCTTGTACTATTAAATAGTGCTGGGTGGCGTCGTCAATTGTGTTATAAATTATTTATTTCTTTCAACATTTCTAAGTTAAGACAATTCTCCGAATTGCAACCTAAAATTTTACATTTCAGATTAATTGTAAATGATTATAAAAAATCCCTTAATGGAAAACTGAGATTTTTCATGGTATTTTGTTTACCTATGTGCTATTTTTACATTTTTTTTATCCAGAGCCATTTTGCACTTTTTCGGTCGTATCAGTAATTGATTTAATTGCACTTCTTTTTTTTTGCTCCGACTAGACCGATGTCTGACCTTTTTTACAAAGAGATTTTGCCGTAAATCCTCTTGATCCCGCTTCTTTGGTAGGTACGATGCTTTCAAACCGTTGGTTTGACATTGCGCCAGTAGTTCGTCATACTTCGACGTCTTCCGTTCATGTGCTTCTACGATATATTCCTCCCATGGTACAGTCAACTCCCACATCACAATAGTTTTTAAAGAGAAGAATATTAAGTCTGGGCGCAAGGTTGTTTTTACTATATGGTCTGGAAAAACTAATCTTGATTTTAGGTCGATTCTTAACTCCCACTTTGTTGCGGGTGACAGGGTGTTTGGTTTAGGCTTTTTCGTATTAGATTTCATACGAGCTTTGAGAAACCCTATCGCCGTCTTCTCTGGGTTAAATTTATTTGTATGGATGGCAGTACAGACTATATCAGCTATCACTGTAACGCTCTTCTGCTAGTGCTGTTGGACAGATACTCAGGATATGTTTTAGAGTCCCTGTACGTTTGCATAATGATTCTTTTTCAAAAACTTTGGTGGCATTAAATGACACACCGAGGTTGATATATCGTAAAACAAACCAACCAAACCAAACAACCAGCAACCCTTCAGAGAAAGCGGTTTTTAATTTTTGTCACGCATCGTATTTGTTATCCTGAATCCTTTCTAGGTAGGGTTTCAACCATCCTTTAGAAACTGTGGGATGAAGCTTGCCAAATTAATGATATTTTGTTGCTTGACAACCACTTTTTGTCGAGGTTGATATACCGTAAAACAAAATAAACAATTTTGGAGCCAAGCTGAGTGTGGTGTACCCTTCATCATCATTACGCAGGTCCACTCTGACCAGGAGTGGTAGTACCTGTTGGGGTCCTATTGATGGGTTGGAAAGAAGTAATGAGTTTAAAAATGAATTGAGTTTAAGAGGAAAAAAATGAGTACCCAATAGCAAAACGTCTTCGGCATAGAATAACCCAAGGAGGGTTGACATGCCGTAAATCCAACAAATTGGCCCATATTGGTAGTACCTATTGAGACCCATTCTATGAGTTAAATAGATAAAAATGGAGTTAAAAAATTGTATACCCAACAATAAGGAATAAAAAAACCCCAAGAATTGATATGCTGTAAAATTCAAGCAGCCAACCAACCTTGAAGCCCTGTCATCTGGGACGTTAAATAATCCGACTGCACCTCTGCAGAGGGGTAAAAGAAACTCCCAATGGAGCGACTTGATGGTGAGGTTCCAGTTCTAGAGGTCTGGGAAAAGTGGAACACTTTCATCACTCTGACCCGGAGTGGTAGTACCTGTTAGGATCCCATCTATGGGTTAAATAGAAAATTTTCTTCCAAACTATCGCGACGAATCTTTCAAAAAATGACCCACCAAAGTTAATATGCCATAAAACAAAACCAACAATCTGTTACACTGTTCTGCGATATTTTCAAAGTCGAATACACAGTAGCTGATTTAAAGGCAGTTTTTTACGCTGAAACTAAAAATGAAACTAGATTTTTTTCTAATCAGATCAAATTAAGATACAGACTTTTACTTGAAATATATAGAGCAGTATTATAACTCTATTTATTCGTGACAAGTCCAGACTTTTGAATAAGTGTTATTGTGTACAACTTGTGAAGTATTCAAGCACATCTTAAAAACCAGACCTGACTAAACACAATGAATGGTATTTTTGAATTCATCATAAAATGGAGATCATATATCACATATGCCGTAAAACAAATAAACAATCTTGAAATAGGAAGATTTAAAGGTCTTTCTTACCTTCTATTTTTTGTTTGTTTGTATCCCAAAGTTCGTTTAATGTTTGAGTTTTAAATATATATATTTCAAATCATTTTGATTGTGGATCCTTTCAGCATCTTCTGTTTGTTTCGTCCTTATCTGATTTTGAAATCTTAAACCTAAGCACAAGTCCCGTTAGAACTGGAGCCAACATCTGACCAGGCTAATTAAGAACTTGTTTTTCTCTCTAAACCCTTAACCACCAATGAAATGACTGTAAACAATGGTCGATTAAAAAGCTTATTCAAATCGTCGGACATTCAATTAAATATTGTCGTCGGTGTGTATTTTTCTTGTACTAACTTACGTCATCAAGAAGCTGGGCAAATGTCGGTCGATAATCAAAAAATAAAAAGAATCAGTAATTATGCATCAATAACGCCATGTTTTCATTAGAAGCAGATTGAAAATAAGTTTTGCTGAACCTGTCATTGTATTAAGGCGAAGTAATTACATTTGTCATTTAAACAAATTACCGGTTTGACTTCAACGGTGAGATTTACAGTTCTGGAATTCGGGTATGTACGAAGGGGTTGAAAGAGCTTTAACATATAACACCCACCTACCCACACCGAAAAAAAAATCTATATAATCCAGCACATTAATATCATACAGCACGTGTACACCTAATGTAGTTGTCATAATTTGAAACATAAAACCCTCAACGAAACTCCTGAATCTAATTCCGGAAATATCAAACAGAATCCCCAAGATCTACTGTAATCAAATTACTAACTCGTTGGGGCACCTGGTGTAATGGTTATCGTCGTAGGAAATGAACTCGGCGATCCGAGTTCAAATTCTAGACGAAGCTGATTGGATTTCACTTAGTATAAATCAAACTATTCTTCTAGCTATGGGTAAATAGGACAGACTGGGCTCTTTAACTTTAAACTCCGAATTCAAACTTGTTACACACCGCTTATGAAATAGACCCAGGTAAGCTTTATTCTACTTTGTTACTTGTAGATACAAAATCACATTTTGACATTTAACAAATCTATAATTCCTAAATAAAGATTGGATACTACATTGAAAAAGTAGGACAATACACACATGCAGCCTTATATATATATGTGTGTGTGTGTGTATTTTGGCAGCATTTTTTCTTTTATACAAATTTTGTTGAACTGTATAGACAATTCCTGTTGGACAAGTCTTTGGTTGATCCGTTCCAATTTTCGGGCCATCTTTCTGGTGTCGGGGTGTAACTGGTATAACAGTCCACCAAAGGTTTCAAAACGAGCGCTTTCGGCAATACAATTTGCCATCCTCAGGTAGGAAACGATGGTATGATTTCGTGTCTCGTTTTTAACGAGAACGAGTAGTAGCAAGGAATTAGAAGTGGGAGGTAATAACCATTGGTAGTAGGAGGTTGTAAGAATGGTAGTGGTTCGAGCGAGCTTTGCAGTAATTTTTTTTTGTGGGAGGGGGGCACAAGTTGTGAGAAGGGGAGGGGTATAGTGGAAGGATAGGCGGAAAATTATAAATATTTGAGAATATGTTGACTTATTTCAAAGTTTATTTTATTTAAGGTAGGTTTTTTTTTGTTTGATTTATAAAGCTTCGATTTTTTTAATGTAGTGTGCGTACATTTTCAGTTAAAATTTTGCAGTAGGTAGAGGGGGATATGAATGTGTTTTAAGGTGTTGATTAATGGAGCTGGAATCAGATAAGTGTAATGTTAATCTACGTGATAATGTGGTCGTCGTGTGGCCAATATGTGTTATTAATTTTGGAGAGACAATCTCCTACGGCACATTTGAATTCATACACAACATTGGTCTCATTAAGACGAGTAGTTTTGGGGGAGGAGTTGTTGCATGTGACAAGATTTGGAGTTTTGAATTTTTTGTAATAAATGATCAAATTGACTTTTTTTTTAGTGTCGGTGGAAGAGACATTGTTACGTATTTTTTTAAACGTATTTTCATCCAGTTTATAATTTTGGTGCATCTGATTACAATAATGTTTTGGTTAGGGCTATTGAGTGTGCTACTGTTTTCATTATGGTAAATATTATGGAGGGTTTTTCGAATTTGTTCATCAACAAAATTGTTGGAATTCATTATTGATGAGGGTTTGCTTAATTTTTTTTTTTTTTTTTTTTTTTTTTTTTTTTTTCGGAAAAGAATGTTTTAGAAGTAAGTTTTGCACGGTTTATCAAATTTTTATAATGGCTTTTTGTATTGAGCGGAGCATTCACTCTTGTAGTTGATAAAGCAAGAATTGATAGAGGTAGGTTTTTTATATGGGGAGGTAGTGAATTTGTTGTTGTTAGTCTATCATGACGTCAAGGAATGGGAGTTTGTTTGTTCATATGTGAAATTTAGTACAGAGTGTTGTTGAAATGTTCGTTGTAGTTCGTGGAGTTCACTTACATTAACGAGGAGGAGAATATCGTCTTCTGGTTTTTTTTTTTATAATATTAAAAACTTTGTTTTCTAGGTGGGCCATATAGAAATTGCTAAATGTCGGACCCAAAACTGACCCCATCGAGATACCGTCAGTTTGGGTGTATAAACTGCCTTGGTGGTAAAAGGGGACTTTAGTTGTACAGCAGAGGAGGAGCTTTTTAAGTATGTTAGGGTTGATTTTAAGAGGTGGATATTCCGATTGTTGTAAATGTTTTGTATTATATGTCAATGGTTTCTTTTACGGGGACGTTTGTAAAAAGATTTTCGACGTCAAGTGAAGCAATCAGTTTTTATTTGGTGTTGAGGTGTGTAGAATTTCAATTAGTTCATTTGTAGATTTCAGACTGTATTTGGACATATATGGCGTAATGAGTTGGTTAATAAGTTTTGTTAAATCGTATACTGGGGTAGTGACTTGAGAAATGATAGGTCGGAGGGGGTAGTTTTGTTGATGAATTTTTAGTCCCGTAAATATAACCGGGTTTATAGTCACCAATAATCTTAGGAAGTTTTTGACTGTCAACATGAGCGTTATTGGCTGTGATAAGTTTGTTTATTTTTGTTTTCAGTTGGTTTATGGGGTTTTTGATGATTTAAAAAAAAAAACTTTGAATGATCATCGAGTATTTTTTGTAACTTAGAGTCGTAGTCAGTTTTGTTAAGCACGACAAAAATGTTGGTTTTATCGGCTTTTTTAATATAGATGTCAGGGTGATTTCGTAATATATATAAGGAGAGCGCTCTGCAGAGGGGTAATACTTCCGCCCCAATGAGGCTACCAGTTGGCCATGGTGGCGACCCATGATACTTAAAGATGAAACCCTGGTGACTGGTCAGTCTGACATGTAACAATCTACTTTAGCCCTTCCTTAGACAAGATGGTCGGTTTGAGTGATCACATCCAATCAATCGGCTAGTCACTTCAAGCCCTAGCACCTATATAATTGTCTCAATCCTATTGCTCTTATGAGAAAAGGGGTTCAGGGTTTAACATTTGTGTCGGAAGGCAGTGGCTGAGGGTCTTTATGTCCGGAGTATGAGGTTAAACTGCATCCAGTAGTGAAGTTTCAATTTGGAGTGTGGAGTACTCCTTCATTGCTATTACTGACCCCCGAGTGGTAGGAATTGATAGTTCGATCTATGGGTTAAATAGACCAAAAATGTGTGTAGCTACAATTTCTTAAAAACATTTTTTGTAAACTCCTAACAACCATACCCAACAAAGAAAAAAAACAGCATAAAAACGTCTCCTTCCCAACCCTATTGCCCTTATGGCAAGCCCCAACCCCTTTTTATCATATGGGTGCTAGAAGGCGGTGGCTGCGGGTCTATATGTCCTGGGAATGACGTTAAACTCTATCTGATTGAATGGAAAAACATGAGTTGATAAACAAAATTGTATTATCCATTAAGAATTGATTTATTTCAAAACTTTGTGGGCATTAAATGACCCACCGAGGTTGATAAGCCGTAAACCAAAACAAACCAAACCAACACAACTTTGATCCTTTTTAGTACTGACGCAGGCTCCGGAAAGAATCACTTAGTCGTGTGAAATACAGTCTTTTGGGGTTGCGTAACCACAAAAACGTAACTGACAATGTCCTACGTGGGTTGGGGGAACAAGAGCGAGTTGAAGTTTCACTCAAAATTCAGTCAGTGATTTGATCATATTGTCTTTTGTGGATTTGATAACTTATCAAAATTTCCAGTTAATCAAACTGACATTTTACAATTCAATTGTCATGAATGACGTGACTTGACTCGTACGAAATACAACCACACTTTTAAAAGGTGTGGTTTATTAGTCAGTCTGCTTAAGACAAGTGAATGCACCAACTGCACCTCCTGCAGAGGGGTAAAACTCTCCCAATGGGGCCACCTGTTGGTCGTGGATGGCGACCCGTGATGCTTAAAGAGAGAACCCAGGTGGTTGAGCAGTCTGCAATATTCCACTTTGATCTTTACTTAGGCTAGACGGACAGTCGAAGAGGCCCCCTCCGATCAATCACGTCAAGCCACAGCACCTATATGATTGCCTCAACCCTATTGCCCTTATGGCAAACCCCAACCCTTTTTATCATATGTGTGCTAGAAGGCGGTGACTGAGGATCTACATGTCCTGGGAATGACGTTAAACTCTATCTGATGGTAAGGTTCCAGTTCTGGAGGTTTGGGGAATGTGGAGCACCCCTTTCATCACCATTGCTCTCTGATCCACTCTGACCCGGAGTGGTAGTGCCTGTTATGGTCCCATCTGTGTTAAATAATACAATTTTTTTATAAATACATTTTACTATCTATTAAGAATTGATTTTTTAAAACTTTATCGGCATTAAATGACCCACTGAGGTTGATATGCCGCAAAAGCAAGCTTACTAGTTTAACAGCTCTTTCGACTGGGTTTTACAATACACAGACTGCACCTCTGCAGGTGGGTTAGACCCACCAAAATGGGACCACCTGTTGGCCGTAGATGGCGATCTGTGATGCTTATGGACGGAATCCTGGTGGATGAGCAGTCCAAGACACGCAACACTCCACTAAGACCCGTACCTAGGCTAGACGGAATGAATTTATTTCAAAACTTTTGTTTTACGGCATATCAACCTCGATGGGTCATTTAATACCAAACTTACCAGTTTAACTTGCCTATTGATTGCCCTTATACACTCATACTCTGACCCATGAGCTAAAAAGTTAAACACAGAGGCGTTGTCTCTTATCAAAATAGGAAATTGCATTATTCGTTTAGCTTTGCCATTCATTGTAATTTCTATACGACTCTGACTTATTGCTAATCGATTAAGTGACTAATTCATTGACCAGATGTCAAATATTAAGATTACAATATTCCCATCAATATTTCGCGTTGAGAAAACATCGAAAGGAAACAGAGTTCGTTACCACAGAAATATCCATCAATGTAACATTCTCACTTCAACTGTGTCCTGGATATGACGTTAAACTGCATCTAGTAGTGAGGTTCCAATTCTGTAGCTTTGGGTATTTTGGATTACTCATTCATTGTCATTACTCGCAGGTCTACTCTGACCCGGAGTGGTAGTACCTGTTAGGGTCCAATCCATGTGTCAAATCGAGCTTTGTGTAAGCTAAACTTGAAATGGCATGTAAATATTTGCGCAAATAACAACCACACTCAACAAAAAATAAATGAAATAAAAACGGCTTCGGGATAGAACCCAGGTGGATGAGCAGTCCATGACTTGCAATATTTCCCTTTGGCCCTATCTTGGGCTAGACGGGCGGTCGGAGAGGCCCCCCTCCGATCAATCGGCTGGTCACGTCAAGCCCTAGCACCTATATAATTGCCCCAACCCTATTGCCCTTATGACAAGGCCCATCCCTTTTTATCATATGGATGCTAGAAGGCGGTGGCTGCGGGTCTACATGTCCTGGGAATGACGTTAAACTCTATCTGATGGTTAGGTTCCAGTTTTGGACGTTTGGGGAATGTGGAGCACCCCTTCATCACCATTGCTCCCCGGTCCACTCCGGAGTGGTAGTACCTGTTAGGGTCCCATCAATGGGTTAAATAGAAAAATGTATTTATAAAAATTAAGTATCCATTAAGAATGAATTTATTTCAAAACTTTATCGGCATTAAATGGCCCACTGAGGTTGATATGTCGTAAAATAAAACAAACCAGGAGAACAGACCTAGTGTTGATTAACAAAAAAAAAAAAAAAAAAAGGAAAAAGAACGTGCCAACTGGTAGACTTTGTGGTTCCAACAGATCACAGGATGAAGTTGAAAGAAAACGAAATGGACAAATACCTGGACCTTACCAAAGAATTGAAAAAGTTGTGGAATATGAGGGTGAAAGTGATACCAATTGTAGTTGGTGCACTTGGAACGGTCCCCAAAAACTTGGAAAAAAAAGACTGGAGGACCTGGAAATCAGAAAGAATTGAGACCATCCAGACTACTGCATTGCTGCAATCGGCTAGAATACTCAGTCCTTGAGACTTGTTGTCACTCACTTCAGTGAAATACCATCAGCTAACGCTGATGTGAAAAACTCAAAAGCATTGACAATAATAATAAAAAGCTAAACTACATCTGATTGTGAAACTCCCATTCTGAAGATCTATGGAACGAGGAGTATTCCTTCGTTGCTATTACTCCTTGTTTTACATAGATAATTACTCTCCGAGAAAGATGCTTTCTTGTCTTGTAGCGTATACCTGTGGCTGTATATCTCTTAATCTCGTTCTGTATTTCTTAACTTGTATAGCTTGGTCTATGGATCTGAGTAGCTCTTAATATTCTAGTTGAGACCTCATGTGCTGATAGTTTTTTCTTAGTTAACAACTCAATTCATTTCTTTGAATTCACATTTTTATTTGAGTCTTGGATCCGGATCACACAACCACGCTGATGAGAATATTGCTAACCGCTAATGCGTCTTCATCCTTCCACAGATAATTTTTTGTGTTACTTCTTTTCCTGTTTGCCAGGCAAGCGTGAGAGAAGAGTTTAGATGTTAGTTTCTAGTTAAGAGATGTCACTCACAAATCTCTATTGTTAACCGTTAGGTTTGAATTTAAATTAATTACACTAAGTATGCATAATTAATAGGATACCCATCAATTATGCAACCCCAGATCCACTATGCCGATCTAAAGGTAATGTCAGGATCGGTCCCATTTTATGGTCAAATAGATCGGTTTAACATTATTAGATATGAATACTTGAAACCCTACAACAGTGTACAAAAAACAAAAAAAGCAAACTCTTAAATAACCACACAAAAATATAAATTTACCATGAACGTAATTCCCTAGCCGCTAATAAGAGAATAAATTAAATTAACCTCAATGTGGCTTTTCAAGGGAATAGCGAACTTCCTAGACCAACAAAATTACCCATACAAACTTGATATACAAATCCTCAGTTAGAATGCTGATTTCAGATAATTAAACCTGCATCGCTCCCCAGTTACAAATTGAAGCAAAATCTAAAATGACATCCAAAGCTACACACACATAACAACCATATCTCACAAAGAAGAAATAACACAAAAGCGTCTTCGGCATAAAATAACCCAATCGTTTGACATGTCGTAAAACCAACTAACCAGGGGACAGTGAAATCTACATTATCTCCAGAAATTTTTGACACATGCCAAAAAAATGGTAAAACGTGAACTTTTACTTTTGGATTGATTCCAGAATTAGATGGAAAATTAGTTCCTAACTAAATATAAATGAAATGATTATATCGCGTTAAGTCTGAAGAGACATTTGTCTCTTTACATTCAAGGTTACAAAAGGATATTTTCATCTGGGCTGATATGTGGGTTTTTACTTAGACTGAAAGTTGGTCTTTTTTATTTTTGCCTTTTTCTTGTCGAGGGAAGAACTTATATATATTTATAGGATCAATTTTTCAGTAAGTGTAGGAGTGGAAGGAAGGGTGGGTGGGGTCGAAAACAATGATTTCATACCGAGCTTTTAGCTTACTCGGGATTCTCTGTAACCGTCATTTGTACAAATGAACAGTGATTCAAGATGTGAAGTTTCCTAGCGAAATCAATAAGTAAAGCTAAGACTAGAGTCTGACTGGATATGATTGATGTCCGGAGAATGAAGTAGGAATAAACTTTTATATTGCATTATATATATATATATATATATACGTGTGTGTGTGTGTGTGTGTAGAAATATGAATACAAATATTCAGAGGATGTGTTTATGAATGAATATATAATTCTGCCTACGTTGGAGGTTTCGCTTGGATATATCAACCTTCATTAAGGTATTATTATGAGCAATGTCATGAAGATCCTTTAAATATATATCTTATTATAATGGAGATTGTGTTTTTCTGTCTGTAACCGAAACTCACCACTCAAGACATAATTCCTTACTAAATTCACATTCACCATGAATTTATCCTTATTTTAACCTCAATTATTAATAAAATTTTTTATACTGTTATTCTACATTCTAATAACATGATTGTATTTATATATACAACAAAATAGCGGTTTACAGTGTGATGGGAAGGCTAATTTGCATATTGATATTAAAATTGTAATTTTAATAAATATATGCTTTGTATTATTGGTTTCTAACTGTTTGGTTTTATTTTAATGAATATAAGCAAAAATCTCTTCAATGAATCTTAAATGAAATCCATTAACAAGAAAAGATAATGGTAATTTTATTCTTTACTTCCTCTTTAACTAAATACTTAAATTAGAAAAAAATAACAATAAAAGACGAGAGTGATGGAAGAGTAAGTTTCAGGTATTTTCGAAATATCCCCAACTGTTTCAAATCTTTTCATCTGCATTCTTAGATTAGAAACGCTTTCTAATCTAATACGATATTTCATTACATTAAAACTTAAATACTTGCACCCGGGTGCATATATTTGCTAGTATATATAATGTGCGTGTTGTGTGTGTGTAGAAATATGAATGCAAATATTCAGAGATGTGTTTTTATGAATATAATAATTCTACGTTGGAGGGTTTCGGTTGGATATATCAACCTTCATTAAGGTATTATTAATGAGCAATGTCATGAAGATCCTTTAAAAATGTTCGGTAATTTAGGAGTGCGTCCCGGTCTCCTGCCTCAAGAGTTGCTGCCCGGTGACTATTAAAATAACAAATATGAACAAATTGAGATAGTTTTGAATAGACTGAGCTGGGTTATCTATATTACTTTAAATACTATCTAAGATTTTTTTTATTCATGTTTGATTAATGTCTTGTTTTTAGTTTAAATAAACAAGAATTACGAAAAAAACAAACAAAAAAAACATTTACTTGTCGAAAATATCTATCTCCATTTGTTCATATCTATCTATATTATTTTGTTTGTTTATCTATCTATCTATCTATCTCCATCTATTCAAAACTATATATCCATCTTCATATCTAAACAAGAATTACGGACGAGCTGGGGTTTTTTTGATAGTCACCTGGTAGCGGTTTTTGAGGCGGGAGACCGGGACGCACTTCCTCATAAATTACCAAATGTTCTTTTCAAATAAGATGCGAAAATGTGACAATTCATTCATAAAGGCATTTTTTTCATATTTCTATACTTACATACCATCGGATTCATTTTCCTCTCTCTCTCTCTCCCCCCCCTCTCATATATATGTGTGTTAATATCTAGACGATAATCTACCGTTCCTGCCTATGGCTGAATACGACTACTAAATGTTTTTGGTTGTAGTGCACATGAATAAAATACATAAATAATAATAAATAAAAACCTCGCTATCATGTGCGACATGAAATTCTTATAGCGACACAAGTCATTTTCAATACCCGATTGACGCGTAACGCAAAATCTTTTATGAAATCTCAAAGTTCAATGTAGAAGAGTTGTAGCATCTTATGGAATCTTAAATAAAAATAAAAATAAACTCCTCTAATCTTAAAGTTGTTTGAAGACGCTTTAAAAAAGTACTGTTATATAAAATACATGAAAGATTAAATCATCTCGTGACTGTTTCACTTCTTCAGACATGGTTTAAAAAAGAAGCTAACCTGACGAACAGTTGAGGTTTTCAGTAGACTAACGTAGTTCATGCAGTACTCAAGTCACAGGGTAAAGATTTTAGATTGGTAATTCTTCCATTGGTTTACCAGAGTTGTATACTATCCAGTATATTTGCTAATTTTTACCTATTTTGAATACAGACTTATAAATCTAAGCGAAGGTCTCGAAGTCTCGTTTAAAGTTATGATTTATCTTAATTCATTTGTTCATTTTATTGCAATTCTATTAACCCTAACTGTCGAACTAAAAATCGACAAAAGAATTATTTCCCTTTCTTATAACGATTCTTCCGCTAGGCACTAAGTAGACCAGTAGCATAAAAGTGCGAAACCGCGAAAATCAAATCTTACGGGCAATCGGTCACATCAAGCCCTAGCACCTATATGATTGTCCCAACCCTATTGCCCTTATGGTAACCACCAACCCTTTTTATCATATGGTGCTTGAAGGCAGTGGCTGAGGGTCTACATAGGAATGACGTTAAACTCTATTTGATGGTGTAGTTCCAGTTGGAGCACCCCTTCATCATCATTGCTCCCTGCTTCTTTCTGACCCGGAATGGTAGTACCTGTTAGGGTCCCATCTACGGGTTAAATAGAAAAGCGTTTATAAAAAATTGAGTATTCATTAAGAGTGAATTTATTTCAAAATTTTATCAACATTAAGTGACCCATCGAGGTTGATATGCCGTAAAAAACCCCAACCCTGTTAGGGTAACATCTATAGCTTAAATAGAAACAAATGTCTTTGGAAAAGAAATTGCGTACCTATCTAGAATGAATAAAACAAAAATGTCTTCGGCATAAAATGACCAATGGGTTGACATGCCGTAAAACGAACCCCCCCCCCCAATCAACCAACCTTGGCGTTTATAAGTTAAATATTTAAATGAAATTCTTCTAACTTACCTTCCTGATTCCTCCATCTTGTCGGGTACTTGTCCGGTTCGGTGTGACCATAGTCTCTCTTGAAATATCATCCATGTTTCCCGATCGAAGGAGGACGGGTTGACTTGGTGGCAATAAACAGCTCGATTCCCTGAGCATTTTGATACCAACCCCTCGATCGATCGGTCATTGTTGTTGGCGTCGTCGCGTCGGCGTCGTCGTTCACGTGACCTTCATTTTGGGTCTCTGTGGCGGGTGGATCGCCTTTCTGTGGATCTTCCCATTTAGTCCGTTGTTTTCCTTCTGACTTTTATCCTCTGCCCCCGACGCTGGAACCGGTTCCCGAAATCTCCTTGTGCATCGTTGTTGTTGTTTTGCTTCTCTATTTAAAACTTTGCAAGACATTCTGCTGGAATTTCTGGAAAGGAAATGATAATTATGGCGAATAAGGTGTGAAGACTATTTAAAAAAAAGTTTCAGATGAGAACAGTATAGAACAGGAGCGGGGAAACATTTTCATATTCAAAGTTACATTGAAACGTATTACCTACGAGCTGCAGTACCCGGTAATACCCAGAAAAGTGACCGCCCTGTCGGCTGGGGCGTTAGAATGCACCGACTGCACCTCTGCAGAGGGATAAGACTCCCCCCAATGGGGCCACATGTTGGCCGTGGGTGCTGACCCGTGATATTTAAGGATAGAACCCAGGTGGATGAGCAGTCCATGACTTGCAATACTCCACTTTGGCCCTATGGGCGGCCAGAGAGGTCCCCTCCGATCAATCGGCTGATCACGTCAAGCCCTAGCACCTATATGATTTTCCCAACCCCTTTTTATCATATGGGTGCTAGAAGGCGGTGACTGGGGGTCTACATGTCCTGGGAATGACATTAAACTATCTGATGGTGCGGTTCCAGTTCTGGAGGTTTGGGGAATGTGGAGCAAACCCTTTCATCACCATTGCTCCCTGGTCCACTCTGACCCGGAGTGGTAGTACCTGTTAGGGTCCCATCTATGGTTAAATAGAAAAACATGAGTTGATAAACAAAATGTGATTGTGCATTAAGAATTAATTTATTTCAAAACTTTATCGGCATTAAATGACCCACTGAGGTTGATATGCCGTAAAACAAAACAAAACAAACAAAAAAATTTATAAAAATATCAATGGAATTTTGCCTTTTTAATTAGGTAAGAAAAAACTATTTCACAAAAGTTGTTTGTACTTTTGATATAAGATTACCTCAAATATTTCCCGTTATGTTATTTCATTAAAAACTTTGACTTAATAAAATCCTTTTTTCTGTTATTTAATACACCGACTGTGCCTCTGCAGAGGGGTAAGACCAACGAGGCCACCTGTTGGCCGTAGATGGCAACCTGTGATGCTTAAGGATAGAACCAAGGTAGCTGAGCAGTCCAAGACATACAATGGGTGATCGGAGAGCCCCTCTCCGAAACATTCGGCTGGTCACGTCAAGCCCTATTACTTATGATTGCCCTAACCCTATTGCCCTTATGGCAAGTCCCAACACTTTTTATCATATGGGTGCTAGAAGGCGGTGGCTGAGGGTCTACATGTCCTGGGAATGATGTTAAACTCTATCTGATGGTAGGTTTCAGTTTTGGAAGTTTGGGAAATGTGGAGCGCCTCTTCATCACCATTGCTCCTTGGTCCACTCTGACCCGGAGTGGTAGTACCTGTTAGGGTCCCATCTATGGGTTAAATAGAAAAATGTATTTATAAAAAGAATTGTATTATCCATTAAGTATTAATTTATTTCGAAACTTTATCGGCATTAAATGGCCTACTGAGGTTGATATGCCGTAAAACAAACCAAACCCATTCTTTCTGTTTTTTGTTAGTTTTGTTACCACAACGTTTCGGTTGATCTATTCTACCTTCTTCAGGGTATACAATTTGTATGGAATGAAAAACAAACAAACAAACAAAAAAAACGACTAAAAAGTTGACTAAAAACTAGTAAGGGTTGACATGCCGCAAAATTCAACCAACCTATAAACTAGGGTGGTGTTTTTTTTTTTTTTTTTTTTTTTTTTTTTTTCATATCTGGAATTTAGCCCTGTGATTGAGGTTACTTTTCTATTTTCATTTTATGATATATATATTAGTCGGATATCGAAGAAAATTAATATTTCAAGTCAAAATAAAACCTTTTCGTGAATTCTTGTTGAAGGTTACTTTGAAGAATACGAGGCTTAAAAAAGGTGATTATATCCATTGCAGAGGGGTAAGACCCTCCCCACCAAAGGGGGGGGGGGTTCTGAGTATGACGATAAACTGCATTTGATGGCATATGAAGGAATGAAAGTAAAATTACTTTGTAATAGTCAACATTACTTTTACTTCCTGGAATGACAATCCAGGAGAGCGATACAAGTAAGAAAGTTTTATTCAGCTCAGAATCGTGTGGTACAGATGAATGGCCATTTTAAGCGTCCATTAAGAGTTCCTATGGAAGGGAGAAAACCACCACCAAGAGAGTTAATTCTTTTCGGTCGATACCACACTTCCATTCTTGAAAAATAAGACTTGTGGCCAATTCAGAGGGAATTCTGCTGATATATTACATCCACTTTCCTTAATATTCAACGAAATGGTGACATATATCGTAAAGTATCTAAAGTATCAGACAATTTCATATGATTTGTTTGGTTGTAAATTCTTTATCCTCATATTCTAATAGCCCTGTCGGTGTGGGGCCTTAGAATACGCTGACTCTATCCACTGCGGGTTGGTAAGACCCCCCCCCCCCAAAAAAAATGGATGCCCTGTGTTTGACACTAAAATGCATCTGACAGTGAACATCCAGTTCTGAGGAGTGTTAAGAATCCTTTCATTGTTATTACTCCCACCACTCTGTCGGCTGGGGTTTTAGAATACGCCGACTGCACCTCTGCAGAGGGATAAGACGCATCACTCATCAGCATTGCTCCCTGGTCCACTCTGACCCCGAGTGGTAGTACCTGTTAGGGTACCATCTATGAGTTAAATAGAAAAACATGAGTTGATAAACAAAATTGTATTATCCATTAAGAATTGATTTATTTCAAAATTTTATCGGCATTAAATAACCCACGGAGGGTGATATGCCGTAAAACAAAACAAACAATCCACAAATTCACTCTGATCCAGACTGGGAGTACCTGTTAAGGTTCCATCCTTGGGTTAAATAGAAAACTATGAGGTAGTTTTCTAGGATTTTCCATTGACGGATTATATCGGGTCCGTACCGATTATATACTATTTCTGTATTTTTTAGATGAGTCTTGATAATTTGAATTATTCGGACTATTGTCCTCATCTTTATTGTACAATAAAGATGAAGAAAATAGACCGAATAACTCAAATAATACAAATTATCAAGCCTCATCTCAAAAGTTCAGAGAAATAGAAAAACTTGGGTTGTTTTATTCATTCTTGATGGGTGTTCAATTTTTTTTAAAACTTAATTTTTTAAACATTTTTTTAAAACTCGTCTTCGGCATAAAATAAGCCAACAAGGGTTGACATGCTGTAAAATCCAACCAGATTACTTAAGTGCTTTATATCTATCCCAGAAACATTGGTTGTATCTTTTGTAAAGTATTGTAATGTTATTGGTTGACTATATCTGCTATTTCAGTATCTCTAGTGGTGAATGACCTTCTCGATTTTCATTTTCATTTTTTTAAAAAGAGTTTGGCTACTCTCGTAGATAACGTTAGATTTCTATCTAGTACCATGCTGAGTTAGATGTTATTTCTGCTTTTTGTTTTTTGATAATTTTTCTCGTTTCTGTTTTGCTTCTTTCATGAGCTGATTTTTTTTCTTTGAATATTTTATCAATGTTAAATCTGGTTGAGTTCCTGAAATGCTAAACAGAACCAAACTAATCTTATATCTTTGTAAACCAAGAATAGAGAAATAGAACATTCTTTCAAACATACAAGCGTGTATACCCCTTCATTGCCATTACTCCCAATTCCACTCTGACCCGGAGTGGCAGTACTTGTTAGGGTGTCATATAGGGGTTAAATAGATGAGTTTAAAAATTGAATACACAACAAGAATGAATAGAACGTCTTCGACATAAAATAACCAAGAAAGGGTTGACATGCCGTAAAATCCAACAAACCAAACCTACAAGAATTTGCTGTTACGGCAACACTGCATGTGACTATTAATGTGTTCACACACACACACACACACATTATATATTTATATATATATATATATATATATATGTGTGTGTGTGTGTGTGTGTTGTGTGTGTTGATAGGTACGCGTCACTGACGGAGTAAAATTGTATCCAGCTTTCTGTAAATATATTTCAATATTTTCTTGGAAATGAATTACACGCTATGGGGCACAAGGTAGTTGTTCATAGATTTTTTAAAACTCTGCAATTTATTAAGAAACTTTAGTTGGGACCCATCAATTTTCCCGGGGACTCATTCAAATTAAATACATGCGTCCCAGGATAAAATTAAAACCCCAGAGCAAAAATAATTTTTGAAACTGGAACCAAACTACACCTATATAATTCGTACAACTACCTGAATAAAAAAACTAAATCTAACTACTATACCATAAGCTCCAAACATTATCACCCACTTTGAACTAAATGTCCTTCTAAAAGCCGAAGCTGTTACGAACAGATTGGACCATATGGCACCCCTTTTTGATCTCGATTCAGAAGGACATGTTTTTCATTTACACTGTCAATATCTGGTTGTTTGTTAACAGACGATTTTGAGTTTTTTATTATAAAACTATCCCTAACAAACAACCGGATATTGACGGTGTAAATGAAAAACGCGTCTTTCTGAATCGAGATCAAAAAGGGGTGCCTAAAGGTCATATGGCCCAACAGATCTAATAAGAACAGTAACCCCCCAAACCTTATTCAACAATTGAAAACTGGCGCGAAACAACGACGCAATCATCCCAATATTTTCATAAATATTAGTTTTAGTTTTATCTGATTTTTTTTGTCGTGCTTAACAAAACTAAATACAACTCCAAGTTAAAAAAAAATCATTATTTTAGATAATCATACAAAAGTTTTAAGAATTCACAAAAACCCCATAAATCAACTCAAAACAAAAATAAACAAACTTATCACAGCCAATAATACCCAACTAGACACTCAGAAACTTTCTAAAATTATTGGTAAAAAAATTATACAGGCAAAAACATCCTAAAATTATTGGCGACTATAAGACAAGATATATCTACGGAACCGTAAAAATCCATAAACACCCCCTCCCCTCCCCTGCCGATCTATATTTTCTATGTGGATGTCGATAGTTTATTTACCGGAACATTTGAGAAAAGATTTTCGAGTGAGGCTATGATTTATTTATTTAATTTTGAGGTTTGTAGAATTTGAATTAGTTCATTGGTAGATTTCAAACTGTATTTGGTGGGCATATATTTACCAACCCCTCCGCACGAGCAGGATGTGAAACAAGGTTAATTTCTTAAGCGGAGTTTAACAGGTTTGATTTCAGAGTTTTACTTCTCCTAGACAGATTAGTAAGCCATAGTTAAAGAGCCGAGTCTGCCCTGCTATTTACCCATAGCTGGAGGGGGAATTGGATTCATACCTTTCCGAAGGGTATTAGCGCCATGTAAAATGCAAACAGCTTCGTCCAGGAATTGAACTCTGATCGACGAGTCCATTTCCCACGACTCTAACCATTACACCACACGCTTCCATTTTGTGGGCATATATGGTGTAATTAATTGGTTAATTTGTTTTTTTAATTCTTATATTGGGGTAGTGAGTTGAGGAATAATTTACAACAACCCCACAGATCCACTACTTAAAATTAACCCCAACATTCTTTTAAAAAAATCCTCCTCTGCTGCACAAAAGAAGTTCCATTTTATGACCACCAGGACAATTTATATATCAAGCATGACGGTATTTCGATGGATTCCGACTTTCAGTAATTTTACCTAACTCACCTCGAAAATAAAAGTATTTAACATTATAAAAAAAAAAACAAACTACACTCTACGTTCGTTACGTCAAACAGGGGAGACAATCGCTGCAATGCTATTGAATTGATATGGGGTCCAGAAGAGTTATCTTTCCTTGCTGCAGGTTTCCGCCGATAGGTGGCTAGAGTATTTTGGCAGCAACCTAGGAATTCTGAGTTCTTTTCCTCCGGTACCGGCAAACACTTTACATGGTTTAAACGCTTGTGCCTCTTACCCTCAAGTGGGGGGTGCCCCCCCAACCAGCTATCAGTAAGTGACATTCCTTAGGACGTAAGTCCTACATCCTACTTCCTTTATAATGCGTGTATGTATCTATTTAGTATATCTATCTTGTACCTTTTGTATGAGGATATGTATACCGCCCTGTCGGCTGGGGGCGTTAGAATGCACCGACTGCACTTCTGCAGAGGGGTAAGACTCCCCCCACCCAATGGGGCCACCTGTTTGCTGTAGGTGGGGACCCGTGATGCTTAGTGATAGAACCCAGGTGGATGAGCAGTTCATGACTTGCAATACTCCACTTTGGCACCATCTTGGGCTAGACGGGCGGTCGGAGAGGCCCCCTCCGATCAATCGGCTGGTCACGTCAAGCCCTAGCACCTATATGATCTTCCCAATCCTATTGCCCTTATGGCAACCCCCCGACCATTTTTATCATATGGGTGCTAGAAGGCAGTAACTGAGGGTCTACATGTACCGGGAATGACGTTAAACTCTATCTGATGGTGAGATTCCAGTTCTGGAGGTTTTGGGAATTTGGAGCACCCCTTCATCACCATTGCTCCCTGGTCTACTCTGGCTCGGAGTGATAGTACCTGTTAGGGTCCCATCTATAGGTTAAATAGAAAAATATGAGTTTATAAACAAATCTGTATTATCCATTAAGAATTGATTTATTTCAAAACTTTATCGGCATTAAATGACCCACTGAGGTTGATATGCCACAAAACAAACAAAATCACCAGGCAAGCTTGTTGGAGGTACCGGTTTAGTAGAACAGGTAGTACTGGACTACATAGTACCCGTAGCGCCTTGGGTGACCTAACTACAATGTATATATGTATGTTTTCTACCAAACTATCGCTACGAATATGTTTCAAAACTTTGTCAGCATTAAATGACCCACCCGGGTTGATATGTCAAAAGACAAACAATAGCTATGATTCATTTGTAAATCCTTGATTATAATAAAATTTCGGCATTTAATAACGCATGTTTGTTTTCACATTGTTATATATTCAACTTCCAGTTAAATAATCATAGAATGATAATGATTACTCAAAAGTATATACCCATACAAAAAACACCAATGGAGAAGAAAACGTGCGTGTACAGGATTATCTTGAATGTTTTTATTTGTCTAAGATTATACACCCGAAGGCTGTAGAATTGACCGGGTGAAATATTGTGGGGATATATAAAAGCCATACAAAGAATGATTTTAATAGTCTATATATTTTATGATACACTGAATGTACATTCATTACAGGTAAGTGTTGGCTTTATAAATTTAACATTAAATTTCGAGATAATTGTTTTCGTTTTCTTCGATTTTTAGTAATGAAACAATAAAATAAATACTAACATTTCTTTTAATCTTGTTTTTTTTAAGCAACAGCTTTAAATGATGGTTACAATTCAGAATTACTGGGGAATATAAAACTATTTAAATCAGAAAAGACTTGCACACAGGAGAATTCAACTATAAGCAAATATTTGACACGCGAAAGATTCATTTATCATAGAATGGGGAATACACACACACACAGATTATATATATATATATATATATATATGAGAGAGAATTACTCGGTAAAAGTCTACTTACACAGTAAATATAACTAGTTAGAAATTGTTGAATTCTACATTATCATTCCGTTTTCTTTCACGTGATGCATGGTGTAATATGAAAACTACAAATTTTCATTATTTTAATAAATTTTCCTTCAATAATGATTTTTCTTTACATCACTTCACATTAATGTCATTATATATATATATATATACACACACACATTCGCGCGAGTATGATGCGACACAAGGTTAATTTCTTAAGTGGAGTTTAACATTGGTTTAGACAATTCCTTTAGAATAAGGAAAACTCTGATTTCAAACCTGTTCCAGAGCCCTGTTCATCCAATTATTTACTCATAGCTGGAAGAAGAATAGTTGGATTTATACCTTTCCCTAAGGTATTAGCCCTATGTGAAATGCAAACAGCCTCGTCCAAGATTTGAATTCGGATCTTCGAGTCTATTTCGTACGACGATAACCGTTAAAATACGAGCGCCTCCTCGAAGAAATAATCAGGATTTTGTAAATTGACGCAACATAATCTTCATACATCTAAGTAGCAACATCATACTTGTCTTTAAAACCAATTTTCCATTTCTAGGCTTTGACTTTGATATTCAATCTTAATGTAGTCGTCTTGTGTCTAACTAATCTAACTCGGCCCTATTGTTTACACATTGCACCACGCGCCTCATGTCATTCAAAAATAAGTAAGATATATATGTGATTTTGACTGACTTTTCTCATGTTTTAAGTCCAATTGATATGGAAAAGATATCTGCAAACATATGAACATTATTTCTAAATTAACAGAATTTTATAATAGTTCGAATTAAATACTTAAATGAAAACAAAACCACAATGAAATCCCATATTCTTATTTTTCAATACAACCAACAGAACTACACTGCCAACATTTTTATCGTTAGTTAAAATGTTAAAGGGCCGTAGCAGCCTGAGGGTCTGGCACCTACCAATTTTTACCACTTGTAATATTTTTACAGGGTTTTATTTTAACAAAATACATTAAAGAAATACAACAAAGAAAAACTAAACTATCAAAGCAAGAATATAACTTTTATAAAACTCCGATGACTGAATATTTTCTCATGGGGTCAGCTGTTTATTACAACTCAGTTATTAACCCCGTGTTAACATATTAGTAGTTGATAGAAGTTCCTCTTTTTATACTGAAATAGTAATGCTATGCTTTGAAAAAAAAATGATTGTACATTCCAGTCTTCTTCCAATCGAGAGGTACCGGTAGTTTTAAATGTATTTTCCGATAACCAAGCCTGTGATAACGTAAGGCCAAATTCTAATCTTTAATCCTTTTTTGCCCATTGAATCAAAGCAATAATACCTGCTGTGGTCCCATTAGTGGACCTGGGAGTAATGGTAATGGAGATCTGGAGCCTCAGAATCAGATACAGTTTAATGTCATACACTAATTAACAGCTCTAAGTAGTCTCATGACATGCATCACTCCACTTAGTCTCTTAGAAAACTACTTTTCAATGCAAATAATATGAAAGATCTGCTTGAAAACCATAACATTTTATCCTTCTTCAGAGAAATAAAAATATACCGAAAATTATGAATCCGTTTCGTAAATGTACCTTTATATCTATATACAAAAATACATTTGTAAATGAAACTAGAGTACCATCTTTTGTCTAGCACTCTAACAATCCGAATAAAAACAAAATATTTACCTAAAAACTATTCATTTACAAATCATATAAAAAAATGACATTAAATAACCTACATGGGGTTGATATGCCATTTATCAAAACAATTTAACCTAACCGTCTAAGAATTATTACTTTAAATTTCAAACAAATATATCCAGAAATAAAACATAAGCTGAAATTAACTTAAGCAAATGATTTTAGCGTCAATAGAGTTGAATCTATTAATATTAGTCCCGTCGGCGGGGGCAGCAGAATGCGCTGACTACACCTTTGCAGAGGGGTAAAATCCCCCTGAGTCCACCTGTTGGTCGTGGGTGACGACCCGTGATGCTTAAAGACGGATTTTTGGTAGCTGAGCAGTCCATGACAGGCAACATTCCACTTTGGTCCTTACTTAGGCTAGACGAGCAAATAGAGTTTTTTAAAATGTTTGAAAAAAAATTGAAACCCAACAAGAATGTGTAGAACAAAACATCTTCGGCCTAAAATAACCAAGGGGTCGACATGCTGTAAAATCCAACCAACCAACTAATAGTCAATTTGTTTAGAATTTTGTCGTTTAGGTGATTTGAAACAAAGTTATCAGCAAAGCAGGATGAAAATAACAATAAAAATAGAACTTACTCTATAAGTCTTCCATGTTTTGTGTTTTTTTTTTTTGTTCTTTTTTTTTTTTTGGTACAAGTGCGGTTTCTATTATTATATTACATACACAAAATTGTCAACCATAGTCAAGTTTGACCCCTTCAAAGTGTATGAAAATAGTTATTATTGCTTTAAATGAATTTCCACTTCGAATTTGAATACACAATCTTGAGAGGATGAGAAAAGTGATGACATTCCAAGAAATTATTAAAGTGATTTGTTATGACAGTAATCTTAAATTACATTATGTGGTCTCTTAGATATACTTTCTTTATAAACCCTGTCGGCTGGGGCGTTAGAATGCACCGACTGCACCTCAGAGGAGGGGTAAGACTCCTCCAATAGGGCCACCTGTTGGCCGTGGGTGGCTACCTATGATGCTTAGTGATAGAACCCAGGTGGCTGAGCAGTCCGACATGCAGCACTCCACTTAGATCCTTACTTAGGCTAGACGGGCGGTCGGAGAAGGCCCCCTCCGATCAATCGGCTGGTCACGTCAAGCACTAGCACCTATATGATTGCCCCAACCCTATTGCCCTTATGACAATCTCCAACCCCCTTTTATCATATGGGTGCTAGAAGGCGGTGGCTGAGGGTCTACATGTCCTGGGAATGACGTTAAACTCTATCTGATGGTGAGGTTCCAGTTTTGGAGGCTTGGGGAATGTGGAGCACGCTTTCATTATCATTGCTCCCTTGTCCACTCTGACCCGGAGTGGTAGTACCTGTTAGGGTCCCATCTATGGGTTAAATAGAAAAATTGTTTATAAAAAAAATTTGATTATCCATTAAGAATGGAATTATTTCAAAACTTTTCGGCATTAAATGACCCACCAAGGTTTATATGCCGTAAAACAAACCAAACCAAACCTTTCTTTATATTTACTGTGTGGTCAAATCCATATAGAATTGTAAACACTTTTATTAACTTTTATTAAAGTGTAAGTAGACTAAGATTTTTTTATTGAACGTGCGAAGTACAGTAGTATAGTGGGCACTTTGGAGTTAAGAAGGAAAGAAAGAAAAATACATTTTCATATGACCAAAACCTCACGGTTCTTTATAAATACTTTTTAGAAATATAAATCTATTTAGGAAAAGATGCTACATATAGAAAACACTCGTCTGAATTATTTTCACTGCGTAAAATTATGGGCATAAGAAATTCAATTTGATTATCACAAAATATATTTTGTCTAAACTTCAAGTTGGAGAGTTATTTTTGCGAAAGCATAAAATTAGAAAATAAACAAACTCAGCACTCCAGTATGTATCTATAGCTTATAGCAAGGACCGCACTTTCAAATTTGTACAAATAAAAAGATATGCGACAAATTATTTGACTGTGTGGCAGGCCTCATTTAGAAAGAATAGAAATTGTTGCCTTTTTGGTAGTTTGTAACCCAAACATTGTGTCCCAAACATTATACAAGTACATATGTCACTTGTATAATGTTTGGGTCACAAACTACAAAAAGGCACCAATTTCTATTCATTCTAAATTTGTTGTTAAAATATTTTTGCGTTTATAAACTGATAAAAATGAATTAAATTCTATCATGAAAATTATTTCTACCATTTAATTATTAGATATACATGAAGTTATCATTAACTTCATGTGTATCAATTAACTGATAAAAAATAATTGACATTAACTTGCAAGCAGATCTATTTGACGCATTGGTAGGACTCTGGCAATTGTATAAAAGGTAAGGGACATATGCACTATGAAAATTATTTATACCAATTAATGAATTAACTTCATGTATATTTAATAATTTCCATCAGTTTATAAACGCAAAAATATTTTAACAAATTTAGAATGAATAGAAATTGGTGCTTTTTGGTAGTTTGTGACCCAAACATTGTGTCCCAAACATTATACAAGTGCATATTTCATGATAGAATTTAATTAATTTTTATCAGTTTATAAAAGCAAAAATATTTACCAACAAACCGTTCGTTTACAAATCATATATAGACAAAATTTGGCATTTGGTGGGCCACAAGGGTTAATATCCCATTTAACAAAATAACCAACATAAAAATTATTTCTACCAATTTATCAATACACATAAAGTCAAATCATATAAACAAAAAAACAAGATTTGGCATTAAATAACCCACAAAGGTTAATACGCTATTAAACACCCACCAACCAGTTACCAAGCTGGTAAAGCACGTTACCACATGATTACTAAGTGGAAATTCTGATAAACAACTAAAAACTATATCAACGGAATAATTTCAAAGTTTTACAAAGAAACAAATTTCAATTCTAAAATAAAAAAAATTGTTTTTTGTAAATTAAAAAAATCAAGCTAGAAAAGCCGAAAACAAAAAAGAATCTTTAAGCTAACCTTAACTAAACAAAAATAAAAGAATAAATAATTTGTGATGAGGCAACCAAGTAGATTGAACTCATAACGGTCTGATCTACTTGGTTACTAAACATTCTTATTTACTGTACCTAAATTAAGTTCTTAATTTTAATTTGAAATCAATACTAATTTTCTAGTTCTTAAAACGTTGATTATACAGCGAAAAAGTTTCTCATTAAGTTTTATATCAGATATACGCGTATGTATTAAGATATGAGAAGTTAACTTGTATAAATGTATAAAGAAAAATTTCTTAACTTTATATAAAGACCAAATTTCTCACCTGGTTAGCTTGTATATGTAATTTTAATTTAATATCCAACGTCAAACGCCAAGTTTATATTCCAAGAGACAACATTTTAGTACCAGATCAGTTTTATCAAATAATTTTCCCGGCATATTTAAAAGGTAAACATATCGGTTCGGGCTGTTTAAAAATTCAATGAGATCTTCACTGTAAAGACTTTCAAAACTAACGGAAATCTTTTACATTTCCTTAGTGTAACTCTTCCAAGTTCTTGATCTTTAATTTATCCGTTATTCATTTTGTTTTTTTCTTTAGTTCCGTCTTGTATGAACCCATTACAATCTCGTACATTCTAAAGGGAAACTCTGTAGGTTAACCAAAAAAAGCCAGTAGTGGTGATCATCGTCGTCGTTGTGAAGTGTGAAAATATTTCAAAGGTGTTAAAGTGCATTTTTTTTTTTATTGCGCTTCTTTTAGATAAGTAGTCATTCTATTTATTCATTTATTTTTTTACATATCCCGTTTATTCAACGCTGTGGGAGAGGAATAAAAGATTAACTTTCCCTCGTCCTACCTTGCTATTAAGGCAACACAAAATGGACCCAGGGGGAGATGTCAAAATTCGAAGTAGGGTGGAGGGGATCGAAGAAAAGGATCGGCAAAAGTGATTGAAATAAAAGTTGGTGGTTTGAAAAGACGAGAGTGGGAGAATGATTTTGGGGGAGGAGGAGGGGGTAGAAGTCGGCGGTTGGGGGTGGGTGGGGGTAGTGATATAGGTCAAGCTACCTCCAATCTGTTGATTGCTGTTGAGTCTACTGTTGATATTATATTAAGTGGCTCAGCCGTCGTCGAGTCGACCAAGAAGTCGTCGAAAGTAAACAATATTCTCTTACACAAAACTCTAGACCTGTCCAGACGTGGCTGATTATTACTGTAGAAGAAACCTACTAACAAAACAAATGACAAAAGAAACAATGCTTCATGTCTCGTTTCACTGTGATCATCAAACGTGTGTGTGTGTGTGTGTGTGTGTGTGTGTGTGTGTGTGTGAGTGTGTGTGTTGAGGGTAAACAAGTTATGAGTGAATGAACAATTACTACACACAATTATAATCAATATTTTAACAAATTATCGATGATGGGGGACATAAGCACCTAAATTAGATCTTCCAAGAGACTGCCTTTGACAGTAATTAATAAAGCAGTAAACACCTCCTCTTAATTAGTTTGGCACTAAACTGTATCTGATGGTGAGGCTCCAGATCTTCATTACCATTACTCCCAGGTCCACTCTGATGGGACACTAGCAGGTATTATCACTCTGGGTCAATAGGCAAAAACTATTTGTTTTAAAGATTATTAAGATTGGATAAAGAAGTTATGTTGGTTGTTTTGTTTGACGGCACATCGACTCTTTTTCGGGTTATTTAATGTCGAATAAAGTTAAATGACTGCTCTGTTGAACGAGCTGACTTACCTCCGGCGAAACTCATCTGATTGGCTTGTCAGGTTTTGCCTAAACCAAACTAAAGAAACATAGCTGCCATTGACGGGCGGCTTTATAGGGTGTGGTCTCGTTTGTGGCATGAGTGTGGGTTCAAATATGCAAATTATGCCCACCAGAACTATAGTATAAAAGGAGCTCGTTGTGTCATTTGAGCAATAGCAATTTCAGTACAAAGGAAAACTGCTATAAGATTGCTGCAGGCTAAAAGACTTTTGCAGTTGGTAAAGGGATTACCAGATTACAAATAATCAAGTCAAAAAACATTTACAACTGCTGTTGCTTAAATGGTCACCCAATTAAGTATTGAACAAGCTTCAATGCTTAACTACAGAGTGAAATGGATAGGAATACTTGATACTATTTTTGTATTAATTATAGATACTGTTGGAAATTCCATAGCTAATTATCTCCCCTCTGCCGCCTGAGGGCGAATGCCAACATCGTATGTTGGCGCCAAAATACCAAAACTTCACTTATCAGGGAACCGTTACGAGAGAGAGACGTCAAAAGAAACGCTCTCATCACTTAGCCCAAAAACAGGGCTTACTTATCGCAAAGCAGTACTGGAGAAGAGACATAAGACTCCAAGCTCCATTACCAAGCCCCAAAACAGGGTCCACTTATCTCAGACGGAATCTGGTTGTAAGGTTCTAAGACATTGTATCAGCACACTGACTAAAGGAAAAGCAACTACGGAGACGGAGCGTCTTATATACATTTCCCACCGACGAGAAGAAAACCGTGTTATCACCAGTAGTACAAGAAATTTCTCCACGGATAAGTCTCGTAGCAAATACCATTAAATTTGCAACAATTTTATGTAATTTTTTGTCAATACAAGTGTCTGCATTTACTTTTGTGTTGTCCCTTATTTGTCCGACAATTTGCCTTCAACTACGGAGAAATAAGGGCTCCTTCGATTCCGTAAATATTCTTATTACTTAAAGCTATAATTGTTTGTTCAAGATCAAGTCGTGCTGACAACACGGATCTTAATATCTCTCTCTCGTCACTCCTGGCAGGTCATCCTCGCAGCATCCAGTATACACACAGTTGAGTAATATAGTTTTTTTGCTGGTTGGTCTACTCTGGTGTGTCTATGTGTTGGTGTCCACAGGAGAACGTCACATGAGTTCATCCTTGGTTTTCGACATGCTGGACTCTGATGGAGAACTATTAAAAATAACTTCATACTAAAACAAGAACCTCCACTAAAAGGATCAGGTGGAACACAATATACAGTAAGACATATTTTCATAGAATGTAGAAATCTTTTCACACTCGAAGAAAATTTAACAATTTGAAACAACATATCCTTGATGGAAGGTCGATTTTTCTTTCAGGAAGTTGATTATATTATTAGGATATCAGTTCACAGACTCGCCTACAAATTGATACCTGTAGTATACTGAGAATCTCGAAGTAACAAGATTAAGGAAAATCTCAGAACATAATAACCAAGAGGGTGTTTTGAATTGCACACACTACTTATGTATAATGCTGTAAATAAAACCTTTTGTGAACCTTTTAACCTGGAGTTGTTCTCTTAATACCCATGTAATGGTTCATAAGCTGTATATTCTTATTAGGGCAGGTTTGAGAAACAAAGAAAAAAGAATCGTATTCTAAGAATAGACAAAACCAGACTGACCGACACCAAATTCAAATCTCCGGTCAGTAACGGACATTCTGAGAACAAGGGAGGCAACCAGAAAGGCATTGGCAAGCAAAGGGACCAGTCACAGAGTGCGATCCTCTTAGAACTGGCTGAACTAAAATACAAGTAAGTTTTAATACTAATAATCTAATAAGAATGTTCTCGGGGGGGGGGGCACAGTTAAGTCTGACGCTTTTACTCTCCCAACTGTCCAAGTGTTCAGTCTGAAACAATCTCTCCCAGCAATGCTGCACTATTCTCACCAACACTATCAAAATATCTTTTTCTCTCGTCCACTCGTCGCAACAGCCAAAATGCTACTGCAAGCATTCTCCCAGGTTTTTGAGGGCTGGTCATTATATACACAATTACAGTGTTTATCCGAGCCCCTCACTCTGACTTGCCCGTGCAGCACGTGCGACATTAATTAGCACGCGTCAATCCTTCACATCCGGGCCACTTTGGACAGTTTAGTAATTCACATGCGTCAATCCCCGACTCACGATCAAGAGGATGTGAGTTCAATCTCCCCACTCGCCTCTGATTTCATTCTGCATGCCAAACACAGTCGTGCACGCTTCGAACCACTACGTTCGTGGTTTCTCTCGCCACAATCTGTAAAAAGGAAAATTCATTAACAAACCACATCTTTGTAACTTGTTGTTCATTTGATACAATTAATAATACATATAAAGGACAATTTTGTTACAACTCAAACCTCTGTTTATTACTTGTACTCTTTTTGCTTGTTTCTATGATGTTACATTTTCTTAATGTTGCAAGATGGGTATATTCCTGACTTTTGTGAGCTAGGACTACAATAACAAAGGCTTATGACCCAAAAGAGGAGAGCGATGGTTTGACCGTAGCGTGAATTTTTCACGTGGTGACGTGGGGAAAAAAAGAATCGTAGGGACGGACCTCATCCAGTAATCTAGCTCTTAGGAGCCCACTATACGAGCACGAAAATAAAGGCTGGCAGTTGTGACGACATGTTTCTCGTGTTATGATTTTTTATCGGCACCATTTCAGCACGGTGACTTTTGGAGTTTTAGTACCAAGAAAGAAAAAAGGACTACGGTACATGTATCGTTTTAGTGCCGTGAATATTACAACGTAACATTAAATGCACCCCCCACACACTAAACTACGACACCTACATACGCTCTATCCAAACCATCAGCAGAAATGCTGATTTCAGCAAATAACTACCGAACCATTACAACCATATTGAACACCCGATTACAAACAGATGCAAAACCTAAAATAGTATACAAATACCTAAACAAACAATAACTATACTCCACAAAAGAGGAATAAAACAAAAAACAACTCCGGCATGAAATAACCCAATGGTTGACATGCCTTAAAATCCAACCAACATGATATATAATAATGAACCGAATGTCTTTTTTTTTGTTTGTTTCTTTGAAGCTCCGGAAAAAAGAATCCAGACTTCGAATAGGTCACACAAGGGTCACGCATGCCTAAAGAAGAACAGCAACCAATGTGTCATGCATGATAGACTGCATACACAATAAAATATGTTCTTATTGAATGCATTGATCTGGCCTTTACAAGAGAAATATTTTATAACCCAAACCTTATAAAAGAACTATTTAAAAAAACTAAAATGAAAAGTTATAATGTCCTTCTTAAAAGCAATGGGTCAATATGGAACATTCTAAGATCTGACAAATAAAAAAATTAGACAATACCAAAGTATATAAATACTAGTTAATATCTGAAAATTACAGAAAGAAACGGACTGCACAGAAATGTACACCATGATTTAAGTATTTGAAAATATTAAGAACTTAGAAACTTTTATCAAAAGGACTTGAGTCAGCGATAACTGACACGAGAAGGGTTGATATGCCGTACGAAAAAAACAATTTCTTCTTTTTTTTCTTTGCGGTTGTTTTCGTTTTTTTGTTAACAGATATATAAAAACAAAAATGAAAACTCTGCAGTAATTTCAATATTTGACCGTATCATATGGGTGCTAGAAGGCGGTGGCTGCGGGTCTACATGTCCTGGGAATGACGTTAAACTCTATCTGATGGTGAGGTTCCAGTTTTGGAGGTTTGGGGAATCTGGAGCACCCCTTCATAACCATTGCTCCCTGGTCCACTCTGACCCGGAGTGGTAGTACCTGTTAGGGTCCCATCTATGGGTTAAATAGAAGAATGTATTTATAAAAAAATTGTATTATCCATTAAGAATTGATTTATTTCAAAACTTTATTGGCATTAAATGACCCACCGAGGTTGATATGCCGTAAAAAAAAAAAACCCAAACTAAACCAATATTTGACCGGAAGGTCAGCAGGCCAATAACAAGCCCCGAGGATGCCGATAAACATTAAATTTTCATGTATATATTTACCAACCCCTCAGCATGAGCAGGATGTGACACAAGGTCAATTTCTTAAGCAGAGTTCAACGGGTTTGAATTCAGTTTTCCTTCTAGTGTAAAAATATATGAGGTAGGGGTTATCGTCCTTGTTCTACAAGCCTCGCTATCAACCAACCAATCACAGGACAGCATTCTTTGGCGGCAAAGCCAAAGAGACAAATTCTATCTCTTTCTGATCCAGCAGCCCCAGGAGTCGGACGACGAAAAGGGAGTCTCTTATATCCAACAGAGCGAACAGATAGCCGTAGCTAAGGGGCTCCGATAACTCAGTCCCTTAGCTGAAATCCTGAGGTAGAGTATTATTTCATATAACATTCCCGCAATTATAGTTTGCAACAATTTGTTATGTATGTCCGTAATACATGTCTGTATTCCAATTCTAAGTTGTGTTGTGTTTTACTTCTTTAACTCTAACTTGTCTGTCACCTCTCGTGGTCTGAATCACCACATTTTGCAAACTATGGCAAAGTCTAATATTCACTAAATATAAGACTTTTGAGTTGAAAGAAGAAAAATTGTGAGCAAAAACTGGGTTGAAGAAAAAGGCCTTTTGAAGGATATGATTAAAAGCAAACAAAGAGAAATATGTTCCTTAAACGATAAAATAACATGAATTAAGAGCATTTGTACCAAGGCGGAGCAAAGCTTGGAGGAATGTGGATTCATGACTGAACAACGAAACGAATTCGATTTTAGGACTTCAATGAACTGCAGACTCGCTGAATTGGAGGAGACATTTTGCGACTCGACAAATATAGAGAGTCGTCAAGCAAGTTTACCGGCGTTTTCAGTACCCAAGTTTTAGCGTGCCACGTTTAGTGGGATTAATCCCACTAAATTCGAATTCAAGAATTTTATTGTACAATTCAACAATTGTACTAACAATAAATTCTGGAAAGGCCAAATTAGCTATTCTAAAGGGATACCTTACTGGCTACGCACTACAACTTGTCTCCCATCTTTCCTTAGAGGACAACAATTACGAAGTAGCGGTCGGTTTACTAATGAAAGAGTTTTTGGATGTCCCTTTCATCATAAGGGAAATATTCAAACAGATCATAACCACGACTCCAAATACGACACCGACTTTGTTACAGTAAAACAATACTTACCGAGGTCAGAGCTGATTTGTCGGAGTTAAAAACATCGTACAATTTGGATTTTTTTGAGAGGAATTCGGCAGGAAACTTGCTCGTGAGCCACATAATTTTTGACAAACTACCCAACAATTTTAAGCGGGAAATTAGTCACCGAGCGGGCACAAGCTACCCTTCGCTGGAAGAGATGCACGACCACTACAATGAAGCAATTCGTCAGCTCTCCTTCAATAAAAGGCCATTCCGTGTTTCAGAAAAATACCCAAAGGAAAATTGTTAAGGCACACGAGAGGATAAATGAATATGCTTTACAGAATTTTAACAAAACCTTGGTGGATTGTATTGTAGGTTTTGCACTGTACAGGGACATTCCATGAACAGCTGCACAAAATTTCAGACTCATGAAGCTAGGGTGGAGAGATGCAGGGAGCTAAAATTGTGCACTAGGTGTACCAGCAACAAGCATAGTGGAGACAGGTGCCCTGGGCGCGAAAACAAGTTACATTATTCCTGTAAAAAGTGTTCGTCAAAGACACATAGCGCCACACTCTGTAATAATCCTAAGAAGGGGCTTCTTTTTCACTCACGTGTGCACCAACACAGAAGAAGGGAACAACCTAACGATGCCTATAGTCACGCTCATACTGCGCTGCGGTACTAGGAAAATATCAGTTAATTGCCTTTTGGACACTGGCAGCCAACGAACATATTTATCGAAAGAAAATAATGAAAGGACTAAAACACAAAGAAACGTCAAGTCCTATAGACTTCCAAGTAAAAACCTACTTAGGCATTTCCACTAAGAAATTAGAACAAGTCATGCTGGAAATAGATGTAGGTAAAGGGAGACTACTCCCCATACCCGTTATGTTGGACGAGGAATTCGACATTCAATTCGAATTCAACAACCTCAGCGAAATAAGAACCAACTTAGAAAAATTGAAATACAAGCTGGCCTTTTCCAACCAGGGAAATCAAGTGAAGATACAAGGCACCCTAGAAGTGGACATATTCCAATTCATGAAAGACGCCAAAATCATCAACTGCATGAATGGCTTGGCTTGGCAAATGCCGAATGGAATTGTCCCATTTGGAAATATTCAGCATTTCCTTTACAGCCACCAAATCCATCCTGTGAGACCGAGAACACCCAAGGTGATTGGTAACTATCACACAGTAATCTCTGAGCCTGCCTCTTGCCCCCAAAAACACATAAAATTTGTATTGGAATCCAAACCCACCTACCCAGAGATATTTCCAGACACCTTTGAACTGGCTTCAGTGGAGAGAAATTTGGAGAAGATGTTTGCAGTAGACTCGGCCGCTTCTTTCGTTGAGGAAGAGTTCAATGATTGATAGAAACAAAATTTAAACAATCTATCGAATTCAGTGACAACGCATATTTTGTAAAGCTTCCTTGGCATGAAGATAAGATCAAGTCTGTTCCCTCCAATTACCAAGTAGCATTAAAGGTGCTGGATAGAACAATGCTATCTCTAGATAAAGGGAAATTAGACAAGGACTACAATATATTCCGTCAACAAGAGAAGGAAGGAATCGTCCCACGTTAATAGGGTCTTTGTGTCTGACCTGGTACGAGTGGGGTACCGGGAAAATACAAACAAGAGAAGGAAGGAATCATGTAAAGACCAGTCCTTAAATCGGGTCAACAGGTTACCACAAAAATCAGACCTGTCTTTAACTGCTCTCTGAAAGCGGGAAATGGCTACTCTCTAAACGAAGCGTTCTACCCTGCAGTAAACATGATCAACAACATGCTTGAACTGTTACTCTTGTTCACTACTGTTCTTTTGAGGGATATACGGAAAGCCTTTCTCATGATCAAACTAAAATCTGAAGAGGATAAAAATAGATTCTGTTTTTTTTGTGAATGATGAGAACAAACTGCTCTGTTTCCGATATACAACAACCCTTATATTTGGCTTCAATGCCAGTCCCTTTATCCTCAACTATGTCCTCAAGTACCATGTAAGTAAATTTCAGAACGATGCATGTACTGAGATGCTAAAAAATAGATTTTACGTGGACAACTTATGCATGACAAGCAACTCCTCCGAGGAAATAATCATCCTGTATAGGGAGGCCATACCTCGCTTACAAAAGGGGAATTTCCATTTAAGGTTGTGCAACTCCAACTGTAAACCACTGAAGTCTATCATGGCTGAAGATGGTAGAATTGTACAACACAACAGTGAATATGAAAAGGTTTTAGGGTACAAATACCATCCCATCTTGGATACCATAAGCATCGCAAATACCTCGGTCGAGAGGAACATATTCACGAAGAGGGACGTGTTGGCACAGACAGCTAAAATATTCGACCCCTTGTCACTTTGTGCGCCGGTTACAGTCAGAGCAAAACTACTGTTACGAAAATTATGGGCCCTTAAATTGGGCTGGGATGAGGAGATTCCTGGTGAAATAAAGGATGACTGGTTGGATTTGTCTGAGGATCTTTCTGGCTGTGCAACGTATCCTTTTCAAGACAAGCTATAACCAGTGACAGTCCAGTGAAGCTGCATTTGTTTTGTGATGCATCCCCTTTGGTTTTGTTGTTTACGGAGTGCAGAATGGAAGGTCTCATATAATATTCTCCAAAGTTAAGGTAGCCCCTATGAAAACCAAAACATTACCCACAATGGAGCTGCTTGCTGCACATTCTGCGTTCAGAGCACTAACAACGATATTGACCTCCTACTCAAACATCAATGTTGAGAACATCTGCATTTCTGTGGATGCGCAAGTCGTGCTATCATGGATGCTTACAGAAAATATAAAAACAAAAAACATGTACACTAGGAACAGGCTGAAAGACATACAGGAAATGAAGGAGCAATTATGCCAGAAATTCAAGGTAGAGATTCACTATGTCCCCTCCACTGACAACCCTGCCGATCTCCTTTCTCAGGGAATTTCTCTTGACAAGTTTATACAAAATCTGGATTACTGGACACATGGACCTAGTTGGCTGGTTCAAGAGCCAGAGAAATGGCCAACAAACAGTTTAAGTTGCTTAAGTCAGGAGAACAAGAACCACGTAGAAAATGTTTTCCACAACAAATTATTGGAGACCGTTAGTCGCTAATCCCTTTGATAGGTTCTCAAATTTCAGCAAATTATGTAAAGCAACTGCCTTCATATACACATTTTTGAATAAGTGCAAAAAGGTTAAGGATCCGCCTGACCCTAAACGATCAGCTAAAATGCACTTGATAAAAACTATGCAATTACAGGAATTTAAAAAGGAAATTGCCTACTTAAAGAGTGACGATAACGAAGAAATACCCCCACTAGTAAAGAGTCTGAATGCTTTTATTGACCCAGATGGTGTTTTGAGAGTTGATGGCAGAATTGCCAATGCAACTAGATATGAGTACGATTTGGTCTACCCTATCCTGATTGCCAAACATCACCCCCTCACCAGATTGATCATAAATGATAGCTATCTCAGGTGCAAACATCTGGGTATAGGCACGAATGTGACAAAGTTGAGACTATCAGGATATTGGGTCCCACAGGCCAGGCAATCTGTAAATGCAGTAATATCCGAGTGTTACATATGTAAGAAATTTAACAATCTTGCATTTAAGTATCCCAAGTTAACGAATCTGCCAAAACACAGAGTCAATTTAGTGAATCCATTCTAACACACCGATATTGATTATACGGGGCACATATGGGTGCAAAGAGAAGGAAAAGCTCACAAAATGTACCTGTTAATATTCACATGTATGAATGTGAGAGCCATTCACATTAAACTTGTGCCTGATATAAGCACACAGGCCTTTATACAAGCCTTGATTCGATTTTGTAACATTTATAGTACACCTAGTCACATATACAGTGACAACGCAAGATCCTTCAATGCAGCATTGGGTGGAGATATAATTAAGCATCATATCAACAGCAATGAATTCGACAATGCATACACTAACTCACTCAGCCATCAAGCACATAAAAATACCGCTCTACTCCCCTTGATCATCCTCTCCCAAGTGCTTCCAATCCGAGTTATAAAATCATGCCTATTCAAAACATTGGGTAGAGCCAAAGTCAATTATTTTCATCTTTTAACTTTATTAACAGACATCCAAAGAGCAGTGAACTCCAGACCAATGACATACAGATGCTCCACAAATACCAATCTGCTGCCCCTGACTCCCAACTGCTTCGTCTGCCCTAATGTAAATGGCGAGCGATCCTTTCAATCTAACAAACCCGATTTGATTGAGGGAGAAACGATTACTAGGTCTCTCCTTGTGAGTACCCTGGAAAATAGAGAGGAATGTGACACGTGGAATATTTGCTAATTTACGAGAAGTCTGCAGAGACTTACATGAAACCGAATTTTGTAACAAAATCAACGTCAATGACGTAATACTGGTGAAAAATCCAGCTAAAGCCATGCCCTTCTGGATGCTGGCCAGAGTTGTCAAGCTATTTAGTGGAAGCGATCAAAAAGTTGGTTCTGCAAGAATTAAAAAAGGCGATGGATCAGTGGAAACACACAGCCTCCGCCATTTGTACCCACTTGAGTTATCCAATTACACATAATTATTTTCCTAATACCCCAGCAGAAGATCCAGACGAAAATAAGTCAGCTCCTTCAAATGATTGTAGGGAATCTAACACTGAGGACTCACTCAACAAGTAAAGGGACCAGGACAAGGTCTAAAAGGAAATGGAAATCCACAGTAGACCCTGAATATGATATTCAGGGTCTACTGTGGATTTCCATATTATTAATATGTAGGATAATGTCAGAAATATCAGGATAGTCTGACTGTAAATACCCCACCAAAAAATCCACAGGAACATTATTAAAGACAAAATTTAAACTGCTGCTTCAGGATCATCATTTTAAAAAAATAATTAGTCCTGGTGCATGACTTTAAACTGCATCCATTTACCGACCACACTATGGGGTCTAATATACACAAGACAAAATTTGTGTCATGGAGATTAGCACAAATATAAAAAATTATACATGTCAAATAATAACCAAAAATACACCATTTTTTCTAACATGTACCTAGCCCAAGAATAAATGGAAAACAAAACAATTACACAAAAAATAAAAACAAATCAGTAGCATAGCTAAAATAATGCTCGAAATATCAGGGTAGTCGAGCCCGAAAATATTTCTATAAAAACAAAAACAAAAACATGCATATAAAACAAACAAATAAAAAGGGGGCGCAACTCCTTCTATAATGAACACTTGTTCTACAAGCCTCGCTATCAACCAACCATCACAGGACAGCATTCCTTGGTGGCAAAGGCAAAGAGACAAATTCTTTCTCTTTCTGATCCAGCAGCTCCAGAAGTCGGACGACGAAAAGGGCGTCTCTTATATCCAGCAGAGCGAACAGATAGCCGTAGCTACCTCAGGATTTCGGCTAAGTGGACTATTATTTCATATAACAAATTGTTGCAAACTATGGTTTGTCTGCTGGAATGTTATGTATGTCCGTAATACATGTCTGTATTCCAATTCTAAGTTGTTGTATTTTACTTCTTTAACCCTAACTTGTCTGTCACCTCTCGTGGTCTGAATCACCACACTAGACGGGTTGCCTAACCAAGGTTAAAGAGACCAGTCTTCCCTACTATTTACCCATAGCTGGAGGGACAGTAGGATTCATACCTTTCCCAATGGGTATTAGCGCTAAGTGATATGCAATTACTATGTTCAGGATTTGAACTCAGGGCGACGAGTCCGTTTCCCATGACTTTAACGATTACACCAAAAATTAGTTTAAGAATTTTGAATACCCAACAAGAATGCATCAAACAAAAACACCATTGACATTAAATAACCCAAGGGTTGCCATGCCGTAAAATAAAAAAGACAACCAAAAGCAAAAAAAAAAAAACCCAAAAAACCCCCCCAAAAACCAACATAATCTGCACTTGCTATTCTTCTGCGATCACAGAGATTTAAAAAAAGGAGCCATTGACTTAAATTGTTTTGACAATATTCAAACGGATGTTAATTTGTTGATTTTGTGTATCCGATTTCTTCCCCCTCTTTAATGGCGCTTGACCCATTAATTCTAAAATAAAACAATAACCTGGGCTTTCAATAAACCCAGGTTTGACAAGGGGTAGTATAAATGCACTTGGGACTAAAAGGCGACAAGTGTGTGCAGGTATCTGAAAATACTTCGTGGGAGTTATGTCGTTATAATACTAAACATTGTATAGTTTTGACTGGCACACGCCCTTGTGTTTATTGTGGCTCCATTCATAATTGCATGTGACTAAAAGTGGAGGTTTACGATCAGATTTTTGAATGTTCAATACAAAATATGTCAGTTGTAATTGTTCTGAGACGTAAATTCATATGTATTGTTTGTCTGAATTTTAGTCCCAGCCTCGTTTTAATGCCTGTTCATAAAATTTTAATGATCTTATATTTGAAGACTGTCTAGCTATTTTGATTTTGAACAGTCCATGGCATGCAACACTCCACTTTGGCCTTTACTTGGTAGTGGTAGTACCTGTTAGGATCCAATATATGGGTCAAATAGGAAAATGTGTCTATAAAAAAATTGAGTATCCATTAAGAATGAATTATTTCAAAACTTTGTCGGCATTAAATGATCCTCAGAGGTTGATATGCCATAAAACAAACCAAACGAAACTAATCTGTCGACAGCTGATGGTTATCGCGAAGAAAGACTTTGAATGTCGCTTTGTAAAGTGGAATATGGGATGTCCAAAGGAGAGTACCTTAAAGGGGACTAAGGCGCCATTGTCCTAGGTAGGGTAATTTCTAAAATTAGTTGGTTCGATACTTTTCGGAGAGATTTCGTACAACGCCTTGAAATCATTGTGTTGGCATTTAATAAAAAATGATATTGAACATTTATTTTCCAATCCAATTCAATCTGGCAGATAGGTCCTTCTCATTCCAGAGAATTATTAATGTAATAATCACTTGTTCAACTTGATATGCCAAATAGTCCTATGTAAATATTTACTAGTTTTGACTTGCACCAAATGAATGGTTTGTTTGTTCGCTGAGACACATGCCACTTTTCTAAGTGTTTGGTGTTCAATCTCAAGCAAAAAATTAGACACAGCTCTCTCTCTCTCTCTCTCTCTCTCTCTCGCTCTCGCTCTCGCTCTCTCTCTTTAACTGGATGATTGGTGCAGTACAAAAGTTCTTTACTTATCTATTCCATCTGGACTAAGTTCCCTCGACTTAAACAATTGTAAATCACAATGAACTGGATTGTGTTGACATTTGCTTTGAATGATTAACAGCGATTCTCTAGGGAAAATTAGCACCCTGTTGGCTAAGACAGTAAAATACGCCGACTCAACTTTAACAGAGGGACAATGTGGCCAACTGTTGGGGTCAGCAATGCGGCCACCTCATGGGATCAGCTGTGTTGTTATTACAACTTCGTTATTAACCCCTTGTTAACATATTAGTAGTTGATAGAGGTTCCTCTTTTTATACTGAAATTGGAATATACAATCATTTTGTTCAAGCCCTGTCGGCTGGGCATTTAGATTACGTCGACTGCTTCTCTGAAGAGGGATAACCCCCCACCCAACCCAATGGGGCCACCTGCTGGCCGTGGATGACGATCCGTGATACTCAAGGATGGAATCTTGGTGTCTGAGCAGTCTATGCAACACTCTATTTTTGTCCTTACTTAGGCTCGACGGACGGTCGGAGAGACCCTCTTCGATCAATCGGTTGGTCACATCAAGTCCTAGCACTTATATCATTATCCCGACCGTATTGCTCTTATAACAAACCTCCACCGTTTTCATCATATATTTACTAGAAGGCGGCGGCTGAGGGGCTTAATATCCTGCGTGTGGCCTAACACTGAATCTAATGGTAAAGTTCCAATTCTGGGACACTTGGGAGTGTGGAGTACCCCTTCATCGCTATTGCTCTTATGTCCATTCTGACCTGGAATGGTTGTACCTGTTAGAGTATAATTTATTGGTGAAATAGAAATAAACGAGTTTAAAAAATGTGTTTAAAAATAACTGTTAAAAGAATTGAATACCCATTAAGAATGAATGAAAAATGTCTTCGACATAAAATAGTCCAACAAGCGTTGACATGCCGTAAAATCCAACCAACCAACAAATTTGAACATTTTTATTGTGTATGAATTCTGACATGCATGGCACATTGTGCCTATTTGCTTAAAGAAAAACAGAGACCAATGTTTTCTGGATTTACAAAAATTGAAAAGTTATGGGAAAATTTATTGGGAGGGGATGGGGGTGGGTAAAAAGAGATTAAAAAAGAGGAAATAGGACAAGAGGGTAAAATACAAAGAAAGTCTAACAGAAAAAGAGAGTAACAGGATAGAAAGAGTAGGGATAGAATTAGGGGGAGAAAGAAAGAAACAGAATGACTAAGAAAGAGGGTGAAAAAAGAGAAATAGGATGAGGAATACATAAAGAGATATAGGAGAGAGATAGAGAGAAGGGGAGTAAGAAAGGCATATTTGTTTGATTGGTAAAAAATGAAAATTCTTTTCCAATGAAAACCGTTGATGGCATAACGAAAATTATCAACTATAAAGAAATGTGTACTTAATCAATTTATATTACATTTTGTCACCAAGATCGGATTTCTTTTTTACCGACCTTTTAGATAATGTTATAATCTAACTGCACATATTACAATAAAAGACAACCTAAACTTTGATATTTAATACGTTGTTTAAATTGACTTGTAACCTCAAGCAAGTATCTCAATCTGATCTCGAATGATTACATTTATTTTTCCCACCTTTTTACACTAATCATAATCTCCGCCAAGAGGCAGTTTTGACTTATGCGGTTAAACAATAAACCAAGTCAAACCATATCAATTTCATATGGGTTATTTAATGCAGAAATCTGATTTACTTGTAAATGCTTGATTGCAATGGAGCGTTTGTGATGTTTCGCGGGGACTCATCTAATTTCTGAGGTTAAGAGATAGGCAATTAAACTCGGATGAAGATGAAACGACAACAATTGTAGATTTAAAAAAAACATATATTCAGAAAGGTACAAAATTGCAAACTAAATGGCGTTTGCGGACCAGACTTATCTGCTGATGGCTTGAAGGAATAGGGACAACTTGAATAGACGTCTCGCTGGTGTACGCTCAATACTATAAGTGCCTAGTCGTGGAATTCAATTTAGGCGCCAATTTCGTATATTGGCGAATCGCCCCTGGTGCTAAGAGCAAATAATTTATCTATAATTTTTCCGATACGTAGAAAAAATATTATAATAATAACTATTCGTATTTTCACTTTTAATCGTACTTTGTACATAAACGTTGACACGATGTAATTACATCAGAGCATTGACAAATAATCGCACTTTGTGTGCTTAGTAATGTTTAACAAATAACTCACTTGATCATTATGATTTCTTAAGGGAGATAACTACCAAGTGATGATTTTAAAGTATTTCCATTTATTTGCGATGAATCCTAATCTAAATTCTATAAATAGGACAAAAGATACAGAAATGGACTATGAAGGGCACTGTCCTTCATAGTCAATTTCTGTATCTTTTAAGAAAGGATATTTAGTTTTTTTGTTTTAATGTCATATCAACCCCCATGGATTATTTAATACAAAAGTCATCATTGTAGAAAAAAGTAGTAGTACTATGAAGGGGTTCATTGGAGTTTGAACTCGCTTACGACGAAGTCACAGTTTAGCACGTTAACCACGACACCACGGGGACTCCACCAAGATATTTATGATATATATCATTCCATTTCGTTTTTATTAGAACAGAGAAAACAATTTCAAGAATCCTAAATTGAATAGAGGATAATTATCTTATTTTCGTGGCGTTGGTGGGTTGGTCGGATTTTACAGCATGTTGACCTTTGGGTCATTTTATGCTGAAAATGTTTTGTTTTATTCATTCTTGTTGGGTATACCATTTTTTGTAAATTCATTTTAAACACATTTTTACAACCATCATTTCTTGATCTATTTAACCCATAGATGATACCCTAACATGTACTACCACTCCGGATCAGAGTAGATCGGGGAGTTATGGCGATCAAGGAATACGTCACACTCCTCCAGAGCTTCAGAATTTGAACTTCAACTCTAGAAGCAGTTTAATGTCATTCCAAGGACACTAAGACCCTCAGTCACTGCCTTCTAGTACATATATAATAAAAAGGGTTAGGGTTTGTCATAAGGACAATAGGGTCGTGACAATCATATTGGTGCTAGGGCTTGACGTAAGATCGCTTGATCTGAGGGGCCTCTCCAACCGCCCGTCTAGTCTAAGTAAGGACGAAAGTGGAGTGTTGCTCATCCACCAGGATTCCGTCCTTAAACATCACTGGTCGCCACCCACGGTCAGCAGGTGGTCCCATTAGGGAGATTTTACCCTTCTGCAGAGGTACAGTCGTTTTTTTTTCTACATTCACAACTGACAGGGCGGCCAACATTAATAGAATAGAAACAAAGCTTCAGAAAAAGCTGAAAGAAAGAAGTAGTATTACCCGACTTGGTATAAGTCAGAAAAGGGTTATGTATTCGTATTTGCTTAAAGAAGAATAGAAACCAACCCTGTCGGTTGGGTGTGGAGTACCCCTTCATCGTCCCGCCCTGTCGGCTGGCTCGTTAGAATGCAACGACTGCACCTCTGCAGAGGGGTAAGACTCCCCCTATGGGGCCACCTGTTGGCCGTGGGTGGTGACCCGTGATGCTTAAGGATGGAGCACAGCTGGATGAGCAGTTCATGACTTGCAATACTCCACTTTGGTCCTATCTTGGGCTAGACGGGCGGTCGGAGAGGCCCCCTCCGATCAATCGGTTGGTTCCGTCAAGCCCTAGCACCTATATGATTTTCCCAACCCTATTGTCCTTATGGCAAGCCCCAACCCCTTTTTATCATACGGGTGCTAGAAGGCGGTAGCTGAGGGTCTACATGTCCTGGGAATGACGTTAAACTCTATCTGATGGTGAGGTTCCAGTTCTGGAGGTTTGGGGAATGTGGAGCACCCCATTCATCACCATTGCTCCCTGGTCCACTCTGACCCGGAGTGGTGGTACCTGTTAGGGTCCCATCTATGGGTTAAATAGAAAAATGTATTTATAAAAAAAATTGTATTATCCATTAAGAATTGATTTATTTCAAAACTTTATCGGCATTAAATGACCCACTTAGGTTGATATGCCGTAAAACAAAACCAAATCATAGACCTACAAAAATCACCCACTTACTCTCTTGATGTTAAAATTCTCAACAGAAAACTTGATTACAGCAAATAACGCCCCTATACATTTTTGAATACCTAATTAGCAATAGAAGTATTCGGCATAAAATAACCGAAGGGGTTGACATGCCGTAAAACCCAACCAACCAACCAAACAAAAACAAACCAAACCCTTCATCGTCATTACTCTCAGGTCCACCCAGACCCGGTGTGGTAATACCCGTTAGGGTCCCATCAATGGGTTAAATAGATAAAGAATGAGTTTTTAAAAAATTCAATACCCAGCAATAATGAATAAAACAAAAACATCTTCGGTACAAAATAACTGAAGCGTTGACATGTCGTTAATTGATGGTTGGTTGGTTGGATTTAACAACATCTCTATTAATAATGGAGATTCGCTTCCGGTTTTTGTCTATAACAAAAATTACGTCACTGCTTACGTCACATTACCCCAAATCGTCATAACATAGAATAAATACACTTAAAATTTTAACATGCAACATTAGACAGTCCTCATTGTTTTTTTAAAACAGTTTTAATAATACATGACTGGTATTATATATCTATATATAGTTTGTTTTATTTTAATACATATTTAAAGTTTACATTTCAAATTGTTTTATTTTTTAATCCTTTAATGAATTTGATGATTTTACTTACTTAGGGTACAAACTCGCTGACATTGAATTTTTAACTCCCACCCCTCAGGCAATATGTTTCAAAAATCCATTTTTACATCGCCCGGAGGGTGTTTTTTATTTTGTACTAGTATAGATAACAAAATGAGTTTGAAATGTGTTTTAAAAAAATAGAATAACCACCAAGAATGAAGAAAACAAAACGTCTTCGGCATAAAATAACCCAACAAGGGTTGGCGTAAAAATGCAACTTTGCAACTATCTCAGCCACCGAACAATGATTAGCATTCGTAACTAATGTCAAATGTTTCTATTTTAGATGCTAATTTTCAGTGTAGTATGACTTCTCTGGTTCGGGAACTAATTAATGTATGTGTGTGTTTGGGATGGTGGGTGGGTGAGGAGGGTTTGTTTGTTGGTGGAGTTAATTACATATTTCCCAATGGCTCGTAGTGCAGATATAAGTAGATTGAGGTCTGGTCAAGATTGATGGCAATGGGACAAAAGATAGCATGTTACAATACGTGTAGGTGAGCACTTGGGAAAACCACCCACCCATGACTACACACTCCACTTAGACCCTTACTTAGGCTAGACGGGTGGTCGGAGAGACCCCCCTCCGACCAATCGGCTGGTCACGTCAAGCCCTAGTACCTATACAATTGCCCCAACCCTATTGCCCTTATGGCAAGCCCCAACCCTTTTTATCATATATATGCTAGAATGTGGTGGCTAAGGGTCTTCATGAACTGGGAATGACGTTACTCTATCTGATGGTGAGGTTCCAGTTCTGGAGTATCTGGGAATGTGGAGCACCTCTTTCATCACCCTTGCTCACAGGTCCATTCTGACCCGGAGTGGTAGTACCTGTTAGGGTCTCATATATGGGTTAAATCAAAAAATGTGTTTATATAAAAAAATTGAGTATCCATTAAGAATGAATTTATTTCAAAACTTTGTCGGTATTAAATGACCCACTGAGGCTGATATGCCGTAAAACAAAACAAACACCCATGACTACATTACTGACGAGTAAATTGCAGTGAAAGTGCTACGATGTCAATTTTGAGAGGGGACAATTATGTGCACGCGCTATAGATATATTAATGAAATAAGGAAATATCCCATGAAGTAGTTTTGACGCCCCCCCCCAAAAAAAAAACAATAAAACAAACACAAAATCCTGCAAATCTTCATTGTTCAAATAGTAGCATTGCTGTTCTTCTATGACTTTGGCATTAAATAGCTCATGAAGGTATATATGTCTTTTGAATGGTCTCAAAAGTTAAGATAATATTAATCTTTTGCAAGTCTCTCTAGCAAACGAAATGTAAATTCCTTTCGGCGTCAGCACAGTTTCTACCAACTGAGCACGTTACTCTCACTTCCTGACACCCCAAATACAGCAGTCGACAGATTTTTCACTTGTCGTCAAAACACTTGCTTTCTTCCTCACTCACTGTATCAGCGACTGTCCGTTTTATTTATGCTCGTTCGGCTACCCTTATGCAAATTCCGACATACCTCATCCGGGTTTCTGCCAACAGCATTTCAGCTACGAGGAGGTAGCGAGTTCAAACATCCTTGGTCACTCGCCACACTCCTCCCCTTTGCACAGGCCAAACATATCCTGACGCGCTTTGTTTGTGGAGGCTGGGAATCCGCTCGTCCACATCTCTGCCCTTCAATTTCGCCACAATATGCCATTAAACAAAGAAACCAAGCCAAATCTTCTTTGTTTGATGGTTGCACAGATCCAGCATCGGTGTTTGTCTCATGGACCTCTACTGAATCTATGATACGGCACCCCACTCTACTGCATGTCAACAAACGAAATAAAATGATGAAAGTAAACTCGGTGTTGGGGGGGGGGCACAGTCAAGTCCGACTGACAAAGTCCTTAGTCTGCAACAATCTCTCATAAAAGTACTACTCTCTTCTTAACAGCAAAACTCCTACGGCTGGCGCGTTAGAATGCACCGACTGCGCCTCTGCAGAGGGGTAAGACCCCCAATGGGGCCACCTGTTGGCCATGGGTGGCGACCCATGATGCTTAAGGATAGAACCCGGGTGGCTGAGCAGTTCATGACTTGCAATACACCACTTTGGTCCTTACTTAGGCTAGACGGTCGGTCGGAGAGGCCCCCTCCGATCAATCGGCTGGTCACGTCAAGCCCTAGCACCTATATGATTTTCCCAACCCTATTGCCCTTATAGCAAACCCCAGACCCTTTTTATCATATGGTTACTAGAAGGCGGTGGCTGAAGGTCTACATGTCCTGGGAATGACGTTAAACTCTATCTGATGGTGAGGTTCCAGTTCTGGAGGTTTGGGGAATGTGGAGCACTTTTCTTAACCTAAAACATTAAATCACTTGCCACCCCACCCCTTCGTGATTTTGTTCCCAAATTCTTAAATTTATTTCAAAATACTGCACTCTGTTTTCTGCCGAAATTGTTGAAAAGTTAACTCTTTGCCTACTTTAAACCGCTTACAGCGGCTCTCCCACCAGTACGAATACCCGCTTTGCAACTGGTACACCTTCTTTGTACAATAGTCATGACCCCACGTTGTAATATTCTGTGCTGGCCGGTTCGAAAGGCACGAGCTAGAGACAGGTTCACAAGGAAAAGAAAATCCCTATAACACAAAGTTTGATGACAGGACGCTAATGGAGAAGTAAGGTGTGTCACTTTGTCCAGATTGTGGTGGAGCAGAGGGCACTTAAATTTATGCCGTCGGTTGACAAGAAAGTTCTCTTAACTATAAGTCGACTATTGGCTTCAATGATGTGAGCCCCTTGTTATATACCCCTTATAAGACATCGGGTATATAAACGGGAGAGAGGCAGACAGATATGATTAGATGATGGCTCTTACTTGTTAACCATTGCTTACTGCTTCTAACTTGGTCGCCATCTTCTTCAGGCTGACTTCTCTTCAGGGCTTTCTGTTAAGAGTTGGTTTTTCTTCTTTTCCGTGTTGGGCTGATCATTTGTTTTTAATAATCAATTAACAAGACTTGGATTGTTTTCTGAAAAAAAAAGAAGCTTTATTTCCAAAACCCAGCCCATCATTCTGCCGCGGGGAGACCGACTTTCGAGTCCGCTCGCTCTGAAATATCTGTCACTTCTAACTATCACACGCCTAATCGCGCGCTTTGTTTTCAGAAGGTGAAGTCGGGTCATCATCATGCCAATCATAATCTTAACGGGTATGGAAATTTCCCACCTCCTATTTTAAATCTAACGGACCCTAATTCAAATATTCTAATTACAGGAACTTACATAAATCATAAGCTGATTATGAATTCCTGCCTATTTGCTATCTATCAACTGCCATGACGTCCTTCTCTGAATGCCGGTCTGGATCTGATCCGTTGGTCTACGAGATGACTGGTATATATGCAGAACCCACATCTATGTTCTGTTTCCGATTAGGCCACCCAGAAATTGCCATAACTTTTTGGGGCAGTTTCACGTCTCCAATTTCTCCCAAAATTATGAACATTACTAGTTTCCCTCGTCTGTGTATCACCTATTTTCAAACTATTAATTTTTTGAGACCCAATTTCTCTTAAAACTAGCCACTCGGCGATTCGAGTTTAGGTCTTAACTGTGTCTAGTCACTACAACTGACCAGGAAGGTATTTCCTTGCCATATGGTGGTTATGATCGGTGAATAAAGCCTAAATTATAAAAATACCTTCTGTCTTTGTCTCTTTCTTTTTCTTTCCTTGAATTTCTTCCACGACCACCAAATAAGATGAGGATAAAAGCAAACCCTAAGAACACGCATCGAAAATAACTAGCTACCTATTTACCTAAAACGTTAAACCTCTTGCCACACCATATATGTATGGACCTAATATATCCGATTTTCCTTCTTTTTTCCTCTAACCGTATGTTCACTCAACCATTGTGTCATACACAATTGCGATTCTACCGTAAGCCGCTATGAGTAGCTCGCACACGTGTTACTTATTTAAACTGAAAATTCGTTCGTGAACACGCCTGCATTTTTTTTTCTTTTAGAATAGAATGAGTTCTGAGATGAATAGATACCGAACTTTGACATATCCCATCATACAGGTAAAAAAATACCAAGAAATTTTGGTACAGCCGTGGAGGAAATTTAGTTGACAAAGAGTTAATTTTGTGGATGATAACTCAATGCTGTTCAATCATAACTTCTTCTTTTTTTTGTTGCAGTGTCCAAACATTTTTGTCTATATTGTCACCCGCCCCATTCAATTTTTCTGAATTTTTTTTCCAGGTGTGTTAACATTAGACAATCCCCAAAATTTGAGCTTCCAATTCCAGAAATTGGCGGAGTTATGTCGATTTTTAGCACTCCAAATTTGAGGGAGGGGGGCGCGAAAGATGGCGACTTTTTGTAACCTATTTTTGTCTGTAAAATGAGTTCTAGAGCTTCCCTACTCCTAAAAATTGGTTTATAAAAGCATTTTTGCCCAAGGAATCCAAAAATGCTATTAAAACATCTTATAGTCAACAAATTTTAAGTTATTGATGATTTCTGATTTGTTTATAGTAAGATCAATATCCCGATGTGGCACTGCATCTATGACAATTTTTTTTCTCATTATTATTTCACATATATTGAACATTATTTGTACCAAAAAGATAGTTTGATATTTATTCAGAACCGAAGCTAAAACATCAGTTAGAATTTGGCAAATCAGAAATCCTTAACTTAAAATTGGTTATCTGTAATACTTTTTTGACAGTATTTTTGGATTCCTTGGGCAAAAATGCTTTTATAATTCAATTCTTAGTGTCCTAACATTTTTGTCTATCATTTAAATTTATAACAACCCACAACTCCCATCCATGTCCCCCAGGTTAACACTCACTGCTCTACTTTTTAACAGTTTCTTTGTTTGAACACTGTTATTACTTTCTTCGTTTTTTTAACAAGTGAAAAAATGGAATTGAAGTAATAAATAACCATAGCGTGTATCTGCCTAGTACACAATTAGGGTTTCTGTCAGCCAGACGATACGTCAAAGCCTTTTTACTCCCACCTCCTTTCAATTGTATTGTCATTAGTAACTTCAGTGTTTGTCGTCAGAATGACTTCTACAGTTTGAATAGTTGCCAATTCAATCGCCCTCCTTCTTTAAAGATTTCGATACTTGTTAAAATATGCATCGCGTCTGTTCGAGGAAAATCGGCTGCTACAAAGCCCTTGGCGTCATTGGCAAGGCAAAGGTTAACTTCTGCTGTTATTATTGTAAGTTTTTTTTTTTAAAGCTCACATATATATAGTGAAGTGAATAAATCGTTATAAAAACGTTGTTTTTTCCCCTTAAATCTGAAGTGCTCAAATACAGGCCAATAGGATAAAATACTGGCAAGCAGGATAAAACCTAAAATAAAAGTAAATGTATTCTCACCTTTTCTTGACAATAAATTTCATGTATTTGTAAAAAAAAAAAAAATACATTATATTTTCTTTTTCTTTCTTCTTTTTTAAATTTTTTTTTTAATATGTATTTACCTACTCCGTCGGCTCAAGTACGATGCAACACTAGGTCAATTTTATAGCGAAGTTTAACAGGTTTGTTGGCATACCAAGGTTAGATGACCAGTCCGTCCTACTATTAACCCCCCCCCTCTCTCTCTCTCTCTCTTTATATATTATATATATATATATATATATATATATATATAGGGATGTCCAGAAATCGGAAAGTGAGGTAATAAAAAATGTAATTTTTTGTAAATTTTAAAACTATTACCAAAAATCAGGGAATTTTTCGATTTTAATGTAATCTTTACCAAATTAATCATTATAGAATTAAGTCATTTTATAATGAATAGCTTATTTTATTTAATAAAAAAAAACGACTAAAAAACAAAACGTTTTTTATAAATTCAGAATGTAGGGGAAACTTTTGGTCATTTGAAGAAAAAAGTTTTCCAGTCCCTAATTTTTTACATTTCTTGAAAGATCAAATATTGAAGAACAAACAAAAAATAAAAAAATCAATACCCGAAAAAAGTTATTTGAAAATTTAAAAGTTTATTTCCTTAAAACTCAAAAAATAATTTTTGTACTATGCTGTTTTTTTTTTGTTTTTTTTTCTTAGTTTTAAAACACTATTTCATTTCCATCAATTCAAGTAAAGTATTAATGATTTAATTGGCCTATTTTTATTCACTTAAAAATTTAATAGTAAATTTTAAACATCTGGAAATTGCCATGTGGAAGTCAATATTTAAACCAGAGATCAAGCTTTATTTGTTCTATTTAAAAATGTAAGTTTAAGAAATGCGCAATTTTGCGCAACATATTTCCCGAGATTTTTAGATATTTAAAAATTATTTCTAACGATCTTATTTTCATGTACAGATCATCAAACGTATTAAAAAAAGTTATCTCTTCTGATAACCCAGATCGATGAAATACATATTTAATTTTACAATACGGTCTACCATATATTTTCTTTTATTTTCACAATTGTTGGAATTACCCTAAAGTAACTTGCTCACAAAAAAAAAAATAAATAAATTTAAAAATAAAAATGAAAAATTACGAAAATTCATATCAAATCACCCAGAAAAAAGTAAAATTGTCACCCGCCACTTTCAATTTTTCTGAAATTTTTTTTCCAGGTGTGGACTATGTTAACATTAGACAATCCCCAAAATTTGAGCTTCCAATTCCAGAAATTGGCGGATTTATGCCGATTTTTAGCTCTCCAAATTTGAGGCGGGTCGCGAAAGATGGCGACTTTTTGTAACTTATTTTTGTCTGTAAAATGGGTTCTAGAACTTCCCTACTCCTAAAAATTGGTTTATGAAAGCATTTTTATCCAAGGAATCCAAAAATGCTATTAAAAAGTCTTATAGTTAACCAATTTTAAGTTATTGATGATTTCTGATTTTTTCATAGTAAGATCAATATCCCGATGTGGCACTGCATCTATGACAATTTTTTTCTCATTATTATTTCACGTATATTGAACATTATTTGTACCAAAAAGATAGTTTGATATTTGATATTTTTTAACAAATAGAAATAATTACCAGAACCGGTATACACTATTAGTATTAAGAATAGTTACTTGAAGCTATAATTGTTTACAACTGATTGTCATTAGTTACTTGAAACTATACAATTGCTTTAAAAAAAGACTTTGGCATTAAATAACCCAACAAGTGTTGACATGCTGTAAAACCAACTAACCATTACTAGAAAAAAGAAAAAAATGTAGTATGCTATAATTTACATTAATAGTTGTCTCATTTGATAAATTATATTGAGCAGGGTGAGCCCGAACACCAACTTGTGGGGATTAAAAAAAAACGAAAATAAAGATAAAATAAAAAACAACAAACTCCCATGGGGCCTTGACCGGAAGAACCCCCTTTGCGCATGTCCGACAAAAAGGACTGACTCCCTAACCCCAAATGGATAATTCGGCCATTTGAATTTAGGCCGCAACTGAGTGTAGTCGTTTCCTGGCCCGGGGATATCCCATGCCCCGTTCAATAAAGCCTAAGTCAAAAAGCCACCTTCTGCCTTTGTCTCTTTCCTTTCTCGTTCTTTGAATGCCTTCTTTTCAGCGTGACCAAAAAAAAAAAAAAAAAAAAAAAATGGGGCTAAAAGAAAGCCTGAGGAACACGCACCAAGAATGTTCAGATACCTACATTTAACCTTAAAACACCCCAAACCATTTATACTCCATAATCCATTATACTTCCTTAATTTACTTATGCCTCATTATTATTGTTTTGTCTAATATATATATGTATATACTCAACAGAACAAGCCCCCTCCGATCAATCGGCTGGTCACGTTAAGCCCTAGCACCTATATGATTGCCCCAACCCTATTGCCCTTATGGCAAGCCCCAACCCTTTTTATCATATGGGTGCTAGAAGGCGGTGACTGAGGGTCTACTTGTCCTGAGAATGACGTTAAACTCTATCTGATGGTGAGGTTCCAGTTCTGGAGGTTTGGGGAATGTGGAGAACCCCTTCATCACCATTGCTCCCTGGGTCACTATGACCCGGAGTGGTAGTACCTATTAGGGCCCCATCTATGGGTTAAATAGAAAAATGTATTTATAAAAAAAAATGTGTATCCATTAAGAATTGATTTATTTCAAAACTTTATCGGTATTAAATGACCCACTGAGGTTGATATGCCGTAAATCAAAACAAACCAAACCAAATCAACAGAACAAGATCAAAATAGACACTATTATTAAATTGGAAATTGTTTTCTAGAAGCGAGATCATTTTAATGCTATTGTGCTAACAAAGATCTTGATACGAATTACCATTTTTTACTCCGCCCTGTCGACTGGGGCGTTAGAATGCACTGACTGCACCTCTGCAGAGGGGTAAGACTCCCCCAATGGGGTCATCTGTTGGCCGTGGGTGGCGACCCGTGATGCTTAAGGACAGAACCCAGGTGGATGAGCAGTTCATGACATGCAATACTCCACTTTGGCCTTATCTTGGGCTAGACGGGCGGTCGGAGAGGCCCCCTCCGATCAATCGGCCGGTCACGTCAAGCCCTAGCACCTATATGATTTTCCCAACCCTATTTTTATTTGCCCTTATGGCAAGCCCCAACCCTTTTTATCATATAGGTGCTAGAAGGCGGTGGCTGAGGGTCTACATGTCCTGGGAATGACGTTAAACTCTATCTGATGGTGAGGTTCAAGTTCTGGAGGTTTGGGAAATGTGGAGCACCCCTTCATCACAATTGCTCCCTGGGTCACTATGACCCGGAGTGGTAGTACCTGTTAGGGTCCCATCTATGGGTTAAATAGAAAAAATGTATTTATAAATAAATTGTATTATCGATTAAGAATTGATTTATTTCAAAACTTTATCGACATTAAATGACCCACCAAGGTTGATATGCCGTAAAACAAAGCCAAACCAAACCAAACCAAACCATTTTTACTGTATTACATTAACACATTCAGAAATTTGATATTTAGATCCTCAAAATTTGAAGGTTTGAAATTAATTGGTCCATACTAATTTTCTGTTTGACAACCTAGTTCTTTGATGGAAATTAAAGCATTAACATCAATGGTTGATAAGGGTAAAAAGGGCGGGCGGTGTTAAAGAAAGGAAAAAGAAAATATTTTTAGTATAACAATAGAATTTGGGTTTATTTTCCGACTTTTTGTGAACTCAAAATACTCCATTTAAAATGACAAAGGTATGTTACTGTCGATAAAAGTAAAGAGCGTTTAACCGGACATCTAAATTCTAAGAGTTAAGTTGGTTGATAAGTGATTATTGCCAGAAGCTGACATTTAACAACTTAAATCAATTCTTGATTGTTTAATGAACACCCACACAAGTTATATATTTTTCCGATTTATAGGTCATTGTTGAATGAATGACAATCAGATTGACTATTATTTCCTTAAACGATATATATATATATATATATATATATATATATATATATATATAAACAAAAGACTTAGAGTTTTTGCATTATAGTCTATTTCAGGAAGCTTAGACAAGGTGTCTAACTCTCCCAATTCATCAGATGCGAATGAGGAATTCTTTATTACTTTTAAGGCATTTGAAAAAAATGTGTTTTCAAATGCCTTAAAGTGTCTAAGAAAGAATGAGGAATTCTTTATTACTTTTGTCTAAGCTTCCTGAAATAGACTAAAATGCAAAAACTCTAAGTCTTTTGTTATATATATATATATATATATATATATATATATATATATGGAGAAAGGTAGACAAACACGGGATGTTTATTGTAGGTAGTGATGTCGACCGACGTTGTAACGTTTTGATCTATTAGAGACCTTCTTCAGGACTTAGATATAGTTCTTGCTTCAATAGTGAACATTTTCACCAGTTTGAAAATGTTCACTATTGAAGCAAGAATATATATATATATATATATATATATATATATATATATTATACTAAAGCTGAGTTAATCAACTTTTGTTTCCTAAAGGCTTTTTTACTGTTTAGTTTAATGACACGAAAATTATACTAAATTATTCCTTACTTTTAGGATTGAATTATGTTTGAAAAAAAATCTAATTGGTTCTAATAAGTCGTAAATGCACAGCGAAATATATCTCTTACATCTACTTATCTAAGTTGTTCTTTTGTTCACATTTTCCCCTCTAATCTTTACCACATTCTGTCGGATTTACTCCAATCCTCATATATATATATATATATATATATATATATATATATATGTATGTGTGTGTGTGTGTGTGTGTGTGTAATAAAAAATACATCAAAACAAAAAATTCCAATTCCCTAGTTTTATAACCTATACAGACACCTAGTCGCCACACACAAACTCCCTACCAGACTATCAATTACTATGATGGCAATGATATGAACCCATAAAAATACCATGTCCTGTTGACAAAGAAACCCTCCTTCTTTTTCACTTCCTTTGACCTCACACCTTACCAAGCATACGCCCCCCTCTTCTGCCCCTCCCAATGGCCTTTTTTTCAGCATAAAAGCAGACTGGGAATCTCACTCGTCTTCAAATAAATTTGACAAAGCTTTGTTACATACCGAGGCTAAATATCATTTAAACTTAGAGGAAATGCAGATAAAACACGAAACCACTATTTTCAATCACATTTTGTCGGAATTACTCAACCTGTTTACTCCTCGTATATTATATAATATATATATATATATATATATATATATATATATATATATATAAAGGTTTTACATATCTATTTATTTGATGACAAAGGAACAGTCACGGCCATTTGGTTTCATGCATGCGTAACCGCAAATATTCATCAGGTGACGTTGTTTCAAATGCAAGGAAAATCGAAAATTTCAAAAGGTTTTTCAAACATAGGATGTGTATGATTGGATGAAATGTTATGTGTATGTGCGTTTATGGACAGTGTAAAGGTTGTGTATACAAGTCAACGGGTCTCGCACACATTCACATGTGGACATGGAGTCTGTAGGAGGTTGGTGTATGGGGGGAAATGGATACTGTCACCAGTTTGGGTAGAGGGGGTGTATGGATGATGTTTTAAAATCTTAATAACGTGTTTATTTAGTACGTAATTTACTTCATACAAAGCGCCCGTTTTTGTCAAATTTTTAGCCGAATTTAATGTTACGGGGGCTGGGGGTCGAATGGTCTGTTAACAGTAGTTTTTTGATTTTTCTGCCTTGGAAGTTAAAAACTCAACTCGTGTCGACGGTAGTGAATTGGGGTGAAAGTATGTATACGGTAGCTTTTAATTTTATTAATCATTGAATTATATCACTTAATTAGTATAGATAAAAGGATATGAAAACAACACAATATGCTGTTAAAGTGAAAATATTTTATATCATATCCATAGCTAATATTGAACAATATTTCGATTTATAACAATTTTGAATTCATATTATTTTCGTCTCCGCTCTTGTTAAGTCCGGAGTAAAACGAGCTCTGAAGATGATTTTTATAAATCGAAATATTGTTCAATATTAGCTATGAATATGATATAAAATATTTTCGCTTTAACCGCATATTGTGTTGTTTTCATATCCTTTTATCTATACTCATACCGTCGGATTCATTTCCTTTCTATTAACTTATATCACTTAATTAGTAAAAATCAAACCCAAATTTTGTGTTTCTTAGTTATAAGCATATTAATCTGTATACAAGATTTCGAATCTGAGTGACGTCTCTTTTCTGAGTTATAAGTCGACCCGTACATACCAAACTTTCTTATATAGATGTGTGTGTGTGTGTGTGTGTGTGTGTGAGTGTGATTCACCCTTTGCGTACCAGTATGCAAAGCTTGTTTGTGGACCCAAACTTTGAACGACCAACATAAAACTGACCATGGGAAAAGCAGGTATAAACGATAGGTGACGACAATAAATAAATAAAATAAATAAATAAAATAAAATAACACCACAAAATCTTGCTGGAAATTTTATCGTAAAAGTCATTGCGCTATTTGTAAGAATATTGAATATAAATTATTCAGATATAAAAATTGTTTACAATTTTTGAAACTTGGTCTATGGAACGGAACACAAGACCTCCGACTCCGACTCCGACTCCGACTCCTCTATTTTTGACATCTTCTGCTTCGACTCCTCTTTATGTAATAAAGTAATTATGACCTACAACTAGATATAAAAACCATCATCTTTTTATAATCTATTAATAAGGAGTGTGCACTGTATAACTTTACAGACTAAACTAGGGCAATGCAGATGGTAAATTCAACTAGCGTCGGAGTAGTCATAGTTTTACCGACTCCGACCCCAGTAATTCCTCAATCGCTTCCGACCCCGACTCCACAGCGATGATAGTATAACTCAAAAAGGCAACCAAATACAAATCTTAAACCTAGTTCCAAAGATAGCTCTGTTTTAAACCAGAGGGTTTTGTTTTCTTTTCAATGACCTCTGATGTCAATGTCACGTGACCTCTGATGTCAACGTCACGTGACCTCTGTCAAAAGTGAGTCTTCATGCAAAAGATTACATCAACAGGTTTTGTTGTTGTTTTTTTTATTGTGAAAGTGACACAGGGAAGCACACAAACAGGAGGCTCATATATATATATATATATATATATATATATATATATATATATATATATATGTGTGTGTATGAAAGAGTGCGCATGCGTGAGAACAGAAATAACATGCATGTAACAAGAGCGTTTATCGAGCCACAGCAGACATTTTGTTTTATCAGGTATTCAATATGGCTTCATCGGTATCATTAATGGATGTGATTGAAGTACTGTGATAGATAGTAATATTTTGCGTGCTACAAGATCAAATTTTCAGCATCACGTCGTCTTCAGAAGTTAAGGAAGTCTAACGATAAGATACGTTTGCTTTCCAGCAAAGCACCCTATTGATATATAAATTAAAGCTTTATTCTGATTCAAGTTCTCAATTGTGTGTTACCCAGTGATGAATGAACTTACTAAAATAGTTATGGTCCATGCGGCTATATTGTTTACTACTTTACTATGAGACGCCTTCTGGTTTAGGTTTAGGTTTAGTTTTGTTTTACGGCATATAAACCTCAGTGGGTCATTTAATGACGATAAAGTTTTGAAATAAATCAATTCTTAATGGATAATACAATTTTTTTTACAAATATATTTTTCTATTTAACCCATAGATGGGACCCTAACAGGTACTACCACTCTGGGTCAGAGTGGGCCAGGGAGCAATAGTGATGAAGGGGTGCTCCACATTCCCCCAGACCTCCAAAACTGGAACCTCACCATAAGATAGAGCTTAACGTCATTCCCAAGACATGTCACCGCCATATGATAAAAAGGGTTGGGGCTTGCCATAAGGGCAATAGGGTTGGGTAAATCATATAGGTGCTAGGGCTTGACGTGATCAGCCGATTGATCGGAGGGGGCCTCTCCGACCGCCCGTCTAGCCCAAGAAAAGCCAAAGGAGTATTGCAAGTCATGAACTGCTCATCTACCTGGGTTCTATCCTTAAGCATCACAGGTCGCCACCCACGGCCAACAGGTGGCCCCATTGGGAGAGTCTTACCCCTCTGCAGAGGTGCATTCTAATGCCACAGCCGACAGGGCGGACGCCTTCTTGGTATTAACTAAGCTTATATTAGTCTCGCACAAGGTCCGAAATACCCCCTCCGATTTATCGGCTTGTCACGTCAAGCCCTAGCACCTATATGATCGTCAAACACCTTGTTGTCCTTATGGCAAACCTCCTATCCTTTTATCATATATATATATATATATATATATATATATATATATATATTTGTTTACGCCTTACATTTAAACCGATATGCACGCCTAATTCATTTAATTATAACTAATTAATTTTTAAATTAGGTATGACTTCAATTAAGCACATATTCTCCCAAAAATTGTTTGTCCACTTCATACTGTCGTTCTGTAAGTCAACCAAAAAGTGCAATATATATATATCAGTTTAAAATAAACGAGAAAATCTGGGATCGCCAGCTAGTGTAATGGTTGGATTCCCCGCCTGTCGGCCTGACAGGTAGGGTTCGAATCACGCACAAAGCACTGCCCTGTCTATGGCTCTGCTGATGAGGCCTAATAGGCTGAAATGTACATACAGAGATTGACTTTTTCTCGATTTGTTCACGCCTTACATTTAAACCGATATGCACGCCCAATTCATTCAATTATAACTAATTAATTTATTAATTATTAACAGATTGTTTTCCCACTTCATATATATATATATATATATATATATATATATATGTGTGTGTGTGTGTGTGTGTGTGTGCTAGGAGGCTGTGCCTGTGGGTCTTAGTGTCCTGAGTATGACGTTAAACTACATCTAGGTGTGAAGTTCCAGTTCTGGAGCTCTGGGGAATGTGGGGTACCCCTTTATTGCCATTACTACCAGGTCCACTTTGACCCGAAGTGGTAGTACCTGTTAGGGTCCCATCCATGGGTTAAATGGATTAAAATGAGTTTAAAATGTAGTTTCCAAAAAATTGAATATCCAACAAGAACAAATAAAACAAAACGTTACGTCCACGAATCTATCAACAAAAATTCACCTGTGAAGCAAAATTGCTTACTAACTGTTGTCTCGCAGTTTAAAAATTTGTTTAAAAATAAAATATTTACCTACAAACTATTCTTATATATATATATATATATATATATATATATATATATATAAAGGTACACGGTATTAACCTACTCGAGTTTCACCATAATGATCTTCTTGGTTAAACCTACTGGATTAATCAGGATATTGATTAATGGCAGTCGATTATACGTGTAATCGACTGCCATTAATCAATATCTTGATTAATCCAGTAGGTTTAACCCTGAAGATCATTATGGTGAAACTCGAGTAGGTTAATACCGTGTACCTTTATGATAATAAATTTGCTCTACTAACGTATTGAGCACTTTATATTTGTTATATCGCTGCCTTATCATTGTGAAACTTGAATCAACTAACCACTGTGACCATTTTCACAGGTAAGTCACTTTTTTCCACAAATACCATATATATATATATATATATATATATATATATATATATGGCATTAAATAACCGACAGGATTGATATGCCATAATATAGGTTCACATAAATCGTTTACGTGTATTCACTATGTTTATTAAAATAAACATACATTCGTTTGGATTTTAAGAAAATATTAACAATCTCCTGAAGCAAACGTCCATTTTAACTTTGTGCCCAGTCTTCAAGAATTAAGTTCTCCACACAAACTCCAAAAAGAGATTTTTTTAAACCAAACCAAATGTCTCAAAGGTGGGATTTCCAGAGCCTAGCTTGCGAATCCATCAATTTTTGGAGACGTACTGAACTCATGACACTGTAGAACACTTTAAAAGAAATATTAAGTATACTAAACAGAAACGTATGCACAAATAACTCAATGGCACTGACATGGCAAAGGTGTCTTACCATAGAAGGAATTAGAATGAGAGTCTTACTACCTTAGGAAGTTCGATCTACACAAGTGCTCAATACAGGTGATCACATGTCAGACTAAGTTAAGTAGTAATTATTGCAATAGTTATGTATTTCTCACTTGTTAATGTTCCAGCCTATAAAGCTAGGAATTCGAATGCTGATTTTCAAGGCAAGCAGAATGGCGCAATACAATCTTTTGGTTTCTATTTGTTTTTTTGTATTATAACCTTAGTCAACACGGTAAAATATCAGGTTTAAATTAATTGATAAATAATCACCCGAGATTGTATAGGGGCTAGCGTTTTTTTTCTTTTGTGAGAAGTGAATTGTGACTTCCATCCTAAGTGGCGACCTTTGTTTTCTATGGTAGACGCTAAGCAAATACGTTTTTCGTTACGTTGTGTTATAGCGTAAAAAAAAAAAGAAATAAAAAAAAGGAAAAGAGAAAAGAAAAAAAGAAGGGTGTAAAAAAAGAACATTCACTGCCGGTTACTTCCGGGAATGCACTTTTTTTTTTGGGGGGAGCTTCTTCTGTTAAAGGAAAGAGAAAAGAAACATGTAATTATTTTAGTTCATGTTTGAATGACGACAAAGAAAATACAGTAACTGCGCAAAAATCGTGGTACACTACAGACTGGGTTAGTTGTCGATGTTAGTCACTATTCAGTGGTAGCTAACTAAACGATACATTGGGCGGGTAGATAGACTTAGTCAACGAAAGACTTGACAGGCATACCTTCTTATAAATACCTGATGAATTAATTATCAACCCGTGTCTATTTTCTACATAAATTGCTTTTCAACACATACGCAGTAAAAAATGGCACTCAGTCGATGGTTAAAATATCGAAACTAATATCCAAGATGCACCTGGGCATTTTTTTTTTTTTTTGGTCGATAATTGTAACTAGCGTCAGTGGCAGAGTTGAGATTTTTGAGAAATTGATAATCGTGTTGTGTTCGTGATTTTGAACATTAGTGATTCAGACGAACTTTCGAGAGAACGCCACAAAAAAAAAAGAAGAGTTATCGACGATAGTTTCGTAGTCTGATATTGTCCAAAGAATTCGGTTCTCCTTTTATAATGATCTTTTTTTTAAAATTCTATGAAAGCAATTTAAGAAGGAATTCGTCGGTAAATAAAAGTTTACATTTCACAATCAAAATTTGTGTTTAAAAAATCTCTCTTTGGAGTTTGTGTGGAGAAGTTAATTCTTGAAGACTGGGCACAAAGTTAAAATGGACGTTTGCGTCTGGAGATTGTTAATATTTTCTTAAAATCCAAACAAATGTATGTTTATTTTAATAAACATAGTGAATACGCGTAAACGATTTATGTGGACCTATGTAAAAATCTAAATCTACTGTCCTCAACACATTATCGTTTTTTAATCCATTCAAAATTTCATATTGCGTATTGTGAACAAAAGAACTCAAATCAACGGCCATCTTTCTGATTTTCTGCCGGACTGTAATCCCGCCAAGTTAGAACCCGATGAATTTGTGAGGAAAATGGTTGACGCGTTTAAACTTGTAATGTAATTAATTGTGGATTTTCGAAATAAATCTTAATTGCATTTTTTGCATTGTTGACAATAAGTAAAGTAAAAGTAAAGTCGTCGGAGTGGCCTACAGTCGGTATCACCCAGACAGCGAGGGAGTATATCCCCTTTTCACTAGTGCTAGACCAAAGAGATAGTTTTGTTAGTGTCTGAGTTGGAGCGTCACACCTACAACCACATTACAACTTTATTGCACATATCCCTGTACTACTAATACTTAGAATTGGTGAGGGCCGGTATCAAACCAGGAACATGTGGTTCCCAGGCAGATGCTCTACCGAGTGAGCTAAAGTTTTCGTCGTTAAGTGATCAAAGCTGGACATTGATCGTTATGATTTAGAGTTAAAAAATAATCCATTCTTTCAGTCTAGCATCTTTCTATCCTAACGTTTACAATGAGATGCTGTGATATTAATGTTGTTAATTAAGGTATTATTAAATTTATCAATCCTTTATTGTCTCATAAACTCAGACAATAACTTCGAGATATCTTTTCAATTATTTGTTTAGATGCAAATGGAAACATTAACATACTTGTCGTGAGACTTATTATGCTACTCCCAATGCTATGAACGACAATACTTTTATAATTCTTTAAGACTTTTTTTTAAGTAATAGAAATTATTATTAAAAGAAAAACATTCGTGGGACAAATAGTGTTACTTAGGTTTTAAAAATGAGGCAAAAACTAAATATTGATCTTGATTTGGAAATTAAACTAAAAAAACAACAAAAAACAAACAAACAAACAAAACAAACAACAATACCCCCCCAAAAAACAACAACAAAAAGCATAAAAAAATAAGAGATGTTCATATAAGCTATTAACATATTAATGAATCCCAACAAGAGGCAAAAACTCCTCGACACCTCAATCTTATCCCGGGCTTGTAAAATGTACAATACCCAACAACCCACAAAAACAAAACAAGACATTAAAAAGATAGTTCTTTATTCAAAAACAATTTTGTTGGTTGTAGTAGTTAATAATATTCATAAATCTAACAATTGTGCTTTATACTTAAATATATTTTGATATATAACATTTTTTAATTACTTTTTTCTATATACATTTTTCAATTAGGCTTTTTTTTCTTTCTTTCTCATCATTATTTGTTTAAATAAAGATTGTCACATCGTTGAGATCTGTTGATCTGTATCTCCAGATTCTATGAAAAATTTAAAATACCCTAAAGAAGGAGAAAATATTCGTAGTCATATCATAGTTGCACGCTATTTTGTACCTTACAGGTTTAAAAAGCACGCCTTATCTTTGATATTCGAACATATTAATTTAAAAAAATGAAAAACTGTCACATTATGCCAGTTAGTATTTCAGCATTAGATAAAAACCTCAGCTAAAGTTGAATAAAAGAACTTTATTATTACCGAATTCGCCATGATGCCTGATGATGACCAATGATCTTCTCCCTATCGAAACGTCAATAAAATTCAGGGTTTTATAGCGTCTTATGATAATAATATTAAACATCATTCTCGATGAAAGCCTTGTGAGATTTATTTTCTAAGCTCCCAATTAGAAATTCTAATTTTGATCGACAGATAATAAAAATCCTTTTTCAACCCTTTCCTAACTCCTTTTTTTTTTAGGACATGAAATCGAATTGTTACTTTTTACGTAATAATCAAGGGATTAAGGTATATAATATTATCTATACAAAATATTTGTTTCGATTGTCTTGTATCGAATATGTAGTTAATAATTGTTTTCTTAAGTAAATTAAGTTATCCTTGGCCACAATTTAAATTTAAAAGGATTTTTTAAACAACCACCTTAAATCGTGGACTTAAATGCACTAACAATAATAACTACAATGATCTTGTAAAAGATCGACCCCAAAATAAGTATTTCTCGCATAAACAATTATAAACACATTTAAAAAAATCTAACAACAAAAAAAAAGTCTCGTTATCACGAGACAAAGAAAATTCATCGTTTTCTTTTTTATTTTCCACTGATATTTTATATAAAAATAATTTAAATAGATTATAAAATGCTAGAAATAATCTATTCTTATTTCTATTATAATTTAATGATAATTTTATTTTTCTAAACAAAATTTCATTCATTCGTTTTATAGTCGAGTTCATAATTCATTCATTCGTACCTTATATATATACATATATATATATACAAATATATATGTATATATATATATCTGTATAATGCACCTATCTACCCTGCCCGGTCTCTCCCCCTCTCCCAGTTTTATCGGTCGTAGTCTTTTAAATGAAGAGAAAAAATCCGAAACTAGCATTTTTTTTATTTTATAATTATTTTATTGATAAATAAAAGGCATAATTTTAATGAATTAGACTAAGTTATTTTTTAAAGGGAAAAGCATGCGAAAATAAATTTTTCCATTTTCCACAATATCTCATCATCCAAAATATTAGCTATGATGTCAGTGTGAGTGCGGGACAGTAACATGGAGCCCAAGCGTGTGCTCCTAACGCTGAAAGTACAGAAAGGTAAATAAATTCAACATAACTCATCCCTAAAATATCAATTTGCTGAAAGAAAAGCAAGGATAGTTCGAAAAAAATCCCCGGGGCGTGACGAGGTTCTGGCCTGTTTATTGCGGGTAGAAATGTCTCCATATTATTTTTCTCCTCGTTGTTTATATGTGTAGCAGTAGTTTGTAGTAGTTAGAACGGACGAGTAGTAGTAGTCACATAGAGAGAAAGAAGTAGATTATTTTTCGTCTGTTCTTTTTACTTATTATTCACTACCAAGCGCTTGTGTGTTGACTTCACATTTACCAACCATATTTACGGGTGAAAATTATTCCCACGTAAGATCTTTGTGAAGTGGATTTTTAGTGCATGTTAGAAAAGAAAAAAAGCGATGATAATTGAACAGTCGTTTGTTTCGTGTCTCGCACATCTGTCGTCTCTCCTTGTCGTCATCGTCCGTCGTCGTTTCTTGTTCATCTTGGCATTTTTAATGAATTGTTTGATGATATGAAATGAAGTGTTTTTTTTCCTTGTGTTTGATTCACCGCATGGTGAATTATTGTCCCGGTGTGTGTTGCAAAACTGATTTGTTTTCGTTAATTTACGATCTGTTTGGTGAGGATGGAAAGAAAGGAAAACCCATTTATTTCGTACAAGATGAAGACGACGGGATGAATGGATATTATTATTGAGTTGAATGCTGTGGGGGAAAACAATCATTAAAACTTTATTAATTATTCATTTATCAAGAAGATGGAATGATGCTGGCATTCTACAAATATTTGTTTGAAATGATTGTAATTTTAGAAAAAAAGTTTTCTCATCAATGATAAAAACGTTCATGATTGAATTTGTAGTTGATGAGAAAGCCCGACTGTAATGGTTTCTCTAGTCGTAAGAATAATAATTATTTATTTGGGTCTTATTTAAATATTTGACGAATATACCACAAAGTATTAAGTTTTATTTTAAAATTCTACATTTGAACCATTTTATTTTAAACTGGAAATTATCCAGATACTTTATCTCTGTTTTTAATATATTTTTTCTCTTCTTTCCCCCCATTAATGTCAGCAGCGTCTTCTTGAAATTGTTAACGAATTTCAAAATTTTATTATTTTTTTAAGATTTCATCCATCATTAAATAAATAAAAAGTCATTTTATTAAAATAATAATCACGTTATAATTCATTTTATTTTTTTTTCTCTCGTTATTATTTTTATTTCTCCAGTTTTTTTTTTGTATGTCTGATCCTGACCTGTTTTTAATTAATTTTTTTATAAAAAAATGAGAAAAGCAAATTTTAAGTAATTCGAATTAAAAAACTTAATTTCAGCTAAATTTTTTTGTTTGTTTTATTTATAAGATTAAAAAGAAAACGTAGAGAAAATCGTTTTTCTTTGTAAAATACGAACAATAAGCAACCTATAGTTATTGTGTAAATAACGCTAAAATCTTTAATAATAAATAATAATGATGATGATGATGATGATTTTTTTTCATCTTTGTTAACGGTATTTTTAAAGACTGTTTTCTTTTTATGGGTTTTCTTTGTATTTTCATTTTGAGTAAAATTCTGTATTTGCATTTAATTAAAAAGCATATTGGAAAAAAGAAGAAAAAAGGATATAATTCGATTGATTGCATAGAATTGCTTGTATGTAAGCAAAATCCTTTCTTCCTTTGCAAAAAAAAAAAAAAATGAAGAAAGGTTAAAAAAGATATTATATAATAATTTTCTTGGTCCATTATTTTGATTTTAATGTCGGTGATAATGGCCATTTTTAGCAGGCACAAATATGTTAAAAGAAAAAAAGCAACATTTTCTTCCGATTTCTACAACACTAAATTTTTCTGCTACTAATTCTGCTTCTTCTTCATCGTCTTCGTCTGCTGCAACAACAACATTTATCAATCGTTCGTTCCGCTTCTTGTAAAAACGAAAACCCAGGAATGGAAAATTTATTTGGGTACCTTTTCCCCACCCCTGACATTTTTATATAAATCTGATTTAATATTTTCAGTTAATATTGTGCATTCTCAGAAAGAAAAAAAAAGAAAAGAAAATTCATTTATCAGGCAGTTTTTCTTATTCATTTATTGATTATTATGAATTTAATTAAAGCAGACATGATAATGGAAGAAGAAGAAGAAAAACTGATTTTTGCTATTTTCAGTTTCTTGCTTCTTAATTATTCGGTATTTAAAAAAAAATGGGTGGAATTAAGTTTTACGGGGAGAAAGAATTTATATTATTTATTTTGTGTCGTTTTTCATCTTTGTTTTTAATGTTGAATGTGTAAAAAGTCATTCTGCATTTATTTTTTCCCCTGACTGATAAATAATTCATGTCATCTGCTTCTGTTTCATGATGAAGATGATGATGATAGTTGCAAATTAAGATTTTTTTAAAATACTAAAAATTCTATTTCTCACTGATTTTAATTGTGAAAAAAACAAAAAAAACCTCTCGATGCATAAAATAAATATTCTTTCGATTTCATTCAAAAAATTGAAACAATTGTAAGTGTTACTTTTTGTTGTGATCATAACGATAAACCCAGACACCCACGTAGTAACTATAAATCCACGTCTATTAATAATAGTAATAATAATAGTAGTTAATGTTTTTCATATTAGCTCTAAATATCAAAACAGGAGAAAGAAAACATGCTTCCAACTTTTATTGTTCTAATTCATGCACACGTTTTTTATCAAAGAAGAACACCTGCTACTTTTCCAGTTTTCGTTTTTCAAATACATTTAATGGGGGGATGAATTTAGTATAAGAATGTATTGCATATTGTCCTCACTTTAAGAACGGCAGGTAAATTTTGCTATTCTGCCATTTCAAGAGTTTGAGAATTTAAGGCAGAAAATGCTTCCAACTTTTTGTGACTTCCATTCATGAATCATTTTTTTTTTTTCTTCTTTCCTTTCATACCAGACACAGTCTATAATTATTTGTCTTTGTTTAAACACAAGTTTTTTTCTTCCTTACTACAACTAAGGCTACTATCTCTTCTTCTTCTCAAAGAAATTCACATGCAAAACTGCTGCTGTATTTCATAATGGCACAATTCCTAAAATGATTTGTAATTATTTTAATATGGGTTTTATTTTTTCCAGATTTGTAAATATTTTTAAAATTGCATTACTTATCTAAATAAATGGATTTATACATTGCATTATTTAAAGAAACAATGAATTAGTAATGAAAATATTACTGGATTCCATCTTTTGTTGTTTGCATTTGTTGGTTAGACATTTTTAACCCATCTATTTTTTTTTCATTTCTTAAACTGCCATAATTTAGAACAAGGAAGACTTGAACTTTCACATTATAACACAGACAATCTTATTCATTAGACAATGCCTTAACCACTTAAGCTTTCAAAGTTTATTCAGGAGGCAGGATTCTCAGCCTTTGTCTTTTCTACAACAGTTTTTTATTTTTGTAACAAGGAAGTAGTATTGGGTGAGTGGTTGAACTCTCACACAACATGGTAGTCTAAATTGTTAAGCACCATCCATAAATTATCAGCTTCCAAAGTTGTTAAGGGGTAGAATTCTCAACTTTTGTCTTTCTACCAACAGATTCCATTCCAGAATATGACTATACTAGTTTGTCAATATGAGTTGGTAGCTCCAAATTCTTAGAACATACTTATCTTCCTCCTTGTTTGTATATACTTATTTGAACCAAACTAAACCAAAATAATATATCTTAATGCAATACAATATTGTCATGATTAGAATATTTATCATTAATGTTTAATATTCTTTGTTGAATAAATTATAATTTGCCTGAATTTTTTGATGCGACTTGATAATTTGTATTATTTATATTTTTTGACTATTGTCCTAATCTTTATTGTTATATACACAACGTTTCGGCTGATGTGCCTCTGGCTCTCTTCAAAGTGTTTTTTTTATTGAACTTGGGAACTGTCTTGTCGTATTTGGGAGCCTTTGTGGAACTTTGAACTGAATCCTTCATTTAATCCATCTGGGTAGATTGTTCACTTTCTAAGTGAAACAAATCATCTGGAGGTTACAGGTTCAATCCTGACTACAGGTGAAAATAACATAGAATACTTAACATCTGTACCCGGTCCAAAGGTTAACGAAATGAGAACAATCTTCCCACAAAGAATTAAATAAAGGGTTCATTTCAAAGTTCTATGAAGGCTCCCTATTTATGACATGAACTCTCATGAGTTCAACAGGAAGATTCTGGAGTAAAAGAAAACAAAAAAACAAAAAAACACCTGAAGAAGACCCGGAGGGCACCTCAGCTGAAACATTGTGTATATACAATAAAAATGAGGACAACAGTCCAAAAAATGTAAATAATACAAATGAATAAATCATAGTTTCATGGCAAATTATATGATAATGATGCTATTGCATTTTCATCATTAATAAATGGCTTAAAAAAATTATTTAAAAATACCTTTTAGATGATGATTAATACTTATTATTCTTGTTAAATAGTGTGCTTACATATATATATGTGTGTGTGTGTGTGGTGTGTGTTAAAGGGTTTAGTCCCAACAAGAGAATCAGGAAAATATCCCAATTTACAAAGAACACTTAAATTGAAAGTCAAGAATACTACAGGTTAAACAGTTACATATCATTATATGTGAAGACTTATTGTAATGCTTAAAAACATCTGATTGAATAAAACTTGTATTATACAAAGTGTTTACTAGAGGATTTTCCTGAAAATATATTTATGTTGAATGGAAGGCATCAGTTTTGAACCACATAATAAGAAAGAAGATCCTAAGTTGTCTAAAAGATGCCAAAATGAACACAAGTTCTTTTCTTCTATTATCATTAATCAATCTTAATGTTTGTCTGATCAACCATAACAGATATGAGATGAACTTGACACTTTGAATTTTGTTATGGTTTGTTGTCAGCTTGTTACTTCTTATAGAATTAAAATAACATCACCATCTTTGGTACTAGATTTAAAATTTGTATTTGGTTGCCTCTTCATCTATACTTGCTAATTCTATCATCACTGTGAAGTCAGAATCAGACTTAATTAAGGAGTCACTGGAGTTGGAGTCGGTAAAAACAATACAGACCCCAACTCCAGTTGAATTTATACTCTATATGGCCCTAGTTTAGTTTGGTAAAGTTATACAGTGCACACTCCTTAATAATAGATTATAAAAAAATATGGTTTTATATTTATTTGTTGGCCATAATCATTTAATTTCATTAAGTGGAGTCTGAGTCAAAGTGGCAAAAATAGAAGAGTTTGGAGTCAAAAGGATTTTGTGTTCTGACTCCACAGTCCTGGATTCTATTAATTATAAATCTAATACTATATCTTTAAATATATTGCAGACCTCCATCAAAGTGGATATGGGCAGACTGAAATAGATATACAATAAAATTTAGGGTATACATTCTAATAACAACTGGAGGTACCCGTTGTGTAATGCTTATTGTAGGAAATGGACATTGTAACCCTTGTTCAAATTCTGATGAGTCTGTTTGCATTTCACATAGCACTTTGAGAAAGATATGCATTCAACTATTTTCTCTCTCCAGCTATGGGTAAATAGTAGAGAAGACAGGGTTTTTTTAAATTTGGTATGGCAACTAATCTTGGAGAAGGAAATCCTGAATTCAAACCTGTTAAACTCTGCTAAAAAATTTGACTTTGTGTCACATCCTGCTTGGGCTGAGGGGTTGGTAAATATATACATTCTAGTAACAACATTGAAAAAGATGCCTTTTATTATCCCAACTTGAATGATTCATAAGTTCAGTCCTCATTAAGTTCCTTGAGAATGTAGTTTTTACTTAAAAATATAATCGTTTTTCTGTTCATTTACTTTGAACAATACCTATTGAATGTTTAATGATGGATTTTGTGTAATTATTTTGATACAGTTTCTGATAAGTAATTTTTATTTTCACTATGCTTCTAGAATTTCAATTTGGTTAGTCATTGATTTAATCTCCTGCTTTAGAAAGAAATTTGTTTTTCAAGATTCGTACGATATAACCAATAATTTTAAAAAAACTTACTGCAGGTATTTTCCAGAATTATATTATACATATACAATATGTAAAGTATTTTGCAGGTTTGAATATAACCTCAGATACTTCTATGGCCAGTCGGCTATTCTACCTTTTTCAACTGCTAGGTCTGTGAGACTCATTACTACAATCATGTTTGGAAAAAGCTTGATAAGGTTTGCCTTTGTACTTAATCAAACATTTAAACTTTATCATATTATTGGGAAAAAATTGGACATAAAAGCAGGGTTGCAGAGTTGGGGTTTTGGATGAAGTCGAAGTCGACATCCCCTAGGAATACTAGGTGTCAGAGTCAGACCATATACCTTCCGAATTTGCAAAACTTCTTTACTAACAATAATTTTTTATGAACTAAGATTTTATTACTATTTCTTTTTATGTTTGCATTAAACATCTAACATATTTATTTTATTTTTTTTTTTTTACAGATATATGAATTTATTACAAAAAGAATAGTTTACAAATTTATCTTATAAAATGTTGTGTACCCTTAACATGGTGAGAAGCCGGCTTATGTCATAGTTTTAGAGCGTGTCGAGTGACATGATGAAATAGTAAGATTTTTAGTTTTGCGACTTTGCCTTTGTTGACAGTTTTAACTTAAATCTAATTTCTCTGAATTTTTTAAGATGAAGCTTGATAATTTGTATTATTTCGGACTATTTTGTCCTCAATCTTATTGTTATCTACACAACGTTTTGGCTAATGTGCCTTAAAGCCTTCTTCAGGTATTTCAGGTCTCTGAGTTCGAGAAGAAATACCTGAATAAAGCCAGAGGGCACATCGACTGAAACATTGTGTAGATAAAATAAAGATGAGGACAATTGTTCCAAATAATAATTAATCTGATTATGTTAAGGAGTTGGAAATTATAGGAATCTTCAGAGTTGGACCTTAAAACTTTATACTCTACAACCCTGCATAAAGAAAATGTTATAATGTAAAGATTTGATATTGATAAGGCAAAAATATATATGCATGAGGAAGTGTGCCAATACTGGAATTTTGAATGTAGTGTTGGACTAGATAAAGTTTACATTGCACCACTAGGATATATGTATATTGATAGAGAGAGGAGATAAATGTGCTTAGATAACATCTGGATTGAATTTCATTTTTTTTTTTTTTACTACTTTGATTTTTGAATAACTATCCATTTTATATCTTAAAATCATTGTATTAGGTGATGTAATTTGGTATCACCTTCAGTATTTTCTAACCTGAGCATCTTTCTTCAATTTAGTAAGTTAATCAAGTGCACTTAGTGACTTATGTCTGGTGAGGAACTTTATGCCCATCTAAACTGCCAACAACTCAAATCCTAATTTCTAAACTTGTATCAAAAATAACAAATATACTTTTAACAGCCACCTGCTGGGAAATAATCATTGAGAAATTCAACTTCTAGCTTGAATATTTGCTGATGGTTGTTAAAAGTTTATATGTGCATGTATCTTTGTAGTTATACATGCATTACATGTGTATGTTGTGTCATTCATTTTTATATATATATATATATATTATATATATATATAATATATGAAGTAGACAAACAATCTGTTTGAGATGCGATGACAATTTTTGGGAGATTATATGCTTAATTGAAGTCATACCTAATTTGTAAATTAATTAGTTATAATTGATGAATTGGGCGTGCATGATCGGTTTAATGTTAAGCATAAAGAAATCGAAGAAAAAGTCAATCTCTGTATGTTACATTTCAAGCCCTATTAGGCCTCATCAGCAGAGCTATAGACAGGGCAGTGCTTTGTTGCGTGGTTCGAACCCTACCTGTTCATATATATATATATATATATATATTATATATATATATATATATACATGCACACACACACCCACATTCACATATGCAAAGTGTCAACTCACCAGTTTGGTAATGGAAAATAATTAGGTTAGTTTTTTTGCTAGGAATATAAAAACTTTCTTGTATAAAATCTCATTCTTAAACATTGAAATATTATGAGTTGTGTAAAAGATCAATACATTTAATGTACATTTTAAATTATGTTTCAATGTAGTAAGTAAAGTAGTAAAGTCGGTGGAGTGTCCTATTGTCAATATCAGCCAGACTGCGAGGAAGTCTAACACCCTTTTTTCATTAGCGCTTGTACCAGGATGAGTGGTTTTGCATCTGAGGTGGAGCTCTCCACTTTGCTGCACAGATCCAACTTACTCATGTGCTCAATTGACAAGGCTGGTATCAAACCTGGAACCTTGTGGTTCCTAAGCAGATGCTTTATCAACTGAGCTATAATTTTCTTTCATCTCTTTTTCATTTCTCTCTCGGCCAAAGAACTATAGAAATTTACATTTTAACTCTGGATATTATTAATATCCAGAATTAAAATGTACATTTTATATATATATTTATCAGTGATGCTGATAGCTTTTTGATTTAGTGTGTTCTGGGGATCACATATTTGCTTTTAAACAAATCCACGAAAAATTTGATGGGTCCCGACTAAAGTTTTTTCTTAATAAATTGTAGGGTTTTTATTTATGATCTGGGGAAACAACTAAAGCCTTCTAACTCCTACCTTGTAACTATCTGTGTAATTCATTTGTAAGAAATAACTGAAATGTATTTACAGTTAGCATGAAATTGGTGAGGGAAGAAAAAAAAAACACTGGGACACATGGATATGATTTTACTGTGTCCTTTTGATTTTTATTGTGTCAGGGATGCAGGATGCGTACCTATCAGCATCTCATCTTAGCTGAAATATAAGCTGACATTTGATAAATTTTTCACTCCAAATAAAATTTAAAAGAAATTTGTTACAATAAGAATTATTGTGAATTTTTTATTGTTTCAAAATATTTAAAAAATTAAAAACAAATAGACCAAATGAAAATTGAGGAACTGACAATTATTTTTTTTTATAGTTTTTCATCAATGTTACAGGATTGGCAGATTCATAAATAATTTCATAAAATAAATTCTATAATTATTTTCACTCTTGAAATAGAGTAATTTTAATCTATACAATTTTAAAAAGGCTTTATCAAAAATGTTTTTGTTAAACTTTAAATGCTGGTAATGAACATTAATAGATATTAGTAAGTATTGAAATAGACTAAAAAACTTGGCTATAAAATAGATATATTTGTTAATACTTTTGTTTGTTTAGACTTTTCATAATGTATCTGATAAGTCTTATGAAGTGTGTTTTTATAAATTGGGTCATTTATGAATAATTAGAATGTTTTTATCTTTACTATTAAAGATATAAAAATACACACTTAATGTTTACTATTATCCTTAAATTTGACATTTTACTTTGAAATTTAAACTTTTTATCATATTAACTTTGCAAAAAAACATTAAACTTTTAGATTTCACATGATAAAAAATAAAATAAAGTTGTTCTCATAGATGTAGACAGTTTTTAACATAATGATAGGGGAAGGGTTCCTGACCAGGGTATAAAGGGGTGTGAGAAGCGTCTGTTCAAATTTAGATTAAATTTTTTTTCTTTTGTAATTAATACTATTTATATTTTTGTTTCTTTATATATAAAATGTCTGATTTTGTTTACATATATTAGATTTAGAGAGTGAAATATATATGATCTTTTATAAAACTTGTTAGTATGGATTCATATTCTATATTTTTTTAACAAAAAGTTAATTGCAAGGGTGCGGGGTCAGATCAAAATTCTTTAAGGGTGCGGGAATAGAAATAGATTGGAACACTTACCATAGAGTAATAATGAATACATTACAATTGCCTATTTTCAAATCTATTATGGTTTTGTAAATCTCATTATTCTTGAGTTGGTTAATTGCCTTTAACTCTTCACTGAAAATTACCTATTTATATTTTTATAATTAGGATCTGCCTATGTTTAAATGATAATTGTTTACAGTCTATTTGGATGTCTTAAGGTACTGAATCTTTATAATAACAAAATGTTACCTATTCCCTTATGTTGTTTTTTTATGGCATCATTTTTGGGGTTTATTTAATGCTGAATCAAGTTATTTTAAAAACAAAAGACTTGGGTTACTTACAGTACTTGCTGTTGCTTAATTAGTCACCCAATTAAGTTTATGTGTACAGGCTCATTGCTTGGTTAACTTTGATGATCTTGCTGAACGGTGCTTTCATCAATGACTTTACTGTAGTTCCTCTTATACATTCATTATGGATTGGGTCTTTAAATTTATATTAAAACTTTCAAAATAAGTTTATTTTTTTTATACACTAAAATGATATTGTCTGCACATTATTAAAATGAATTATATTCTTATGGTGTCTTTGTTTGTATATCAGGATTATTATTTCATTTTGGTACATATATCTTGTGCTAATGTCTCTGATTTAAGATGGAAAGCCCAGACTATAAAAATAGATGACTAATCTAGCAATATCCTAAATTCAATGATTTTAAGTATTAAATCTTTTGCTTTCTCTAAAAGCATTTTTATAGGATTCCACTTTTTGTTGCTATTTATAATCAGTAATGAAACAACAAAACAAATTTGTTTATTGTGTTTGAATATCATTTTGGTCATAAAGTTTATCTCCTTGTTCAATATACTTTAAAGAAAGAAAAGATGTTTTTTACTAAGCGTTGTCAGAAAGGCAATGCAAAATAGAAATTGATGGATTCTGTGTTGTAAATTTTGACAGTTAATCAAATACCAAAATCAATAAAAAATAAGATTTCTAGAGTATCACAATCCAATCAGTATTGAGTAAAAAACTTCAAAGTAAATTCAGCATTGTTGTTCGGACAGTTGGCAATATACAAGTCAGATAAATTTCTTTCCTGAATTATAAATAGTTGCATGAACTGCCTTTTACAGATTGACAACTATTAATAAATTACCAAAAGTTTCCAACCAACCTTTGTTGACCTTGGAATAAATTGCTTGGCCAACCTATGCCTGCTAAAAAGACTCTGGACATTATTAGTAGTTCATATGAATTATAAGAATGAATGTATATGGAGTTTTAAATTTCTAATGTGCTTTTTGTTGGAAAGCACATGGTGTAATGGGTTAGAGGTCATAGGAAATGGACTCGTTGACCCGATTTTCAAATCCTGGACCAAGCTACAGTTCAACTAATGTTAATACCCTTGGAAAGGTATGACTCCAACTACTCTCCCTCAAGCTATCGGTAAATTAGTAGGGCAGACTGGACTCTTTAACCTTGGTTAGCAACCAGACTAGGAGAAGGAAACTCTGAATTCAAACCGTTAAAACTCAGCTGGAGGTGGTCACTACTAGAATAGGCTCAGTCTAATTAGTATCTATTTTCACTAATTTCTTTTTTGTAAATTTATACAAGAGATTGACATCTTTTCAAGATACAATCAAGTAAACTTAACTGTCCCTTGTAGTTATTTACTATTTTGAAAATTGAAAATTGTTTACTCTTCCAAGAATAATTGTACATTAAAAATAAGATCTAAACTTGGAAAGAGTATTTTAAACAATTTAATTTTTTCAAAAATAGTAATACTAAAGGACAGTTAAGTTACTTTGATGATCTTTGAAAAGTTTTCAATTCTTGTTATAATTACCAAAAGAATTAGTGAAATAGATGACTAATTAGATGTAGCCTATTCTAGTAGTGACCACCTCCCAGCTGAGGTTTAACAGGTTTGAATTCAGAGTTTTCCTTCTCCTAGTCTGGTTGGCCTAACCAAGTAAAGAGTCCAGTCTGCCCTACTATTTACCGATAGCTGGAGGAGAGTAGTTGGATCATACCTTTCCCAAGGGTTTAACTTATGTGAACTGTAGCTTGGTCCAGGATTTGAAATGGGTCAACGAGTCCATTTCCTATGACTCTAACCATTAACACCATGTGCTTCCCACAAAAGCACATTAAGAAATTTAACTTCCATAATACATTCTTTCTTATAATCATATGAACTACTAATAATGTCAAGAGTCTTTTAGCAGCATAGGTTGGCCAAGCAATTTATTTCCAAGGTCAACAAAGGTTTTGGTTAGGGAAACTTGGTAATTCTATTAAAGTGTCAATCTGTAAAGGCAGTTGCAATGCCACTATTTATAATTCAGAAAGAAATTTATCTGCTTGTTATTGCAACTGTCCGAACAACAATGCTGAATTTACTTTGAAGTTTTTACTAATACTGATTGGATTGTGATACCCTAGAAATCTTTTTTATTGATTTGTATTGATTAACTGTCAAAATTTACAACAGAATCCATCAATTTCTATGTGCATGCCTTTCTGACAACGCTTAGTAAAACATCTTTTTTCTTTCTTACAAGTATATTGAACAAGGAGATAAACTGTATGACCAAAATGAATATCAAACACCAATAACAAATTTGTTTTTTGTTGTTTTCATTACTGATTATAAATAGCAACAAAAAGTGGGAATCCTATAAAATGCTTTTAGAGAAAGCAAAAAGATAGTACTTAAAATCCATTGAATTTTAGGATATTGCTAGATTAGTCATCTATTTTAGATCTGCTTCCATCTTAATCATCAGAGACACTTAGCACAACGATATTGTTACAAATGAAATAATAATCCTGATTATACAACAAAGACACCATAAGAAATATAATTCATTTTTAATTGTGCAGACAATATCATTTTAGTGTTAAAAAAATAAACCTTTATTTGAAAGTTTAATAAAATTTAAAAGACCCAAATCCATAATGAAATGTATAAGAGGAACTACAGTAAAGTCATGATGAAAGCACGGTTTCCAGCAAGATCATCAAAGTTAACCAGCAAATGAGCCTGTACATACTTAATTGGGTGAACTAATTAAGCAACAGCAAGTACTGTAAGTACCAAGTCTTTTGTTTATTAAAATAACTTGATTTCAGCATTAAATAACCCAAAATGATGCCATAAACAAAACAACATAAGAGGAATAGGTAACATTTTTTTGTTTTTATTTATAAAGGACTTTCAGTACCTTAAGAGACATTCCGAAATAGACTGTAAACAATTATCATTAACATAGGCAGATCCTAATATAAAATAATATAATAGGGTTAATTTTCAGTGAAGAGTTAAAGGCAAATTTAACCAACTCAAGAATAATGAAGATTTACAAAACATAATAGATTTGAAAATAGGCAATGTAATGTATTCAATTATTACTCTATGGTAAGTGGTTCCCAATCTATTTCTATTCCGCACCCTTAAAAGATTTTGATCTGACCCCCGCACCCTTGCAATTTATACTTTTGTTAAAAATATAGAAATATGAATCCATACTACAGTTTTATCAAAAGATCAATATAATTTCACTTCTCTAAATCTAATATATGTAAACAAAAATCAAGACATTTAATATATAAAGAAACAAATATAAATAGTATTAATTACAAAAGAAAAAAAATTTTAATCTAAATTTGAACAGACGCTCCTCACACCCCTTATACCCCTGGTCAGGAACCTTCCCCTATCATATTGTAAAAACTGGTCTACATCTATGAGACAACTTTATTTTTATTTTTTATCATGTGAAATCTAAAGTTAATGTTTCTTGCAAAGTAAATATGAATAAAAAATGTTTTAAAATTTCAAAGTAAAAATGTCAATTTTAAGGAATATAGTAAACATTAGTGTGTATTTTTGTATATCTTTAATAGTAAAGATCAAAAACATTCTAATTATCATAATGACCCAATTTATAAAAACACACTTCATAAGACTTTATCTAGATACATTATGAAAAGTCTAAACAAACAAAAGGTATTACAAATATATCTTTTTATAGCCAAGTTTGTTTAGTCTATTTCAATACTTACTAATATCTATAATGTGTCATTACCAGCATAAAGTTTAACAAAAACATTTTTGATAAAGCCTTTTTAAAATTGTATAGATTAAAATTACTCTATTTAGAGTTGAAAAATAATTATAAATTTATTTTAATGAAATTATTTATGAATCTGCCAATCCTGTTAACATTGATGAAAACTATAAAAAAATAATTGTCAGTCCTCAATTTTTCATTTTTGGTCTATTTGTTTTTAATTTTTTAAATATTTTGAAACAATAAAAATTCACATAATTCTTAATTGTAACAAATTTCTTTAAAATTTTATTTGGAGTGAAAATTTATCAAATGTCAGCCTTTATATTTCAGCTAAGATAGAGATGCTGATAGGTACGCATCCTGCATCCCTGACACATAAAAATCTAAAGGACACAGTAAAATCATATCATGTGTCCCAGTGTTTTTATTTTCTTCCCTCACAATTTCATGCTACTGTAAATACATTTCAGTATTTTCTTACAAATGAATTACACAGGAATAGTTACAAGGTAGGAGTTTAGAAGGCTTTAGTTGTTTCCCCAGATCATAAATAAAAACCCTACAATTTATTAAGAAACTTTAGTCGGGACCCATCAAATTTTCCGTGGTATTTGTTAAAAGCAAATATGTGCATCCCAGAACACACTAAATCAAAAAGCTATCAGCATCACTGATAATATATATATAAATGTACATTTTAATTCTGGATATTAATAATATCCAGAGTTAAAATGTAAATTTCTATAGTTCTTTGGCCGAGAGAGAAATGAAAAAGAGATGAAAGAAAATTATAGCTCAGTTGATAAAGCATCTGCTTAGGAACCACAAGGTTCCAGTTTGATACCAGCCCTTGTCAATTGAGCACATGAGTAAGTTGGATCTGTGCAGCAAAGTGGAGAGCTCCACCTCAGATGCAAAAACCACTCATCCTGGTCAAGCGCTAATGAAAAGGGGTAGACTTCCTCGCAGTCTGGCTGATATTGACAATAGGACACTCCACCGACTTTACTACTTTAACTTACTACATTGAATACATAATTTATAAATGTACATAAATGTATTGATCCTTTACAACTCATAATATTTCAATGTTTAAGAATGAGATTTTATACAAGAAAGTTTTTTATATTCCTAGCAAAAAACTATACCTAATTATTTCCATTACACAAACTGGTGAGTTGACAACTTTGCATGTGAATGTGGTGTGTGTGTGCATGTATATATATATATATATATATATATATATATATATATATATATATGACAGGTAGGGTTTTCGAACCACGCACAAAGCACTGCCCTGTCTATAGCTCTGCTGATGAGGCTAATAGGCTGAAAATGTACTACAGAGATTGACTTTTTCTCGATTTCTTTAAATGCTTACATTTAAACCGATATGCACGCCCAATTCATTCAATTATAACTAATTAATTTACAAATTAGGTATGCTTCAATTTAAGCATATAATCTCCCAAAAATTTGTCATCGCCATCTCAAACAGATTGTTTGTCTACTTCATATATATATATATATATATATATATATATATATATAAAAATGAATGACACACATACACATGTAATGCATGTATACTACAAAGATACATGCACATATAACTGTTAACAACCATCAGCAAAATATTCAAGCTAGAAGTGAATTTTTCTCATGATTATTTCCCAGCAGGTGGCTGTTAAAAGTATATTTGTTATTTGATACAAGTTTAGAAATTAGGATTTGGAGTTGTTGGCAGGTTTAGATGGCATAAAGTTCCATCACCAGACATAAGTCACTAAGTGCACTTGATTAACTTACTAAATTGAAGAAAGGATGCTCAGGTTAGAAATACTGAAGGTGATACCAATTACATCACCTAATACAATGATTTTTAAGATATAATGGATAGTTATTCAAAAATCAAAGTAGTAAAAAAAAAAAAATGAAATTCAATCCAGATGTTATCTAAGCACATTTATTCTCCTCTCTCTATCATATACATATATCCTAGTGGTGCAATGTAAAACTTTATCTAGTCCAACACTACATTCAAATTCCAGTATTTTGGCACACTTCCTCATGCATATATATTTGCCTTATCAATATCCAAATCTTACATTATAACATTTCTTTTATGCAGGGTTGTAGAGTAATAAGTTTTTAAGGTCCAACTCTGAAGATTCCTATAATTCCAACTCCTTACATAATCAGATTTAATTTGTATTATTTGGACAATTTCCTCATCTTTATTGTTATCTACACAATGTTTCAGTCGATGTGCCCTCTGGCTTAATTCAGGTATTTCTTCTCGAACTCAGAGACCTGAAATACCTGAAGAAGGCTTTAAGGCACATTAGCCAAAACGTTGTGTAAGATAACAATAAAGATGAGGACAATAGTCCGAAATAATACAAATTATCAAGCTTCATCTAAAAAATTCAGAGAAATTAGATTTAAGTTAAACTGTCAACAAAGGCAAAGTTGCAAACTAAAATAATCTTACTATTTCATCATTGTCACTCGACACGCTCTAAAACTATGACATAAGCCCGGCTTCTCACCATGTTAAGGGTACACAACATTTTATAAGATAAATTTGTAAAACTATCTTTTTGTAATAAATTCATATATCTGTAAAAAAAAAAAAAAAAAATAAATATGTTAGATGTTTTAATGCAAACATAAAAAGAAATAGTAATAAAATCTTAGTTTCATAAAATTATTGTTAGTAAAGAAGGTTGCAAATTCGGAAGGTATATGGTCTGACTCTGACACCCTAGTATTCCTAGGATGTCGACTTCGACTTCATCCAAAACCCCCAACTCTGGCAACCCTGCTTTTATGTCCAATTTTTTCCCAATAATATGATAAAGTTTTAAATGTTTGATTAAGTACAAAGGCAAACCTTATCAATCTTTTTCCAAACATGATTGTAGTAATGAGTCTCAACAGACCTAGCAGTTGAAAAGGTAGAATAGCCGACTGGCCATAGAAGTATCTGAGGTTTATTTTCACAAACCTGCAAATACTTACATATTGTATATGTAAAGTATAATTCTGGAAATACCTGCAGTAAGTTTTTTAATTATTGGTTTATATCGTACGGATCTTGAAAACAAATTTCTTTCTAAAGCAGAGATTAAATCAATGACTAACAATTGAATTCTAGGAAGCAATAGTGAAATAAATTACTTATCAGAACTGTATCAAAATAATTACACAAAATCCATCATTAACAATTTCAATAGGTATTGTTCAAAGTAAATGGAACAGAAAAACGATTTATATTTTTAAGTAAAAACTACATTCTCAAGGAACTTAATGAGGACTGAACTTATGAATCATTCAAGTTGGGATAATAAAAGCATCTTTTTCAATGTTGTTACTAGAATGTATATATTTACCAACCCCTCAGCCCAAGCAGGATGTGACACAAAGTCAAATTTTTTAGCAGAGTTTAACAGGTTTGAATTCAGGATTTCCCCTCAAGATATGCCATACCAAATTAAAAAACCTGTCTTCTCTACTATTTACCATAGCTGGAGAGAGAATAGTTGAATGCATATCTTTCTCCAAAGTGCTATGTGAAATGCAAACAGACTCATTCAGAAATTTGAACAAGGGTTACAATGTCCATTTCCTACAATAAGCATTACACAACGGGTACCTCCAGTTGTTATTAGAATGTATACCCTCTAAATTTTATTTGTATATCTAATTTCAAGTCTGCCCATATCCACTTTGATGGAGGTCCTGCAATATAATTAAAGATATAGTATTAGATTTATAATTAATAGAATCCAGGACTGTGGAGTCAGAACACAAAATCCTTTGACTCCAACTCTTCTATTTTTGCCACCTTGACTCAGACTCCACTTTATGAAATTAAATGATTATGCAACAAATAAATATAAAACCATATTTTTTTATAATCTATTTATAAGGAGTGTGCACTGTATAACTTTACCAACTAAACTAGGGCCATATAGAGTATAAATTCAACTGGAGTTGGGGTCTGTATTGTTTTACCGACTCCAACTCCAGTGACTCCTTAATTAAGTCTGATTCTGACTTCACAGTGATGATAGAATTAGCAAGTATAGATGAAGAGGCAACCAAATACAAATTTTAAATCTAGTACCAAAGATGGTGATGTTATTTTAATTCTATAAGAAGTAACAAGCTGACAACAAACCATAACAAAATTCAAAAGTGTCAAGTTCATCTCATATCTGTTATGGTTGATCAGACAAACATTAAGAATTGATTAATGATAATAGAGAAAAGAACTTGTGTTCATTTTGGCATCTTTTAGACAACTTAGGATCTTCTTTCTTATTATGTGGTTCAAACTGATGCCTTCCATTCAACATAAATATATTTTTTCAGGAAAATCCTCTAGTAAACACTTTGTATAATAACAAGTTTTATTCAAATCAGATGTTTTTAAGCATACAATAAGTCTTCACATATAATGATATGTAACTGTTTAACCTGTAGTATTCTTGACTTTCAATTTTAAGTGTTCTTTGTAAATTGGGATATTTTTCCTGATTTCTCTTGTTGGGACTAAACCCTTTAACACACACACACACACAACACATATATATATGTAAGCACACTATTTAACAAGAATAATAAGTATAATCATCATCTAAAAGGTATTTTAAATAATTTTTTAAGCCATTTATAAAAATGATGAAAATGCAATAGCATCATTATCATATAATTTGCCATGAAACTATGATTTATCATTTGTATTATTTACATTTTTTTGGACTGTTGTCCTCATTTTATTGTTATATACACAATGTTTCAGCTGAGGTGCCCTCCGGTCTTCTTCAGGTGTTTTTTGTTTTTTTTTGTTTTCTTTTAAACTCCAGAAATCTTCCTGTTGAACTCATGAGAGTTCATGTCATAATAGGGAGCCTTCATAGAACTTTGAAATGAACCCTTTATTTTAATTCTTGTGGGAAGATTGTTCTCATTTCGTTAACCTTTGACCGGGTACAGATGTTAAGTATTCTATGTTATTTTCCCTGTAGTCAGGATTGAACCTGTAACCTCCAGATGATTGTCACTTAGAAAGTGAACAATCTACCCAGATGGATTAAATGAAGGATTCAGTTCAAAAGTTCCACAAAGGCTCCCAAATACGACACGACGGTTCCCATAGTTCAATAAAAAAAACACTTGAAGAGAGCCGAGGGCACATCAGCCGAAACCGTTGTGTATATAACAATAAAGATTAGGACAATAGTCAAAAAATATAAAATAATACAAATTATCAAGTCGCATCAAAAAATTCAGGCAAATTATAATTTATCAACAAGATATTAAACATTAATGATAAATATTATAATCATGACAATATTGTATTGCATTAAGATATATTATTTGGTTTAGTTTTGGTTCAAATAAGTATATACAACAAAGGGGAAGATAAGTATGTTCTAAGAATTTGGAAGCTACCAAACTCATATTGACAAACTAGTATAAGTCATATTCTGGAATGGAATCTGTTGGTAGAAAGACAAAAGTTGAGAATTCTACCCCTTTAACAACTTTGGAAGCTGATAATTTATGGATGGTGCCTTAACAATTTAGACTACATGTTGTGTGAGAGTTCAACACTCACCCAATACTACTTCCTTGTTACAAAAATAAAAACTGTTGGTAGAAAGACAAAGGCTGAGAATCCTGCCTCCTGAATAACTTTGAAAGCTTAAGTGGTTAAGGCATTGTCTATGAATAATGATTGTCTGTGTTATAATGTGAAAGTTCAAGTCTTCCTTGTTCTAAATTATGGCAGTTTAAGAAATGAAAAAATAGATGGGTTAAAAATGTCCTAACCAACAAATGCAACAACAAAGATGAATCCAGTAATATTTTCATTACTAATTCATTGTTTTCTTTAAATAATGCATGTATAAATCATTTATTTAGATAAGTAATGCAATTTAAAAATATTTACAAATCTGGAAAAAATAAAACCCATATAAAATAATTACAAATCATTTTAGGAATTGTGCCATTATGAAATACAGCAGCAGTTTTGCCATGTGAATTTCTTTGAGAAGAAAGAAGAGATAGTAGCCTTAGTTGTAGTAAAGGAAGAAAAACTTGTGTTAAACAAAGACAAATAATTATAGACTGTGTCTGGTATGAAAGGAAAGAAGAAAAAAAATGATGTCATGAATGGAAGTCACAAAAAGTTGGAAGCATTTTCTGCTTAAATTCTCAAACTCCTTGAAAATGGCAGAATAGCAAAATTTACCTGCCGTTCTTAAAAGTGAGGGACCAATATGCAATACATTCTTATACTAAATTCATCCCCCCATTAAATGTATTGAAAAACGAAACTGGAAAAGTAGCAGGTGTCTCTTTGATAAAAAACGTGTGCATGAATTAGAACAATAAAAGTTGAAGCATGTTTTCTTTCTCCTGTTTTGATATTAGAGCTTAATATGAAAACATTAACTACTATTATTAATTACTTATTATTAATAGACGTGGATTTATAGTTACTACGTGGTGTCTGGGTTTATCGTTTTTATGATCACAAAAAAGTAAAACACTACAATTGTTTCAATTTTTTGAATGAAATCGAAGAATATTTATTTATGCATCGAGAGTTTTTTTTGTTTTTTTCACAATTAAAATCAGTGAGAAATAGAATTTTTAGTATTTTAAAAAATCTAATTTGCAACTATCATCATCATCTTCATCATGAAACAGAAGCAGATGACATGAATTATTTATCAGTCAGGGGAAAAATAAATGCAGAATGACTTTTACACATTCAACATTAAAACAAAGATGAAAACGACACAAAATAAATAATATAAATTCTTTCTCCCCGTAAAACTTAATTCCACCCATTTTTTTTTAATACCGAATAATTAAGAAGCAAGAAACTGAAAATAGCAAAATCAGTTTTCTTCTTCTTCTTCCATTATCATGTCTGCTTTAATTAAATTCATAATAATCAATAAATGAATAAAGAAAACTGCCTGATAATGAATTTTCTTTCTTTTTTTTTCTTTCTGAGAATGCACAATATTAACTGAAAATATTAAATCAGATTTATATAAAAATGTCAGGGGTGGGGAAAGGTACCCAAATAAATTTTCACATTCCTGGGTTTTCGTTTTTACAAGAAGCGGAACGAACGATTGATAAATGGTTGTTGTTGCAGCAGACGAAGACGATGAAGAAGAAGCAGAATTAGTAGCAGAAAATTTAGTGTTGTAGAAATCGGAAGAAAATGTTGCTTTTTTTCTTTTAACATATTTGTGCCTGGTAAAATGGCCATTATCACCGACATTAAAATCAAAATGGACCAAGAAAATTATTATATAATATCTTTTTTAACCTTTCTTCTTTTTTTTTTTTTTTTGCAAAGGGAAGAAAGGATTTTGCTTACATACAAGCAAATTCTATGCAATCAATCGAATTATTATTGCCTTTTTTCTTCTTTTTCCAATATGCTTTTTAATTAAATGCAAAATACAGAATTTTACTCAAATGAAAAATACAAAGAAAACCCAATAAAGAAACAGTCTTTAAAAAATACCGTTAACAAAGATGAAAAAAAATCATCATCATCATCATCATCTTATTATTATTATTAAAGATTTTTAGCGTTATTTACACAATAACTATAGGTTGCTTATTGTTCGTATTTTACAAAGAAAACGATTTTCTCTACGTTTCTTTTTAATCTTATAAATAAACAAACAAAAAATTCGCTGAAATTAAGTTTTTAATTCGAATTACTTAAAATTTGCTTTTCTCATTTTTTTTATAAAAAAAATTAATTAAAAACAGGTCAGGATCAGACATACAAAAAAAAAACTGGAGAAATAAAATAATAACGAGAGAAAAAAAAATAAAATGAATTATAACGTGATTATTATTTTAATAAAATGACTTTTTATTTTATTTAATGATGGATGAATCTTTAAAAAAATAATAAAATTTTGAAATTCGTTAACAATTTCAAGAAGACGCTGCTGACATTAATGGGGAAAGAAGAGAAAAATATATTAAAAACAGAATAAAGTGATCTGGATAAATTTCCAGTTTAAAATAAAATGGTTCAAATGTAGAATTTTAAAATAAAACTTAATACTTTGTGGTATATTCGTCAAATATTTAAATAAGACCCAAATAAATAATTATTATTCTTACGACTAGAGAAACCATTACAGTCGGGCTTTCTTCATCAACTACAAATTCAATCATGAACGTTTTTATCATTGATGAGAAAATCTTTGTTTCTAAAAATTACAATCATTTCAAACAAATATTTGTAGAATGCCAGCATCATTCCATCTTCTTGATAAATGGAATAATTAATAAGTTTTTAATGATTGTTTTCCCCACAGCATCAACTCAATAATAATATCCATTCATCCCGTCGTCTTCATCTTGTACGAAATAAATGGGTTTTCCTTTCTTCCATCCTCACCAAACAGATCGTAAATTAACGAAACAAATCAGTTTGCAACACACACCGGACAATAATTCACCATGCGGTGGAATCAAACACAAGGAAAAAACACTTCATTTCATATCATCAAACAATTCATTAAAAATGCCAAGATGAACAAGAAACGACGACGACGATGACGACAAGGAGAGACGACAGATGTGCGAGACACGAAACAACGACTGTTCAATTATCATCGCTTTTTTTTTCTTTCTACATGCACTAAAATCCACTTCACAAAGATCTTACGTGGGAATAATTTTCACCCGTAAATATGGTTGGTAAATGTGAAGTCAACACACAAGCGGCTTGGTAGTGAATAATAAGTAAAAAGGAACAGACGAAAAATAATCTACTTCTTTCTCTCTATGTGACTACTACTACTCGTCCGTTCTAACTACTACAACTACTGCTACACATATAAACAACGAGGAGAAAAATATGGAGACATTTCTACCCGCAATAAACAGGCCAGAACCTCGTCACGCCCCGGGATTGTTTTTCGAACTATCCTTGCTTTTCTTTCAGCAAATTGTATATTTTAGGGATGAGTTATGTTGAATTTATTTACCTTTCTGTACTTTCAGCGTTAGGAGCACACGCTTGGGCGTCCATGTTACTGTCCCGCACTCACACTGACATCATAGCTAATATTTTGGATGATGAGATATTGTGGAAAATGGAAAAATTTATTTTCGCATGCTTTTCCCTTTAAAAATATAACTTAGTCTAATTCATTAAAATTATGCCTTTTATTTATCAATAAAAATAATTATAAAATAAAAAATGCTAGTTTCGGATTTTTTCTCTTCATTTAAAAGACTACGACCGATAAAACTGGGAGAGGGGGAGAGACCGGGCAGGGTAGATAGGTGCATTATACATATATATATATATATATAATTGTATATATATATATGTATATATATAAGGTACGAATGAATGAATTATGAACTCGACTATAAAACGAATGAATGAAATTTTGTTTAGAAAAATAAAATTATCATTAAATTATAATAGAAATAAGAATAGATTATTTCTAGCATTTTATAATCTATTTAAATTATTTTTATATAAAATATCAGTGGAAAATAAAAAAGAAAACGATGAATTTTCTTTGTCTCGTGATAACGAGACTTTTTTTTTGTTGTTAGATTTTTTTAAATGTGTTTATAATTGTTTATGCGAGAAATACTTATTTTGGGGTCGATCTTTTAGAAGATCATTGTAGTTATTATTGTTAGTGCATTTAAGTCCACGATTTAAGGTGGTTGTTTAAAAAAATCCTTTTAAATTTAAATTGGTGGCCAAGGATAACTTAATTTACTTAAGAAAACAATTATTAACTACATATTCGATACAAGACAATCGAAACAAATATTTTGTATAGATAATATTATATACCTTAATCCCTTGATTATTACGTAAAAAGTAACAATTCGATTTCATGTCCTAAAAAAAAGGAGTTAGGAAAGGGTTGAAAAAGGGATTTTTATTATCTGTCGATCAAAAATTAGAATTTCTAATTGGGAGCTTAGAAAATAAATCTCACAAGGCTTTCATCGAGAATGATGTTTAATATTATTATCATAAGACGCTATAAAACCCTGAATTTTATTGACGTTTCGATAGGGAGAAGATCATTGGTCATCATCAGGCATCATGGCGAATTCGGTAATAATAAAGTTCTTTTATTCAACTTTAGCTGAGGTTTTTATCTAATGCTGAAATACTAACTGGCATAATGTGACAGTTTTTCATTTTTTTAATTAATATGTTCGAATATCAAAGATAAGGCGTGCTTTTTAAACCTGTAAGGTACAAAATAGCGTGCAGCAATATGACTACGAATATTTTCTCCTTCTTTAGGGTATTTTAAATTTTTCATAGAATTTGGAGATACAGATCAACAGATCTCAACGATGTGACAATCTTTATTTAAACAAATAATGATGAGAAAGAAAGAAAAAAAAAGCCTAATTGAAAAATGTATATAGAAAAAAGTAATTAAAAATAAATTTTATATATCAAAATATATTTAAGTATAAAGCACAATTGTTAAATTTATGAATATTATTAACTACTACAACCAACAAAATTGTTTTTGAATAAAGAACTATCTTTTTAATGTCTTGTTTTGTTTTTGTGGGTTGTTGGGTATTGTACATTTTACAAGCCCGGGATAAGATTGAGGTGTCGAGGAGTTTTTGCCTCTTGTTGGGATTCATTAATATGTTAATAGCTTATATGAACTCTTGTTTTTTTATGCTTTTTGTTGTTTTTTTTGGGGGGGGGGTCATTGTTGTTTGTTTGTTTGTTTGTTTTTTTGTTGTTTTTTTAGTTTAATTTCCAAATCAAGATCAATATTTAGTTTTTGCCTCATTTTTAAAACCTAAGTAACACTATTTGTCCCACGAATGTTTTTCTTTTAATAATAATTTCTATTACTTAAAAAAAAGTCTTAAAGAATTATAAAAGTATTGTCGTACATAGCATTGGGAGTAGCATAATAAGTCTCACGACAAGTATGTTAATGTTTCCATTTGCATCCAAACAAATAATTGAAAAGATATCTCGAAGTTATTGTCTGAGTTTATGAGACAATAAAGGATTGATAAATTTAATAATACCTTAATTAACAACATTAATATCACAGCATCTCATTGTAAACGTTAGGATAGAAATATGCTAGACTGAAAGAATGGATTATTTTTTAACTCTAAATCATAACGATCAATGTCCAGCTTTGATCACTTAACGACGAAAACTTTAGCTCAGTCAGTAGAGCATCTGCCTGGGAATCACATGTTCCTGGTTTGATACCGGCCCTCACCAACTCTAAGTATTAGTAGTACAGGGATATGTGCAATAAAGTGAGGAGCTGGTTGTAGGTGTGGCACTCCAACTCAGACACTAACAAAACTATCTCTTTGGTCTAGCACTAGTGAAAAGGGGATATACTCCCTCGCTGTCTGGGTGATACCGACTGTAGGCCACTCCGACGACTTTACTTTTACTTTACTTATTGTCAACAATGCAAAAAATGCAATTAAGATTTATTTCGAAAATCCACAATTAATTATATTACAAGTTTAAACGCGTCAACCATTTTCCTCACAAATTCATCGGGTTCTAACTTGGCGGGATTACAGTCCGGCAGAAAATCAGAAAGATGGCCGTTGTTTTGAGTTCTTTTGTTCACAATACGCAATATGAAATTTTGGATGGATTAAAAAACGATAATGTGTTGAGGACAGTAGATTTAGATTTTTACATAGGTCCACATAAATCGTTTACGCGTATTCACTATGTTTATTAAAATAAACATACATTTGTTTGGATTTTAAGAAAATATTAACAATCTCCAGACGCAAACGTCCATTTTAACTTTGTGCCCAGTCTTCAAGAATTAACTTCTCCACACAAACTCCAAAGAGAGATTTTTTAACACAAATTTTGATTGTGAAATGTAAACTTTTATTTACCGACGAATTCCTTCTTAAATTGCTTTCATAGAATTTAAAAAAAGATCATTATAAAAGGAGAACCGAATTCTTTGGACAATATCAGACTACGAAACTATCGTCGATAACTCTCTTTTTTTTTTTTTTGTGGCCTCTCTCGAAAGTTCGTCTGAATCACTAATGTTCAAAATCACGAACACAACACGATTATCAATTTCTCAAAAATCTCAACTCTGCCACTGACGCTAGTTACAATTATCGACCAAAAAAAAAAAATGCCCGTGCATCTTGGGATATTAGTTTCGATATTTTAACCATCGACTGAGTGCCATTTTTTACTGCGTATGTGTTGAAAAGCAATTTATGTAGAAAATAGACACGGGTTGATAATTAATTCATCAGGTATTTATAAGAAGGTATGCCTGTCAAGTCTTTCGTTGACTAAGTCTATCTACCCGCCCAATGTATCGTTTAGTTAGCTACCACTGAATAGTGACTAACATCGACAACTAACCCAGTCTGTAGTGTACCACGATTTTTGCGCAGTTACTGTATTTTCTTTGTCGTCATTCAAACATGAACTAAAATAATTACATGTTTCTTTTCTCTTTCCTTTAACAGAAGAAGCTCCCCCCCCCCAAAAAAAAAGTGCATTCCCGGAAGTAACCGGCAGTGAATGTTCTTTTTTTACACCCTTCTTTTTTTCTTTTCTCTTCTTTTTATTTTTTTTTATTTCTTTTTTTTACGCTATAACACAACGTAACGAAAAACGTATTTGCTTAGCGTCTACCATAGAAAACAAAGGTCGCCACTTAGGATGGAAGTCACAATTCACTTCTCACAAAAGAAAAAAAAAACGCTAGCCCCTATACAATCTCGGGTGATTGTTTATCAATTAATTTAAGCCTGATATTCTACCGTGTTGACTAAGGTTATAATACAAAAAAACAAATAGAAACCAAAAGATTGTATTGCGCCATTCTGCTTGCCTTGAAAATCAGCATTCGATTTCCTAGCTTTATAGGCTGGAACATTAACAAGTGAGAAATACATAACTATTGCAATAATTACTACTTAACTTAGTCTGACATGTGATCACCTGTATTGAGCACTTGTGTGGATCGAACTTCCTAAGGTAGTAAGACTCTCATTCTAATTCCTTCTATGGTAAGATACCTTTGCCATGTCAGTGCCATTGAGTTATTTGTGCATACGTTTCTGTTTAGAAATACTTAATATTTCTTTTAAAGTGTTCTACAGTGTCATGAGTTCGGTACGTCTCCAAAAATTGATGGATTCGCAAGCTAGGCTCTGGAAATTCCACCTTTGAGACATTTGGTTTGGTTTAAAAAATCTCTCTTTGGAGTTTGTGTGGAGAAGTTAATTCTTGAAGACTGGGCACAAAGTTAAAATGGACGTTTGCGTCTGGAGATTGTTAATATTTTCTTAAAATCCAAACAAATGTATGTTTATTTTAATAAACATAGTGAATACACGTAAACGATTTATGTGAACCTATATTATGGCATATCAATCCTGTCGGTTATTTAATGCCATATATATATATATATATATATATATATATATATATGGTATTCTGGAAAAAAGTGACTTACCTGTGAAAATGGTCACAGTGGTTAGTTGATTCAAGTTTCACAATGATAAGGCAGCGATATAACAAATATAAAGTGCTCAATACGTTAGTAGAGCAAATTTATTATAATAAAGGTACACGGTATTAACCTACTCGAGTTTCACCATAATGATCTTCAGGGTTAAACCTACTGGATTAATCAAGATATTGATTAATGGCAGTCGATTACACGTATAATCGACTGCCATTAATCAATATCTTGATTAATCCAGTAGGTTTAACCAAGAAGATCATTATGGTGAAACTCGAGTAGGTTAATACCGTGTACCTTTATGTTAATATATATATATATATATATATATATATATATATATATATAAGAATAGTTTGTAGGTAAATATTTTATTTTTAAACAAATTTTTAAACTGCGAGACAACAGTTGGTAAGCAATTTTGCTTCACAGGTGAATTTTTGTTGATAGATTCGTGGACGTAACGTTTTGTTTTATTTGTTCTTGTTGGATATTCAATTTTTTGGAAACTACATTTTAAACTCATTTTAATCCATTTAACCCATGGATGGGACCCTAACAGGTACTACCACTTCGGGTCAAAGTGGACCTGGTAGTAATGGCAATAAAGGGGTACCCCACATTCCCCAGAGCTCCAGAACTGGAACTTCACACCTAGATGTAGTTTAACGTCATACTCATGAGACTAAGACCCACAGGCACAGCCTCCTAGCACAAATATATATATATATATATATATATATATATATATGAAGTGGGAAAACAATCTGTTTGAGATGGCGATAGCCGACAATTTTGGGGAGATTATGTGCTTAATTGAAGTCATACCTAATTTGAAAATTAATTAGTTATAATTAAATGAATTAGGTGTGCCATATCGGTTTAAATGTAAGGCGTAAACAATATAATATAATTATATATATATATATATATAATATATATATATATGATAAAAGGATAGGAGGTTTGCCATAAGGACAACAAGGTGTTTGACGATCATATAGGTGCTAGGGCTTGACGTACAAGCCGATTAATCGGAGGGGTATTTCGGACCTTGTGCGAGACTAATATAAGCTTAGTTAATACCAAGAAGGCGTCCGCCCTGTCGGCTGTGGCATTAGAATGCACCTCTGCAGAGGGGTAAGACTCTCCCAATGGGGTCACCTGTTGGCGTGGGTGGCGACCTGTGATGCTTAAGGATAGAGCCCAGGTGGATGAGAAGTTCATGACATGCAATACTCCTTTGGCTTTCTTGGGCTAGACGGGCGGTCGGAGAGGCCCCCTCGATCAATCGGCTGGTCACGTCAAGCCCTAGCACTATATGATTTTCCCAACCCTATTGCCCTTATGGCAAGCCCCAACCCTTTTATCATATGGCGGTGACTGAGGGTCTACATGTCCTGGGAATGACGTTAAACTCATCTGATGGTGAGGTTCCAGTTTTGGAGGTTTAATGTGGAGCACCCCTTCATCACTATTGCTCCCTGGCCCACTCTGACCCGGAGTGGTAGTACCTGTTAGGGTCCCATCTATGGGTTAAATAGAAGAATGTATTTGTAAAAAAAATTGTATTATCCATTAAGAATTGATTTATTTCAAAACTTTATCGTCATTAAATGACCCACTGAGGTTGATATGCCGTAAAACAAAACTAAACCTAAACCTAAACCAGAAGGCGTCTCATAGTAAAGTAGTAAACAATATAGCCGCATGGACCATAACTATTTTAGTAAGTTCATTCATCACTGGGTAACACACAATTGAGAACTTGAATCAGAATAAAGCTTTAATTTATATATCAATAGGGTGCTTTGCTGGAAAGCAAACGTATCTTATCGTTAGACTTCCTTAACTTCTGAAGACGACGTGATGCTGAAAATTTGATCTTGTAGCACGCAAAATATTACTATCTATCACAGTACTTCAATCACATCCATTAATGACACCGATGAAGCCATATTGAATACCTGATAAAACAAAATGTCTGCTGTAGCTCGATAAACGTTCTTGTTACATGCATGTTATTTCTGTTCGCACGCATGCGCACTCTTTCATACACACACACACACACACATATATATATATATATATGAGCCTCCTGTTTGTGTGTTTCCCTGTGTCACTTTCACAATAAAAAAAACAACAAAACCTGTTGATGTAATCTTTTGCATGAAGACTCACTTTTGACAGAGGTCACGTGACGTTGACATCAGAGGTCACGTGACATTGACATCAGAGGTCATTGAAAAGAAAACAAAACCCTCTGGTTTAAAACAGAGCTATCTTTGGAACTAGGTTTAAGATTTGTATTTGGTTGCCTTTTTGAGTTATACTATCATCGCTGTGGAGTCGGGGTCGGAAGCGATTGAGGAATTACTGGGGTCGGAGTCGGTAAAACTATGACTACTCCGACGCTAGTTGAATTTACCATCTGCATTGCCCTAGTTTAGTCTGTAAAGTTATACAGTGCACACTTCTTATTAATAGATTATAAAAAGATGATGGTTTTTATATATATTTGTAGGTCATAATCACTTTATTACATAAAGAGGTGTCGAAGCAGAAGATGTCAAAAATAGAGGAGTTGGAGTCGGAGGTCTTGTGTTCCGTTCCATAGATCAAGTTTCAAACATTGGAAACAATTTTTATATCTGAATAATCTATATTCAATATTCTTACAAATAGCGCAATGACTTTTACGATAAAATTAATTTCAGGCAAAATTTTGTGGTGTTTTTTTTATTTTATTTTATTTTTATTTTATTTTATTTTATTTTATTTTTTTGTCGTCACCTATCATTTATCCCTGCTTTTCCCATCGTCAGTTTTATGTTGGTTGTTCAAAGTTTGGGTCCACAAACAAGCTTTTCATACTGGTACGCAAAGGGTGAATCCCCCCACACACACACACACACATCTATATATATATATATATATATATATATATATATATATATAAGAAAGTTTGGTATGTACGGGTCGACTTATAACTCAGAAAAGAGACGTCACTCAGATTCGAAATCTTGCATACAGATTAATATGTTTATAACTAAGAAACACAAAATTTGGTTTTGATTTTTACTAATTAAGTTAATAGAAAGGAAATGAATCTGACGGTATGAGTATAGATAAAAGGATATGAAAACAACACAATATGCGGTTAAAGCGAAAATATTTTATATCATATTCATAGCTAACATTGAACAATATTTCGATTTATAAAAATCATCTTCAGAGCTCGTTTTACTCCGGACTTAACAAGAGCGGAGACGAAAATAATATGAATTCAAAATTGTTATAAATCGAAATATTGTTCAATATTAGCTATGAATATGATATAAAATATTTTCACTTTAACAGCATATTGTGTTGTTTTCATATCCTTTTATCTATACTAATTAAGTGATATAATTCAATGATTAATAAAATTAAAAGATATCGTATACATACTTTCACCCCCAATCCACTACCGTCGACACGAGTCGAGTTTTTAACTTTCAAGGCAGAAAAATCAAAAACTACTGTTAACAGACCTTCAACCCCCAGTTCCCGTAACATTAAATTCGGCCAAAAATTTGACAAAAACGGGCGCTTTGTGTGAAGTAAATTACGTATTAAATAAACACGTTATTAAGATTTTAAAACACTTATAACAGCTGCTTCTTAGAAAACAATAACAAAAGAATTAAATACACTAATGTACAAACATGTACAAAAATTACTAAATAGCAGAGGCGCTGTCTGTGTATTCTACAGCCTCAGTCGATAGAGTTAAATAAATAAGGACGCACGTTTAATACTTAGCTCTTTTTAATTGTTACTTTTTAGGGGTAAAAAAGAAATTAAATTAATATTTTTATCACTTTAATGCAATAAGCAATTAAGAAATGAATTTTAGTTTTTGTCATATGTACAATACAGTTTTTAGAAAAATAAGTTAAGGATTACATTTTTAAAATAATATTTTATAAAAAAAAAATCCAAAAATAAATATTGTAATATATAAATTCTCGGTGATGTTTTTAATTCTATAAATTATTTTCCTTTTATTCTCTCTCTTACCCACTCACTCCCTGATGTTCTTAAAAAATCTTTAGTCCGGTCATGGACCAGGTACTTTTGCTAGTATATATATAATATATATATATATTATATATATATATATATATATATATATGTTGACTTAAACAACAGACACATCTGTTTAACAATTTTATTTGCGATTTTTTCAAGTTTTCTGGCCAACTTTTTAATATTTGGGTGGAATTCGTGGATTAGTCCACCAAAGTTCATGTCCCGAGTACTTTCGGCACTTCAAAGTGCCATCATCAGGGGTGATGTGTTCCAGTTTTTCAAATTATATTAATGGATGTGGAGGCTGGAAGGAAGAGAATTGATAGGAAAAGTGTTATAGGCATTTTAAAATGTGAGAACTGCATTGGAAATTAATTTTGTTTAAGGATGGTTTATATTGTTTTATGTATAAAACATCTAGTATTTGGAGTTTTTTGTTTATTTTTTTTCTTGCGCAGAATGTGTGTATTTTCTGTTAAGATATTTCGGTAATTAGAGTGTGTGGGGGGGGGCATGAATGTAATTTTAGGTGCTGTGAAATGGAGCTATTGTCTGTCAAATGGAGAGTTAGACGACGTGACAATGTCATCGAGGTAAAATCGATGTAGGTATCTTCATTTTCTGGGAGACTGCAATCTCCTAAGGAAACATTTAAATCTGTATACTACATTGGTCTCATTAAGCCGACTTGTCAGGGGAGAGGAATTGTTGCAGACAACGATATATATATATATATATATATATATATATATATATACCTGACCTCCCACCAGGCTGAATTAACACAAGGCATATTTTACATGGGGATATCTTATGAGGCATCCAGTGAAGATATCAATTACTACTTAATAGCGAATTCTAAGATGCAATCGCCAGTTTTTCTTATGCCTAAACCCATTTGATATTTCGGATCTTTGATTTAACAATTCTTTAGTATTGGGATAAGATGCAATCTCCAGTTTTTCTTCCATACAGAGAAGACAAAATTTGTAATTATGAGCCCTTTTAACAATCTCTTATTTCAGAATGGGGTCCACAGACGCACGCGCACTTGATAGTTTGCAATGCCGACGAAGGTCAACGCTTCCTCAAAGACAAAAACTGTCACAGCGCCTACAAAAATGCATCGAGTGAAATAGCGATTATGAAGAAAAATAGATAGATGTTGAAATGTTAAAATGATGTTAACATCATTGACAATAAACAATAAACATTTCTGCGATTTCTAAATATTTCCTAGACCTTACCTTTGGGTTTACCCTCTATATATATATATTATAATATATATATATATATTATATATATAAGCAACTGGTAAATTTGCTTGGAGCATTGTTAAATATGTTATGATATATTAATATTTTGAAGGCCAGTACAATGCGTATGAAAAATAAAACAAAAAGATGTTATTTTTGTCTTATCGATTTCGTAAATTTTTCTATTGGCGGTTTTTATTTATTTATTCATTTTTTATTTTTGAATTTTGACATGGCTACACACTGGCAACATACTTGCAACACACTTGCAACATTTGACCGGATGACAGCCGATATTAGGAATATTTGTTCTACACAGACTTAAAAAAAAAAAAGAGAGAGAAATAAGAAATTACAGTTATTCGCCCATTTCATTCATAAAGGAGGAGAAGAAGAAAGAGAGAAAAAAGGGGGAAAAAAGGAGAGGAAAAGGAAATAAGAAGAGAAATTATAACCACACAAATAAAAACATAAACACGTCATTTCTGAAAATAAACTCTAATGATGAAGCTCTTGCTTCGAAATCGATAAGACAAAAATAACATCTTTTTGTTTTTATTTTTCATACACATTGTACTGGGCTTCAAAATATTAATATATCATATAATATATATATATATATATATATATATATATATATATATAGCGTGGGATTGTCACTGTTTCAGCTTTTACTGGAACGGTGTGCAAAAGTGCAGTATTATTGGTAGAGTGCTCAATATAAAAAATAGAGCTATTATATAATATGATAATATAAATATATAAAAGGTTTTACATACTTGGAACAATTAACCAACCTCGAATAACTTCACATCTGATCAACTTCTTCTATCTAATCACAATCTCAAACCCTACCCCACCCGCAGTATACAAAATATTTGAAATCTTAAAATTAAAATTATTTAACATCCTCCATACACCCCCTCTACCCAAACTGGTAACAATATTCATCCCCCCCACACACACACCAACCTTCTACAGACCTCATGTCAACATGTGAATGTGTGCCAGACCCGTTGACTTGTATACATAACCTTTGCACTGTCCATAAACACACATACACATTCATAACAACACCACATACATACGCATAACATTTCATCCAATCATACACATCCTATGTTTGAAAAACCTTTTGAAATTTTCGATTTTCCTTGCATTTGAAGCAACGTCACCTGATGAATATTTGCGGTTACGCATGCATGAAACCAAATAGTCGTGACTGTTCCTTTGTCATCAAATAAATAGATATGTAAAACCTTTATATATTTATTTTATGAGGTGTAAACGGGTTGAGTAAATCCGACAAAATGTAATTGAAAATAGAGGAAATGCAGATAAAACACGAAACCACTAAGTTTAAATGATATCTAGCCTCGGTATGTAATGAAGCTTTGTCAAATTTATTTGAAGACGAGTGAGATTCCCAGTCTGCTTTTATGCTGAAAAAAAGGTCATTGAGAGGGACAGAAGGGGGGGGGGGCGTATGCTTGGTAAGGTCAAAGGAAGTGAAAAAGAAGGAGGGTTTCTTTGTCAACAGGACATGGTATTTTTATGCGTTCATATCATTGCCATCATAGTAATTGATAGTCTGGTAGGGAGTTTGTGTGTGGCGACTAAGTGTCTGTATAGGTTATAAAACTAGGGAATTGGAATTTTTTGTTTTTATGTATTTTTTATTATACACACACACGCACATATATATATATATATATATATATATATATATATATAAGGATTGGAGTAAATCCGACAGAATGTGGTAAAGATTAGAGGGAAAAATGTGAACAAAAGAACAACTTAGACAAGTAGATGTAGGAGATATATTTCGCTGTACATTGAGCACGACTTCTTCAGTCTTTAATATATATATATATATATATATATATATATATATATATATATATACAAAACGTGACCCATTGGGTCATCCATTCAGCGCTGGATAGATAATTTAGATTAGGGAAAATGGACTTAGCAGAGTGATAAAACATTTTTTTAAATAAATACGACCGGACGAAACCTTAAAATCATTTTGTAGAATTTCTAAGAAAGGGAATGTTAGACCTCATTTAAGCTACGGGTTGCTGGTTGTGCAATTTAATATAGAAATTCGTTTCAAATCCTCTCTCCCTCTCTCTTCTCCAGAGAAACTAACATTATATAACGAGGAGGTAGTCAAGAGATATATAAAGGGGAAGAAAGAGTAAAGTATGAGATTGGTCGTTTTTTGACTTAATTGCAAATTACGACTTATTAGAACCAATTAAATAATTTTTTCAGACATAATTTAATCCTTAAAGTAAGGAATAATTTAGTATAATTTTCGTGTCATTAAACTAAACAGTAAAAAAGCCTTTAGGAAACAAAAGTTGATTAACTCAGCGTTAGTATATATATATATATATATATATATATATATATATATATATATAACTATAGCCTGGGATAGTCACCGCTTCAGCTTTCACTGGAATGGTGCGCCAAATTGCAGTAGTTTTAGGAGAGTGCTCGATATAAAGAATAGAGCTATTATATAATATAAACCCGCCGATTTGTATACATAACCTTTGCACTGTCCATAAACACACATACACATCCCCAAATACACTAAATACACACGCATATCACTTCATCCAATCATAAACATCTTATGCCCGTAAAAACCTTATGAATTTTTCGTTTTTTTCGATTTTCCTTGTATTCGTATTAACGTCACCTGATGAATGCATGCGATTTTAGCATGTATGAAACCTAAGGTTGTGACTGTTCTATTGCCATCAAATAAATAGATATGTAATACCTTTTTATATATATATATATATATATATATATATATATATATATATATATATGTCGTTTAAGGAAATAATAGTCAATCTGACTGTTATTCATTCAACAATGACCTATAAATCGGGAAAATATATAACTTGTGTGTGCGTTCATTAAACAATCAAGAATTGATTTAAGTTGTTAAATGTCAGCTTCTGGCAATAATCACTTATCAACCAACTTAACTCTTAGAATTTAGATGTCCGGTTAAACGCTCTTTACTTTGATCGACAGTAACATACCTTTGTCATTTTAATTGGAGTAGTTTGAGTTCACAAAAAAGTCACAAAATAAACCCAAATTCTATTGTTACACTAAAAATATTTTCTTTTTCCTTTTTTTAACAACCCCCGCCCTTTTTACCCTTACCAACCATTGATGTTAATGCTTTAATTTCCATCAAAGAACTAGGTTGTCAAACAGAAAATTAGTATGGACTAATTCATTTCAAACCTTCAAATTTTGAGGATCTAAATATAAAATTTCTGAATGTGTTAACGTAACACAGTAAAAAATGGTAATTCGTTACACAATAGCATTAAAATGATTTCGCTTATAGAAAGCAATTTCCAATTTGATAATAGTGTCCATTTTGATCTTGTTCTGTTGATTTGGTTTGGTTTGGTTTGATTTGATTTACGGCATATCAACCTCAGCGGGTCATTTAATGCTGATAAAGTTTTGAAATAAATCAATTCTTAATGGATACACAATTTTTTTTATAAATACATTTTTCTATTTAACCCATAGATAGGACCCTAACAGGTACTACCACTCCGGGTCAGAGTGACCCAGGGAGCAATGGTGATGAAGGGGTGCTCCACATTCCCCAAAGCTCCAGAACTGGAACCTCACCATCAGATAGAGTTTAACGTCATTCCCAGGACATGTAGACCCTCAGTCACCGCCTTCTAGCACCCATATGATAAAAAGGGTCTGGGACTTGCCATAAGGGCAATAGGGTTGGGAAAATCATATAGGTGCTAGGGCATGACGTGACCAGCCGATTGATCGGAGGGGGTCTCTCCGACCGCCCGTCTAGCCTAAGATAGGACCAAAGTGGAGTATTGCAAGTCATGAACTGCTAATTCACCCGGGTTCTATCTTTAAGCATCACAGGACGCCACCAACGGCCAACAGATGGCCCCATCGGGGGAGTGTTACCCCTCTGCAGAGGTGCAGTCGATGCATTCTAACGCCCCAACCGACAGGGCGGAGTAAAAAAAATGGTAATTCGTATCAAGATCTTTGTTAGCACTATAGCATTAAAATGATCTCACTTTTAGAAAGCAATTTCCAATTTAATAATAGTGTCTATTTTGATCTTGTTCTGTTGATTTGGTTTGGTTTGTTTTGATTTACGGCATATCAACCTCAGTGGGTCATTTAATACCGATAAAGTTTTGAAATAAATCAATTCTTAATGGTTACACAAATGTTTTTTATAAATACATTTTTCTATTTAACCCATGGATGGGACCTTAACAGGTACTACCACTCCGGACCGGAGTGGACCAGGGAGCAATGGTGATGAAGGGGTACTCCACATTCCCCAAACCTCCAAAACTGGAACCTCGCCATCAGATAGAGTTTAACGTTATTCCCAGGATATGTAGACCTTTCTAGCCCCCATATGATAAAAAGGGTTGGGGGTTGCCATAAGGGCAATAGGGTTGGGGCAATCATATAGGTGCTAGGGCTTAAAGTGACCAGCCGATTGATCGGAGGGGACTTGTTCTGTTGAGTATATACATATTAGACAAAACAATAATAATGAGGCATAAGTAAATTAAGGAAGTATAATGGATTATTGAGTATAAATGGTTTTGGGTGTTTTAAGGTTAAATGTAGGTATCTGAACATTCTTGGTGCGTGTTCCTCAGGCTTTCTTTTAGCCCCATTTTTTTTTTTTTTTTGGTCGCGCTGAAAAGAAGGCATTCAAACAACGAGAAAAGGAAAGAGACAAAGGCAGAAGGTGGCTTTTTGACTTAGGCTTTATTGAACGGGGCATGGGATATCCCCGGGCCAGGAAACGACTACACTCAGTCGCGGCCTAAATTCAAATGGCCGAATTATCCTTTTGGGGTTAGGGAGTCAGTCCTGTTTTGTCAGACATGCGCAGAGGGTTCTTCCGGTTAAGGCCCCATGGGAGTTTGTTGTTTTTTTATTTTATCTTTATTTTCGTTTTTTTTAATCCCCACAAGTTTGTGTTCGGGCTCACCCTGCTCAATATAATTTATCAAATGAGACAACTATTAATGTAAATTATAGCATACTACATTTTTTTTCTTTTTTCTAGTAATGGTTAGTTGGTTTTACAGCATGTCAACACTTGTTGGGTTATTTAATGCCAAAGTCTTTTTTAAAGCAATTGTATAGTTTCAAGTAACTAATGACAATCAGTTGTAAACAATTATAGCTTCAAGTAACTATTCTTAATACTAATAGTGTATACCGGTTCTGGTAATTATTTCTATTTGTTAAAAAATATCAAATATCAAACTATCTTTTTGGTACAAATAATGTTCAATATACGTGAAATAATAATGAGAAAAAATTGTCATAGATGCAGTGCCACATCGGGATATTGATCTTACTATGAAAAAATCAGAAATCATCAATAACTTAAAATTGGTTAACTATAAGACTTTTTAATAGCATTTTTGGATTCCTTGGATAAAAATGCTTTCATAAACCAATTTTTAGGAGTAGGGAAGTTCTAGAACCCATTTTACAGACAAAAATAAGTTACAAAAAGTCGCCATCTTTCGCGACCCGCCTCAAATTTGGAGAGCTAAAAATCGACATAAATCCGCCAATTTCTGGAATTGGAAGCTCAAATTTTGGGGATTGTCTAATGTTAACAGTCCACACCTGAAAAAAAAAAAAATTTCAGAAAAATTGAAAGTGGCGGGTGACAATTTTACTTTTTTCTGGATGATTTGACATGAATTTTCGTAATTTTTCATTTTTATTTTTAAATTTTTATTTATTTTTATTATTTTTGTGAGCAAGTTACTTTAGGGTAATTCCAACAATTGTGAAAATAAAAGAAAATATATGGTAGACCGTATTGTAAAATTAAATATGTATTTCATCGATCTGGGTTATCAGAGGAGATAACCTTTTTTAATACGTTTGATGATCTGCACATGAAAATAAGATCGTTAGAAATAATTTTTAAATATATAAAAATCTCGGAAAATATGTTGCGCAAAATTGCGCATTTTTTAAACTTACATTTTTAGATAGAACAAATAAAGCTTGATCTCTGGTTTAAATATTGACTTCCACATGGAAATTTCCAGATGTTTAAAATTTACTATTAAATTTTTAAGTGAATAAAAATAGGCCAATTAAATCATTAATACTTTATTTGAATTGATGGAAATGAAATAGTGTTTTAAAACTAAGAAAAAAAAAAAAACAAACAAACAAAAAAAAAAAAACAGCATAGTACAAAATTATTTTGAGTTTTAAGGAGAATAAACTTTTAAATTTTCAAATAACTTTTTTCGGTTATTGATTTTTTTTATTTTTGTTTGTTCTTCAGTATTTGATCTTTCAAGAAATGTAAAAAAAAATTAGGGACTGGAAAACTTTTTTCAAATGACCAAAAGTTTCCCCTACATTCTGAATTTATAAAAAACGTTTTGTTTTTTAGTCGTTTTTTTTTATTAAATAAAATAAGCTATTCATTATAAAATGACTCAATTCTATAATGATTAATTTGGTAAAGATTACATTAAAATCGAAAAATTCCCTGATTTTTGGTAATAGTTTTAAATTTACAAAAAATTACATTTTTTATTACCTCACTTTCCGATTTCTGGACGTCCCTATATATATATATATTATATATATATATATATATATATATTATATATATAAAAGAGAGAGAGAGAGAGAGAGAGAGAGGTGGGGGTTAATAGTAGGACGGACTGGTCCTCTAACCTTGGTATGCCAACAAACCTGTTAAACTTCGCTATAAAATTGACCTAGTGTTGCATCGTACTTGAGCCGACGGAGTAGGTAAATACATATTAAAAAAAAAAAATTAAAAAAGAAGAAAGAAAAAAGAAAATTATAATGTATTTTTTTTTTTTTTTTTTACAAATACATGAAATTTATTGTCAAGAAAAGGTGAGAATACATTTATTTTTATTTTAGGTTTTATCCTGCTTGCCACTATTTTATCCTATTGGCCAGTTTTTGAGCACTTCAGATTTAAGGGGAAAAAAAACAACGTTTTTATAACGATTTATTCACTTCACTATATATATGTGAGCTTTAAAAAAAAAACTTACAATAATAACAGCAGAAGTTAACCTTTGCCTTGCCAATGACGCCAAGGGCTTTGTAGCAGGCGATTTTCCTCGATCAGACGCGATGCATATTTTAACAAGTATCGAAATCTTTAAAGAAGGAGGGCGATTGAATTGGCAACTATTCAAACTGTAGAAGTCATTCTGACGACAAACACTGAAGTTACTAATGACAATACAATTGAAAGGAGGTGGGAGTAAAAAGGCTTTGACGTATCGTCTGGCTGACAGAAACCCTAATTGTGTACTAGGCAGATACACGCTATGGTTATTTATTACTTCAATTCCATTTTTTCACTTGTTAAAAAAACGAAGAAAGTAATAACAGTGTTCAAACAAAGAAACTGTTAAAAAGTAGAGCAGTGAGTGTTAACCTGGGGGACATGGATGGGAGTTGTGGGTTGTTATAAATTTAAATGATAGACAAAAATGTTAGGACACTAAGAATTGAATTATAAAAGCATTTTTGCCCAAGGAATCCAAAAATGCTGTCAAAAAAGTCTTAAAGTTAACCAATGTTAAGTTATTAAGGATTTCTGATGTTTTAGCTTCGGTTCTGAACAAATATCAAACTATCTTTTTGGTACAAATAATGTTCAATATGTGTGAAATAATAATGAAAAAAAAATTGTCATAGATGCAGTGCCACATCGGGATATTGATCTTACTATGAAAAAATCAGAAATCATCAATAACTTAAAATTGGTTAACCATAAGACTTTTTAATAGCATTTTTGGATTCCTTGGTCAAAAATGCTTTTATAAACCATTTTTTAGGAGTAGGGAAGCTCTAGAACTCATTTTATAGACAAAAATAGGTTACAAAAAGTCGCCATCTTTCGCGACCCCCTTCAAATTTGGAGAGCTAAAAATCGACATAACTCCGCCAATTTCTGGAATTGGAAGCTCAAATTTTGGGGATTGTCTAATGTTAACATAGTCCACACCTGGAAAAAATTGAATGGGAAGGGTGACAATATAGACAAAATTTAGGACACTGCAAAAAAAAAAAAAAAAAAAGCACAAATGTTAAGGTTATGATTGAACATCATTGAGTAATTATCCACAAAATTAACTCTTTGTCAACTAAATTTCCTCCACGGCTGTACCAAAATTTCTTGGTATTTTTTTTACCTGTATGATGACATATGTCAAAGTTTGGTATCTAATCATCTCAGAAGTCATTCTATTCTAAAAAAAAAAAAAAAATTACAGGCGTGTTCACAGGCGAACCCTCATTTTATGTCCGTGTTTTTGCAATACTAAATATATTTTCTTTATTTGTTAAAGAATAAAGAATCAAGAAAATATATTTAGTATTGCAAAATAACGGGTGCAATAAAGATATAACATTTATTGCAAAAACACGGACATAAAATGAGGGTTCAGTTTATTTTATGGTAGGAATTTACGAGGAAATTGTTCTTCTTTACCAGATATATTAGGTCCATACATATATCGTGTGGCAAGAGGTTTAACGTTTTAGGTAAATAGGTAGCTGGTTATTTTCAGTGCGTGTTCCTAGGGTTTGCTTTTATCCTCATCTTATTTGGTGGTCGTGCAGAAAAGGAATTCAAGGAACGAAAAAAGGAGAGACATAGAAGATATTTTTATAATTTAAGCTTTATTCACCGATCATAACCACCATGTGGCAAGGAAATACCTAACTAGCCAGTTGTAGTGACTAGACACAGTTAAGACCTAAACTCGAATCGCCGAGAGATTCTTTTGGGGGTCGGAAGTAGCTCCCTTTCCCCGCATATGCGCGGAGGGTTCTTTCGGTGAAGGCTCATGGGAGTTTGTTATTTTTTCATTTTTTAAATTTTAATCTCCACATATATATCTATGGGTGTGTATCCGTAGGAGAACAAAAGATTAGCGCTTCAGTCAAAAGAAGTTCAGGTAAGCCATAAAAATGTACCGCCACTTTGAAATGAAACTTTCTAATATCTTTAAGTGGCTAGTTTTAAGAGAAATTGGGTGTCAAAAAATTAATAGTTTGAAAATAGGTGATACACAGACTAGGAAAACAAGTAATGTTCATAATTTTGGGAGAAATTGGAGACATGAAACTGCTCCAAAAAGTTATGGCAATTTCTGGGTGGCCTAACTCGGAAACAGGACATAGGTGTGGGTTCTGCATATATACCAGTCATATCGTAGCCTAAAGGATCAGATCCAGACCGGCATTCAGAGAAGAACGTCATGGCAGTTGATAGATAGCAAATAGGCAGGGTGTTACATAATTCATAATCAGCTTATGATTTATGTAAGTTCCTGTAATTAGAATATTTGAATTAGGGTCCGTTAGATTTAAAATAGGAGGTGGGAAATTTCCATATCCGTTAAGATTATGATTGGAATGATGATGACCCGACTTCACCTTCTGAAAACAAAGCGCGCGATTAGGCGTGTGATAGTTAAAAGCGACATATATTTCAGAGCGAACGGACTCGAAAGTCGGTCTCCCCCTCCCCCGGCAGAATGATGGGCTGGGTTTTGGAAATAAAGCTTTTTTTCAGAAAACAACCCAAGTCTTGTTAATTGATTATTAAAAACAAATGACCAGCCCAACACGGAAAAGAAGAAAAAACAACCCTTAACAGAAAGCCCTGAAGAGAAGTCAGCCTGAAGAAGATGGCGACCAAGTTAGAAGCAGTAAGCAATAGTTAACAAGTAAGAGGCATCATCTAATCATATCTATATGTCCGCCTCTCTCCCGTTTATATACCCGATGTCTTATAAGGGGTATATAACAATGGGCTCACATCATTGAAGCCAATAGTCGACTTATAGTTAAGAGAACTTTCTTGCCAACCGACGGCATAAATTTAAGTACCCTCTGCTCCACCACAATCTGGACAAAGTGCCACACTTTACTCCTCCATTAGTGTCCTGTCATCAAACTTTGTATTATCAGGGTTTTCTTTTCCTTGTGAACCTGTCTCTAGCTCGTGCCTTTCGAACCGGCCAGCACAGAATATCACAACGTGGGGTCATGATTATTGTACAAAGAAGGTGTACCAGTTGCAGAGCGGGTGTTCGCACAGGTGGGAGAACCGCTGTAAGCGGTTTAAAGTAGGCAAAGAGTTAACTTTTCAACAATTTTGCCAGAAAACAGAGTGCAGTATTTTGAAATAAATTTAAAAATTTGGGAACAAAGTCACGAAGATGTGTGGGGTGGCAAGTGGTTTAATGTTTTAGGTTAAGAAAAGTGCTCCACATTTCCCAAACCTCCAGAACTGGAACCTCACCATCAGATAGAGTTTAACGTAATTCCCAGGACATGTAGACCTTCAGCCACCGTCTTCTAGTACCCATATGATAAAAAGGGTTGGGGTTTGCCATAAGGGCAATAGGGTTGGGAAAATCATATAGGTGCTAGGGCTTGACGTGACCGGCCGATTGATCGGAGGTGGCCTCTCCGACCGCCTGTCTAGCCTAAATAAGGACCAAAGTGGAGTATTGCAAGTCATGAACTGCTAATCCACCTGGGTTCTCTCCTTAAGCATCACAGGACGCCACCAACGGCCAACAGATGGCCCCATCGGGGGAGTGTTACCCCTCTGCAGAGGTGCAGCCGGTGCATTCTAACGCCCCAGCCGACAGGGCGGACGATAGTAGGAGTTTCGCTGTTAAGAAGAGAGTAGTACTTTTGTGAGAGATTGTTGCAGACTGAGGACTTTGTCAGTTGGGAGAACATCTACGTCGAGTTTACTTTCATCATTTTAATTCGTTTGTTGACATACAGTAGAGTGGGGTGCCGTATCAAAGATTCAGTGGAGGTCGATGAGACAAACACCGATCCTGAATCTATGCAACCATCAAACAAAGAAGATTTGGCTTGGTTTCTTTGTTTAATGGCATATTGTGGCGAAATTGAAGGGCAGAGTTGTGGACGAGCGGATTCCCAGCCCCCACAAACAAAGCGCGTCAGGATATGTTTGGCCTGTGCGAAGGGGAGGAGTGTGGCGAGTGACCACGGATGTTTGAACTCGCTACCTCCTCGTAGCTGAAATGCTGTTGGCAGAAACCCGGATGAGGTATGTCGGAATTTGCATAAGGGTAGCCGAACGAGCATAAATAAAACGGACAGTCGCTGATACTGGGAGTGAGGAAGAAAGCAAGTTGTTTTGACGACAAGTGAAAAATCTGTCGACTGCTGTATTTGGGGTGTCAGGAAGTGAGAGTAACGTGCTCAGTTGGTAGAGACTGTGCTGACGGCGAAAGGAATTTACATTTCGTTTGCTAGAGAGACTTGCAAAAGATTAATATTATCTTAACTTTTTAGACCATTCAAAAGACATATATACCTTCATGAGCTATTTAATGCCAAAGTCATAGAAGAACAGCAATGCTACTATTTGAACAATGAAGATTTGCAGGATTTTGTGTTTGTTTTTTTGGGGGTTTTTTTTGGGGGGGGCGTCAAAACTACTTCATGGGATATTTCCTTATTTCATTAATATATCTATAGCGCGTGCACATAATTGTCCCCTCTCAAAATTGACATCGTAGCACTTTCACTGCAACTTACTCGTCAGTAATGTAGTCATGGGTGTTTGTTTTGTTTTACGGCATATCAACCTCAGTGGGTCATTTAATACCGACAAAGTTTTGAAATTCATTCTTAATGGATATTCAATTTTTTTTATAAACACATTTTTCGATTTAACCCATATATGAGACCCTAACAAGTACTACCACTCCGGGTCAGAGTGGACCTGTGAGCAAGGGTGATGAAGGGGTGCTCCACATTCCCAGATACACCAGAACTGGAACCTCACCATCAGATAGAGTAACGTCATTCCCAGTTCATGAAGACCCTCAGCCACCACCTTCTAGCACATATATGATAAAAAGGGCTGGGGGCTTGCCATAAGGGCAATAGGGTTGGGGAAATTGTATAGGTACTAGGGCTTGACGTGACCAGCCGATTGGTCGGAGGGGGGTCTCTCCGACCACCCGTCTAGCCCAAGTAAGGGTCTAAGTGGAGAGTGTAGTCATGGGTGGGTGGTTTTCCCAAGTGCTCACCTACACGTATTGTAACATGCTATCTTTTGTCCCATTGCCATCAATCTTGACCAGACCTCAATCTACTTATATCTGCACTACGAGCCATTGGGAAATATGTAATTAACTCCACCAACAAACAAACCCTCCTCACCCCTTCACCCATCCCAAACACACACACATACATTAATTAGTTCCCGAACCAGAGAAGTCATACTACACTGAAAATTAGCATCTAAAATAGAAACATTTGACATTAGTTACGAATGCTAATCATTGTTCGGTGGCTGAGATAGTTGCAAAGTTGCATTTTTACGCCAACCCTTGTTGGGTTATTTTATGCCGAAGACGTTTTGTTTTTTTCATTCTTGGTGGTTATTCTATTTTTTTAAACACATTTCAAACAAACTCATTTTGTTATCTATACTAGTACAAAATAAAAAACACCCTCCGGGCGATGTAAAAATGGATTTTTGAAACATATTGTCTGAGGGGTGGGAGTTAAAAATTCAATGTCAGCGAGTTTGTACCCTAAGTAAGTAAAATCATCAAATTCATTAAAGGATTAAAAAATAAGACAATTTGAAATGTAAACTTTAAATATGTATTAAAATAAAACAAACTATATATAGATATATAATACCAGTGATGTATTTATTAAAACTTGTTTTAAAAAACAATGAGGACTGTCTAATGTTGCATGTTAAAATTTTAAGTGTATTTATTCTATGTTATGACGATTTGGGGTAATGTGACGTAAGCAGTGACGTAATTTTTGTTATAGACAAAAACCGGAAGCGAATCTCCATTATTAATAGAGATGGTTTAAATCCAACCAACCAACATCAATTAACGACATGTCAACGCTTCAGTTATTTTTGTACCGAAGATGTTTTTGTTTTATTCATTATTGCTGGGTATTGAATTTTTTAAAAAAACTCATTCTTTATCTATTTAACCATTGATAGGACCCTAACGGGTATTACCACACCGGGTTCTGGGTGGACCTGAGAGTAATGACGATGAAGGGTTTGGGTTTGTTTTTGTTGGTTGGTTGGGTTTTTACGGCATGTCAACCCCTTCGGTATTTATGCCGAATACTTCTATGCTAATTAGGTATTTCAAAATGTATAAGGTTTATTTGCTGTAATCAAGTATTTTCTGTTGAGAATTTTAACATCAGAGAGTGAGTGGGTGATTTTGTAGGTCTATGATTTGGTTTTGTTTTACGGCATATCAACCTAAGTGGGTCATTTTAATGCCGATAAAGTTTTTGAAAATAAATCAATTCTTAATGGATATACAATTTTTTTATAAATACATTTTCTATTACCCATAGATGGGACCCTAAACCGGGTCAGAGTGGACCAGGAAGCAATGGTGAATGAAATGAGTGCTCCACATTCCCCAAACCTCCAGAACTGGAACCTCACCATCAGATAGAGTTTAACGTCATTCCAGGACATGTAGACCCCTCAGCTACGCCTTCTAGCACCCGTAGGAGATAAAAAGGGGTTGGGGCTTGCCATAAGGGCAATAGGGTTTGGAAATCATATAGGTGTAGGGCTTGACGTAACAACCGATTGATAGGAGGGGGCCTCTCCGACCCCCGTCTAGCCTAAGATAGGACCAAAGTGGAGTATTTGCAAGTCATGAACTGCTCATCCAGCTGTGCTCCATCCTTAAGCATCACGGGTCACGGCCAACAGGGTGGCCCCATAGGGGGAGTCTTACCCCTCTGCAGAGGTGCAGTCGGTGCATTCTAACGAGCCAGCCGGACAGGGGGGACGATGAAGGGGTTACTCCACACCCAGCCGACCAGGGTTGCGTTTCTATTTCTTCTTTAAGCAAAATAGGAATACGTAACCCCTTTTCTGACTTATACCAGTCGGGTAATACTACTTCTTTCTTTCAGCCAATTTTCTGAAGCCTTTGTTTCTATTCTCTTTAAATCTGATGGCCGCCCTGTCAGGTTGTGGATGTAGTAGAAAAAAACCCGACTGTATACCTTCTGCAGAAGGGTAAATCTCCCTAATGGGGCCACCTGCTGGACCGTGGGTGGCGACCTGTGATGTTTTAAGACGGAATCCTGGTGGCTGAGCAACACTCCACTTTCGCCCTTACTTAAACTAGGACGGGCGGTTGGAGAGCGCCCCCTCACCAAGCGATTATGCGTCAAGCCCTAGCAACAATATTGATTGTCACGACCCTATGTCCTTATGACAAACCCCTTAACCCTTTTTATTATATATTGTACTAGAAGGCAGTGACTGAGGGATCTTTAAGTGTTCCTTTTGGAATGCAACGTTAACACTGCTCTCTAGAGTTGAAGTTTCACAATCTGAAGCTCCTGGGGGTGTGACTGTAACCTCACCTTGATTACGCCAATAACTCCCGGTTCCACTCATTAACGTCCCGGGCAGTTACCGGCCCTCCTCATACGTACCTGTCTCAAGCCGGCTACCATCTCTATGGGAGTATAATCAAAACTAGATCAAGAAATGAGTTGTACAAAATGTGTTTTAAAATTAGAAATTTTTAACAACAAAAATGGTATACCCAACAAGAATATGATAAAACCAAAACATTTTCGCATAAAATGCACCACAACAGCGTCAACTGCTGCTAAAATCCGACCAACCCACCAACAGCCACGAAAATAGATAATTATTGCCTCTATTCACATTTAGGGATTCCTTGAAACATTGTTTCTCTATATCTACAATAACAAACGAGAATGGAATAAATATATCCTATAAACTATCTTGGTGCGAGTCCCGCGGCTGTACGGTGGTTAACGTGCTAAAAGCTGATGGACTCTCGTCGTCCAAGCTGAGCAGTTACAAACTCCCAAATTGAAACCCCTGTCATAGTACTACTACTTTTCTTCTACACATGATGACTTTTGTACTTAAAAAATCCATGGGTATGACCTATGACCATTAAAACAAACAAAACTATAATCTATCTCTTAAAGAACATGCAAAACGTGCGACCTCATGAGGACAATTGCCCTCTCATCAGTCCACATTTCTGTACTTTTATGTACCCTATTTACAGAATTTGATCTACGTAGGATATTCATCGCAAATAAAGAAATACTTTTAAAATCATCACTTTGGTATTATCTCCTTAAGAAATCATAATGATCAAGTGAGTCTATTTTGTAGAAGTATTACCTAAGCCAACACCAACAGTGCCGATCTATTTGTCAATCCGCCTCCTGAGTAGATAATTACATTCGTGTCAACGTTTATGCTACAAAGCTACGACTTAAAAAGTGAAAATAACGAATAGCTTCAATTATTATCAATATTTATTTTCTACGCGTATCGGAAAAATTATAGATAAATTATTTGCTCTTAGCACCAGGGGCGATTCGCCAATATACGAAATTGGCGCCTAAATTGCAATTCCATGACTAGGCCACTTATAGTATTGAGCGTACACAGCGAGACGTCTAGTCTAAGTTGTCCCTATTCATTCAACGCCATCAGCAGATAAGTCTGTCCGCAAAACGCCATTTAGTGCAATTTTGTACCTTTCTGAATATATGTTTTTTTTAAATCTACAATTGTTGTCGTCTTCTTCTTCATCCGAATTTAATTGCCTTATTCTTAACCTCAAAATTAGATGAGTCCGCGAAAACATCTCTCAACAAACGCTGCACGATTGAGCAATCACACCATGCAACACATTTACCAGGAAAATTCAGATTTCCGCTAATTACAAATAAACCCATATTGACTAATATTGATATGAAGCTCTTGCGAACTTAGGTATCATTCGTTTAACCCGCCATAAGTCAAAACCTGCCTCTTGGCGGGAGATTATGATTAGTGTAACAAAGGGCTAGGAGCAAACATAAATGTAAAGTCATTCGCAGACTCACATTAGAGAATACTTGCGGCTTGAGTAACAAGTTCAAATTTAAACACGTATTAAAGTATCAAAGTTTAGGTTTGTCTTTTATATGAATACACTGGCAGTGTAGCACTTTTATAACGTTATCTAAACAAGTCGGTCACAAAAAGAAATCCATCTAGGTGACCAAAAATCTAATATGAATGATTTAAGTAACACACTTTCTATATAGCTGATAAATTTTCGTTATGACATCAAACGGTTATCTTCTGGAAAGAATTTACATTTTACCAATCAAACAAATTATGCCCTTTCCAGCTTACTCACCCTATCTCTCTCTCTTCCCTATCCTCTCTTTATGTATTCCTCATCCTATTTCTCTTTTTTCACCCTCTTTCTTAGTCATTCTGTTTCTTTCTTTTCTCCCCCTAATTCTATCCCTACTCTTTCTATCACTGTTACTTCTCTTTTTCTGTTAGACGTTTCTTGTTATTTTACCCTCTTGTCCTATTTCCTCTTTTTTTTAATCTCTTTTTACCCACCCCATACCCCTCCCAATAAAATTTTCCATAACTTTTTCAATTTTGCAAATCCAGAAAACATGGTCTCTGTCTTTAAGCAATAGGCACAATTGTGCATGCATGTCAGATGCATACACAATAAAAATGGTCAATTTGAGTTGGTTGGTGGATTTACGGCATGTGTCAACACGCTTGTTGGACCCAATCTTATGTCGCAACGACATATATTCTTCATTTCATTCTTAGGAGAAGTATTCAACTGCTTTAACAGTTATTTTTTAAAACCACCAATTTTTAAAACTCGTTTATTTCCTATTTTAACCAATCAAAATAACTACTCTAACAGATCAACCATTCCAGGTCGAATGGACAAAGCAATCAGCGACATCGCAAGGGGTATGCCCACACTCCCTAAGTGTCCCAGATTGAGCACTTTTACCACTTAGACTTCAGTTAGGCCACAACGCAGGATATCAAGCCCCCTCAGCCCGCCGACCACTCTCTACGCTACAAAATAATATGATGACAAATAAACGAGTAGGCAGGTTTGTTATAAAGCAGCAATCCCGTCGAGGGACATAATGATATAACGTGCTAGGCACTTCAGATTGTCGTAACCACCGATCTGAGATCACGAAAAG
>CM042138.1:143106632-143214713 GCA_023376005.1 Doryteuthis pealeii | reverse complement strand
ATTTCGCCATGATGCCTGATGATGACCAATGATTCTTCCCTATCGAAACGTCAATAAAATTCAGGGTTTTATAGCGTCTTAGATAATAATATTAAACACATTCTCGATGAAAGCCTTGTGAGATTTATTTTCTAAGCTCCCAATTTAGATTCTAATTTTTTGATCGACAGATAATAAAAATCCCTTTTTCAACCCTTTCCTAACTCCTTTTTTTTAGGACATGAAATCGAATTGTTACTTTTTACGTAATAATCAAGGGATTAAGGATATATAATATTATCTATACAAAATATTTGTTTCGATTGTCTTGTATCGAATATGTAGTTAATAATTGTTTTCTTAAGTAAATTAAGTTATCCTTGGCCACCAATTAAATTTAAAAGGATTTTTTAAACAACCACCTTAAATCGTGGACTTAAATGCACTAACAATAATAACTACAATGATCTTGTAAAAGATCGACCCCAAAATAAGTATTTCTCGCATAAACAATTATAAACACATTTTAAAAAATCTAACAACAAAAAAAAAGTCTCGTTATCACGAGACAAAGAAAATTCATCGTTTTCTTTTTTATTTTCCACTGATATTTTATATAAAAATAATTTAAATAGATTATAAAATGCTAGAAATAATCTATTCTTTATTTCTATTATAATTTAATGATAATTTTATTTTTCTAAACAAAATTTCATTCATTCGTTTTATAGTCGAGAGTTCATAATTCATTCATTCGTACCTTATATATTATACATATATATATATACAAATATATATGTATATATATATATTGTATAATGCACCTATCTACCCTGCCCGGTCTCTCCCCCTCTCCCAGTTTTATCGTCGTAGTCTTTTAAATGAAGAGAAAAAATCCGAAACTAGCATTTTTTATTTTATAATTATTTTATTGATAAATAAAAGGCATAATTTTAATGAATTAGACTAAGTTATATTTTAAAGGAAAAGCATGCGAAAATAAATTTTTCCATTTTCCACAATATCTCATCATCCAAAATATTAGCTATGATGTCAGTGTGAGTGCGGACAGTAACATGGACGCCCAAGCGTGTGCTCCTAACGCTGAAAGTACAGAAAGGTAAATAAATTCAACATAACTCATCCCTAAAATATACAATTTGCTGAAAGAAAAGCAAGGATAGTTCGAAAAACAATCCCGGGGCGTGACGAGGTTCTGGCCTGTTTATTGCGGGTAGAAATGTCTCCATATTTTTCTCCTCGTTGTTTATATGTGTAGCAGTAGTTGTAGTAGTTAGAACGGACGAGTAGTAGTAGTCACATAGAGAGAAAGAAGTAGATTATTTTTCGTCTGTTCCTTTTTACTTATTATTCACTACCAAGCCGCTTGTGTGTTGACTTCACATTTACCAACCATATTTACGGGTGAAAATTATTCCCACGTAAGATCTTTGTGAAGTGGATTTTAGTGCATGTAGAAAGAAAAAAAAAGCGATGATAATTGAACAGTCGTTGTTTCGTGTCTCGCACATCTGTCGTCTCTCCTTGTCGTCATCGTCGTCGTCGTTTCTTGTTCATCTTGGCATTTTTAATGAATTGTTTGATGATATGAAATGAAGTGTTTTTTCCTTGTGTTTGATTCCACCGCATGGTGAATTATTGTCCGGTGTGTGTTGCAAACTGATTTGTTTCGTTAATTTACGATCTGTTTGGTGAGGATGGAAGAAAGGAAAACCCATTTATTTCGTACAAGATGAAGACGACGGGATGAATGGATATTATTATTGAGTTGATGCTGTGGGGGAAAACAATCATTAAAAACTTATTAATTATTCCATTTATCAAGAAGATGGAATGATGCTGGCATTCTACAAATATTTGTTTGAAATGATTGTAATTTTTAGAAACAAAGATTTTCTCATCAATGATAAAAACGTTCATGATTGAATTTGTAGTTGATGAAGAAAGCCCGACTGTAATGGTTTCTCTAGTCGTAAGAATAATAATTATTTTATTTGGGTCTTATTTAAATATTTGACGAATATACCACAAAGTATTAAGTTTTATTTTAAAATTCTACATTTGAACCATTTTATTTTAAACTGGAAATTTATCCAGATCACTTTATTCTGTTTTTAATATATTTTTCTCTTCTTTCCCCATTAATGTCAGCAGCGTCTTCTTGAAATTGTTAACGAATTTCAAAATTTTATTATTTTTTTAAAGATTCATCCATCATTAAATAAAATAAAAAGTCATTTTATTAAAATAATAATCACGTTATAATTCATTTTATTTTTTTTCTCTCGTTATTATTTTATTTCTCCAGTTTTTTTTTGTATGTCTGATCCTGACCTGTTTTTAATTAATTTTTTTTATAAAAAAATGAGAAAAGCAAATTTTAAGTAATTCGAATTAAAAACTTAATTTCAGCGAATTTTTTGTTTGTTTATTTATAAGATTAAAAAGAAACGTAGAGAAAATCGTTTTCTTTGTAAAATACGAACAATAAGCAACCTATAGTTATTGTGTAAATAACGCTAAAAATCTTTAATAATAATAATGATGATGATGATGATGATTTTTTTTCATCTTTGTTAACGGTATTTTTAAAGACTGTTTCTTTATGGGTTTTCTTTGTATTTTCATTTGAGTAAAATTCTGTATTTGCATTTAATTAAAAAGCATATTGGAAAAAGAAGAAAAAAGGCAATAATAATTCGATTGATTGCATAGAATTGCTTGTATGTAAGCAAAATCCTTTCTTCCCTTTGCAAAAAAAAAAAAAAATGAAGAAAGGTTAAAAAAGATATTATATAATAATTTTCTTGGTCCATTATTTGATTTTAATGTCGGTGATAATGGCCATTTTAGCAGGCACAAATATGTTAAAAGAAAAAAAGCAACATTTTCTTCCGATTTCTACAACACTAAATTTTCTGCTACTAATTCTGCTTCTTCTTCATCGTCTTCGTCTGCTGCAACAACAACCATTTATCAATCGTTCGTTCCGCTTCTTGTAAAAACGAAAACCCAGGAATGTGAAAATTTATTTGGGTACCTTTTCCCCACCCCTGACATTTTTATATAAATCTGATTTAATATTTTCAGTTAATATTGTGCATTCTCAGAAAGAAAAAAAAAGAAAGAAAATTCATTATCAGGCAGTTTTCTTTATTCATTTATTGATTATTATGAATTTAATTAAAGCAGACATGATAATGGAAGAAGAAGAAGAAAACTGATTTTGCTATTTTCAGTTTCTTGCTTTCTTAATTATTCGGTATTAAAAAAAAATGGGTGGAATTAAGTTTTACGGGGAGAAAGAATTTATATTATTTATTTTGTGTCGTTTTCATCTTTGTTTTTAATGTTGAATGTGTAAAAGTCATTCTGCATTTATTTTTCCCCCTGACTGATAAATAATTCATGTCATCTGCTTCTGTTTCATGATGAAGATGATGATGATAGTTGCAAATTAGATTTTTTAAAATACTAAAAATTCTATTTCTCACTGATTTTAATTGTGAAAAAAACAAAAAAAACTCTCGATGCATAAATAAATATTCTTCGATTTCATTCAAAAAATTGAAACAATTGTAGTGTTACTTTTGTTGTGATCATAAACGATAAACCCAGACACCACGTAGTAACTATAAATCCACGTCTATTAATAATAGTAATAATAATAGTAGTTAATGTTTTCATATTAAGCTCTAATATCAAAACAGGAGAAAGAAAACATGCTTCAACTTTTATTGTTCTAATTCATGCACACGTTTTTTTATCAAAGAGACACCTGCTACTTTTCCAGTTTCGTTTTTCAATACATTTAATGGGGGGATGAATTTAGTATAAGAATGTATTGCATATTGGTCCCTCACTTTAAGAACGGCAGGTAAATTTTGCTATTCTGCCATTTTCAAGGAGTTTGAGAATTTAAGCAGAAAATGCTTCCAACTTTTTGTGACTTCCATTCATGACATCATTTTTTTTTCTTCTTTCCTTTCATACCAGACACAGTCTATAATTATTTGTCTTTGTTTAACACAAGTTTTTCTTCCTTTACTACAACTAAGGCTACTATCTCTTCTTTCTTCTCAAAGAAATTCACATGGCAAAACTGCTGCTGTATTTCATAATGGCACAATTCCTAAAATGATTTGTAATTATTTTATATGGGTTTTATTTTTTCCAGATTTGTAAATATTTTTAAATTGCATTACTTATCTAAATAAATGATTTATACATTGCATTATTTAAAGAAAACAATGAATTAGTAATGAAAATATTACTGGATTCATCTTTTGTTGTTGCATTTGTTGGTTAGGACATTTTTAACCCATCTATTTTTCATTTCTTAAACTGCCATAATTTAGAACAAGGAAGACTTGAACTTTCACATTATAACACAGACAATCATTATTCATAGACAATGCCTTAACCACTTAAGCTTTCAAAGTTATTCAGGAGGCAGGATTCTCAGCCTTTGTCTTTCTACCAACAGTTTTTATTTTTGTAACAAGGAAGTAGTATTGGGTGAGTGTTGAACTCTCACACAACATGGTAGTCTAAATTGTTAAGGCACCATCCATAAATTATCAGCTTCCAAAGTTGTTAAAGGGGTAGAATTCTCAACTTTTGTCTTTCTACCAACAGATTCCATTCCAGAATATGACTATATACTAGTTTGTCAATATGAGTTGGTAGCTCCAAATTCTTAGAACATACTTATCTTCATCCTTTGTTGTATATACTTATTTGAACCAAACTAAACCAAATAATATATCTTAATGCAATACAATATTGTCATGATTATAATATTTATCATTAATGTTTTAATATTCTTGTTGATAAATTATAATTTGCCTGAATTTTTTGATGCGACTTGATAATTTGTATTATTTATATTTTTTTGACTATTGTCCTAATCTTTATTGTTATATACACAACGTTTCGGCTGATGTGCCCTCTGGCTCTCTTCAAGTGTTTTTTTTATTGAATTGGGAACTGTCTTGTCGTATTTGGGAGCCTTTGTGGAACTTTGAACTGAATCCTTCATTTAATCCATCTGGGTAGATTGTTCACTTTCTAAGTGACAATCATCTGGAGGTTACAGGTTCAATCCTGACTACAGGCGAAAATAACAGAATATCTGTACCCGGTCAAAGGTTAACGAAATGAGAACAATCTTCCCACAAGAATTAAATAAAGGGTTCATTTCAAAGTTCTATGAAGCTCCCTATTATGACATGAACTCTCATGAGTTCAACAGGAAGATTCTGGAGTTAAAAGAAAACAAAAAAACAAAAACACCTGAAGAAGACCGGAGGGCACCTCAGCTGAAACATTGTGTATATAACAATAAAAATGAGGACAACAGTCCAAAAAATGTAAATAATACAAATGATAAATCATAGTTTCATGGCAAATTATATGATAATGATGCTATTGCATTTTCATCATTTATAAATGGCTTAAAAAATTATTTAAAATACCTTTTAGATGATGATTATACTTATTATTCTTGTTAAATAGTGTGCTTACATATATATATGTGTATGTTAAAGGGTTTAGTCCCAACAAGAGAAATCAGGAAAATATCCCAATTTACAAAGAACACTTAAATTGAAAGTCAAGAATACTACAGGTTAAACAGTTACATATCATTATATGTGAAGACTTATTGTATGCTTAAAAACATCTGATTTGAATAAAACTTGTATTATACAAAGTGTTTACTAGAGGATTTTCCTGAAAAATATATTTATGTTGAATGGAAGGCATCAGTTTGAACCACATAATAAGAAAGCAGATCCTAAGTTGTCTAAAAGATGCCAAAATGAACACAAGTTCTTTTCTCTATTATCATTAATCAATTCTTAATGTTTGTCTGCTCAACCATAACAGATATGAGATGAACTTGACACTTTTGAATTTTGTTATGGTTTGTTACTTGTTACTTCTTATAGAATTAAAATAACATCACCATCTTTGGTACTAGGTTTAAAATTTGTATTTGGTTGCCTCTTCATCTATACTTGCTAATTCTATCATCACTGTGGAGTCAGAATCAGACTTAATTAAGGAGTCACTGGAGTTGGAGTCGGTAAAACAATATAGACCCCAACTCCAGTTGAATTTACACTCTATATGGCCCTAGATTAGTTGGTAAAGTTATACAGTGCACACTCCTTATAAATAGATTATAAAAAAATATGGTTTTATATTTATTTGTTGGTCATAATCATTTAATTTCATAAAGTGGAGTCTGAGTCAAAGGTGGCAAAAATAGAAGAGTTGGAGTCAAAGGATTTTGTGTTCTGACTCCACAGTCCTGGATTCTATTAATTATAAATCTAATACTATATCTTTAATATATTGCAGACCTCCATCAAAGTGGATATGGGCAGACTGAAATAGATATACAAATAAAATTTAGAGGGTATACATTCTAATAACAACTGGAGGTACCCGTTGTGTAATGCTTATTGTAGGAAATGGACATTGTAACCCTTGTTCAAATTCTGAATGAGTCTGTTTGCATTTCACATAGCACTTTGGAAAGATATGCATTCAACTATTCTCTCTCCAGCTATGGGTAAATAGTAGAGAAGACAGGGTTTTTTAAATTTGGTATTTGAAATCCTGAATTCAAACCTGTTAAACTCTGCTAAAAAATTTGACTTGTGTCACATCCTGCTTGGGCTGAGGGGTTGGTAAATATATACATTCTAGTAACAACATTGAAAAAGATGCTTTTATTATCCCAACTTGAATGATTCATAAGTTCAGTCCTCATTAAGTTCCTTGAGAATGTAGTTTTTACTTAAAAATATAATCGTTTTTCTGTTCATTTACTTTGAACAATACCTATTGAAATGTTAATGATGGATTTTGTGTAATTATTTTGATACAGTTCTGATAAGTAATTTATTTCACTATTGCTTCCTAGAATTCAATTGTTAGTCATTGATTTAATCTCTGCTTTAGAAAGAAATTTGTTTTCAAGATCCGTACGATATAACCAATAATTTAAAAAAACTTACTGCAGTATTTCCAGAATTATACTTATACATATACAATATGTAAGTATTTGCAGGTTTGTGAAATATAACCTCAGATACTTCTATGGCCAGTCGGCTATTCTACCTTTTCAACTGCTAGGTCTGTTGAGACTCATTACTACAATCATGTTTGGAAAAAGGATTGATAAGGTTTGCCTTTGTACTTAATCAAACATTTAAAACTTTATCATATTATTGGGAAAAATTGGACATAAAAGCAGGGTTGCAGAGTTGGGGTTTTGGATGAAGTCTAAGTCGACATCCTAGGAATACTAGGTGTCAGAGTCAGACCATATACCTTCTGAATTTGCAACCTTCTTTACTAACAATAATTTTATGAACTAAGATTTTATTACTATTTCTTTTTATGTTTGCATTAAACATCTAACATATTTATTTTATTTTTTTTTTTTTTACAGATATATGAATTTATTACAAAAAGATAGTTTTACAAATTTATCTTATAAAATGTTGTGTACCTTAACATGGTGAGAAGCCGGGCTTATGTCATAGTTTAGAGCGTGTCAAGTGACAATGATGAAATAGTAAGATTATTTTAGTTTGCGACTTTGCCTTTGTTGACAGTTTAACTTAAATCTAATTTCTCTGAATTTTTTAGATGAAGCTTGATAATTTGTATTATTCGGACTATTGTCCTCATCTTTAGTGTTATCTACACAACGTTTTGGCTAATGTGCCTTAAAGCCTTCTTCAGGTATTTCAGGTCTCTGAGTTCGAGAAGAAATACCTGAAGAAGCCAGAGGGCACATCGACTGAAACATTGTGTAGATAACAATAAAGATGAGGACAATTGTCCAAATAATACAAATTAAATCTGATTATGTTAAGGAGTTGGAATTATAGGAATCTTCAGAGTTGGACCTTAAAACTTATTACTCTACAACCCTGCATAAAAGAAAATGTTATAATGTAAGATTTGGATATTGATAAGGCAAATATATATGCATGAGGAAGTGTGCCAAAATACTGGAATTTGAATGTAGTGTTGGACTAGATAAAGTTTTACATTGCACCACTAGGATATATGTATATGATAGAGAGAGGAGATAAATGTGCTTAGATAACATCTGGATTGAATTTCATTTTTTTTTTTTTTACTACTTTGATTTTTGAATAACTACCCATTTGTATCTTAAAATCATTGTATTAGGTGATGCAATTGGTATCACCTTCAGTATTTCTAACCTGAGCATCCTTTCTTCAATTTAGTAAGTTAATCAAGTGCACTTAGTGACTTATGTCTGGTGATGGAACTTTATGCCATCTAAACCTGCCAACAACTCCAAATCCTAATTTCTAAACTTGTATCAAATAACAAATATACTTTTAACAGCCACCTGCTGGGAAATAATCATTGAGAAATTCACTTCTAGCTTGAATATTTGCTGATGGTTGTTAACAGTTATATGTGCATGTATCTTTGTAGTATACATGCATTACATGTGTATGTGTGTCATTCATTTATATATATATATATATATATATATATATATATATATGAAGTAGACAAACAATCTGTTTGAATGGCGATGACAATTTTTGGAGATTATATGCTTAATTGAAGTCATACCTAATTTGTAAATTAATTAGTTATAATTGAATGAATTGGGCGTGCATATCGGTTTAAATGTTAAGCATAAAGAAATCGAGAAAAAGTCAATCTCTGTATGTACATTTCAGCCTATTAGGCCTCATCAGCAGAGCTATAGACAGGGCAGTGCTTTGTGTGCGTGGTTTGAACCCTACCTGTCATATATATATATATATATACACACACCCACATTCACATGCAAAGTGTCAACTCACCAGTTTGTGTAATGGAAATAATTAGGTATAGTTTTTGCTAGGAATATAAAAACTTTCTTGTATAAAATCTCATTCTTAAACATTGAAATATTATGAGTTGTAAAAGGATCAATACATTTATGTACATTTATAAATTATGTATTCAATGTAGTAAGTAAAGTAGTAAAGTCGGTAGAGTGTCCTATTGTCAATATCAGCCAGACTGCGAGGAAGTCTACCCCCTTTTCATTAGCGCTTGACCAGGATGAGTGGTTTTTGCATCTGAGGTGGAGCTCTCCACTTTGCTGCACAGATCCAACTTACTCATGTGCTCAATTGACAAGGGCTGGTATCAAACCTGGAACCTTGTGGTTCCTAAGCAGATGCTTTATCAACTGAGCTATAATTTTCTTTCATCTCTTTTTCATTTCTCTCTCGGCCAAAGAACTATAGAAATTTACATTTTAACTCTGGATATTATTAATATCCAGAATTAAAATGTACATTTATATATATATTATCAGTGATGCTGATAGCTTTTTGATTTAGTGTGTTCTGGGATGCACATATTTGCTTTTAACAAATCCACGGAAAATTTGATGGGTCCCGACTAAAGTTTCTTAATAAATTGTAGGGTTTTTATTTATGATCTGGGGAAACAACTAAAGCCTTCTAACTCCTACCTTGTAACTATCCTGTGTAATTCATTTGTAAGAAAATACTGAAATGTATTTACAGTTAGCATGAAATTGTGAGGGAAGAAAATAAAAACACTGGGACACATGGATATGATTTTACTGTGTCCTTTTAGATTTTTATGTGTCAGGGATGCAGGATGCGTACCTATCAGCATCTCTATCTTAGCTGAAATATAAGCTGACATTTGATAAATTTTCACTCCAAATAAAATTTAAAGAAATTTGTTACAATAAGAATTATGTGAATTTTTTATTGTTTCAAAATATTTAAAAAAATTAAAAACAAATAGACCAAAAATGAAAATTGAGGACTGACAATTATTTTTTTTATAGTTTTCATCAATGTTACAGGATTGGCAGATTCATAAATAATTTCATAAAATAAATTTATAATTATTTTCAACTCTTGAAATAGAGTAATTTTAATCTATACAATTTTAAAAAGGCTTTATCAAAAATGTTTTTGTTAAACTTTATGCTGGTAATGAACATTATAGAATATTAGTAAGTATTGAAATAGACTAAACAAACTTGGCTATAAAATAGATATATTTGTTAATACCTTTTGTTTGTTTAGACTTTTCATAATGTATCTAGATAAAGTCTTATGAAGTGTGTTTTTTATAAATTGGGTCATTATGATAATTAGAATTTTTTTATCTTTACTATTAAAGATATACAAAAATACACACTTAATGTTTACTATTATCCTTAAATTGACATTTTACTTTGAAATTTAAACATTTTTTATCATATTACTTTGCAAGAAACATTAACTTTTAGATTTCACATGATAAAAAATAAAAATAAAGTTGTCTCATAGATGTAGACAGTTTTTTACAATATGATAGGGGAAGGGTTCCTGACCAGGGGTATAAGGGGTGTGAGAAGCGTCTGTTCAAATTTAGATTAAATTTTTTTTCTTTTGTAATTAATACTATTTATATTTTTGTTTCTTTATATATTAATGTCTGATTTTTGTTTACATATATTAGATTTAGAGAGTGAAATATATATGATCTTTTGATAAAACTGTAGTATGGATTCATATTCTATATTTTTTAACAAAAGTATAAATTGCAAGGGTGCGGGGTCAGATCAAAATTCTTTTAAGGGTGCGGGAATAGAAATAGATTGGGAACCATTACCATAGAGTAATAATGAATACATTACATTGCCTATTTTCAAATCTATTATGGTTTTGTAAATCTCATTATTCTTGAGTTGGTTAATTTGCCTTTAACTCTTCACTGAAAATTAACCTATTATATATTTTATATTAGGATCTGCCTATGTTAATGATAATTGTTTACAGTCTATTTCGGAATGTCTTAAGGTACTGAAGTCTTTATAAATAAAACAAAAAATGTTACCTATTCCTCTTATGTTGTTTTGTTTATGGCATCATTTTGGGTTATTTAATGCTGAATCAAGTTATTTTAATAAACAAAAGACTTGGGTTACTTACAGTACTTGCTGTTGCTTAATTAGTCACCCAATTAAGTATTGTACAGGCTCATTGCTGGTTAACTTTGATGATCTTGCTGGAACCGGTGCTTTCATCATGACTTTACTGTAGTTCCTCTTATACATTCATTATGGATTGGGTCTTTTAAATTTTATTAAACTTTCAAAATAAAGGTTTATTTTTTTTATACACTAAAATGATATTGTCTGCACATTATTAAAATGAATTATATTTCTTATGTGTCTTTGTTGTATATCAGGATTATTATTTCATTTGTAACATATTATCTTGTGCTAAGTGTCTCTGATATTAAGATGGAAGCAGACTAAAATAGATGACTAATCTAGCAATATCCTAAAATTTAATGGATTTTAAGTACTATCTTTTGCTTTCTCTAAAAGCATTTTTATAGGATTCCCACTTTTTGTTGCTATTTATAATCAGTAATGAAAACAACAAAAACAAATTTGTTATTGGTGTTTGATATCATTTTGGTCATACAGTTTATCTCCTTGTTCAATATACTTGTAAGAAAGAAAAAAGATGTTTTTACTAAGCGTTGTCAGAAAGGCATGCACATAGAAATTGATGGATTCTGTTGTAAATTTTGACAGTTAATCAATACCAAATCAATAAAATAAGATTTCTAGAGTATCACAATCCAATCAGTATTGAGTAAAAACTTCAAAGTAAATTCAGCATTGTTGTTCGGACAGTTGGCAATATACAAGTCAGATAAATTTCTTTCTGAATTATAAATAGTTGCATGCAACTGCCTTTACAGATTGACACTATTAATAGAATTACCAAAGTTTCCCTAACCAACCTTTGTTGACCTTGGAATAAATTGCTTGGCCAACCTATGCTGCTAAAAAGACTCTTGGACATTATTAGTAGTTCATATGATTATAAGAATGAATGTATATGGAAGTTAAATTTCTAATGTGCTTTTTGTTGGAAGCACATGGTGTAATGGTTAGAGTCATAGGAAATGGACTCGTTGACCCGATTTCAAATCCTGGACCAAGCTACAGTTCACATAATGTTAATACCCTTGGGAAAGGTATGACTCCAACTACTCTCCCTCCAGCTATCGGTAAATAGTAGGGCAGACTGGACTCTTTAACCTTGGTTAGGCAACCAGACTAGGAGAAGGAAAACTCTGAATTCAAACCTGTTAAACTCAGCTGGAGGTGGTCACTACTAGAATAGGCTCAGTCCTAATTAGTCATCTATTTCACTAATTCTTTTTGTAAATTATAACAAGAATTGAAACTTTTCAAGATCATCAAAGTAACTTAACTGTCCTTTAGTATTTACTATTTTGAAAAATTAAATTGTTTAAAACTCTTCCAAGAATAATTGTACATTAAAAAATAAGATCTAAACTTGGCAAAATAGCTTATCTATAATTCCTGTACATTATTTCTTTTTAGTCTCTGTATATTCCCTTAACAAAAAAGAAAAAAATAATATTAATTTTTTATCATTTTATGTTTACAGGAAAATGTACCTGTTAGTGATTATCATGATTTTGTCAGTTAACACAAATTATGGAAATATTCATTTTGAACTTATTTGTGTTATTAAATCTATTTTAATATTTTTGGATTAGTTAAGAATTGAACATTTTGAAACATAGCAACTTGTTTTTGTATAAATACAACAATAAAGAAACAGATGAAATAATTGTACACTTTTTTTGTGCTCATTTACACCATGCATTCCATTTTATTTCACACTTTTTCTCAATACATCAACTCTATCAACATTGAAACATTCAAATCACTTAATGATTTCAAAATGAATAAATTCTGTTTTCTTCAATATTATAGTTCATCAAATTGTATACTCATCATAATTAGACAGTTAAGATTATTTTCTAAAATTAGTTTATTATTATTTGCTCATGAATTAACTTAAACTTAATTCTTGTATTTATTATTAACCTTTTGTTTACTACTGGAGAAGTTAGAACAAACTCATAAGTGACATTCTCCTGTGAATACCTACACATGAACACACCATTCTAGGCTGATCAGCAAAAACCTACATCAATCAGCTCTGTGCAGATTCTGGATTCTGCATGGAGGACCTTCCAGGGGTGATGACTGATAGGTATGGTTGGTCAGAGAAAATCATGGATATCTGTGCTGCCAGCACAACCAGATAATGATGATAATTTACATTTGAACTGAAAAGATAATCATCATGATTATTATTATTTTACTTCATTTAATGTTTGGAATGATTTCTAAAATATTGGGTGAAATAACCGTCAATTTCTTACTAGGACATCTAGATGTTTACCCATTATTGCTAGTTGTTTACATATTCAATGCATATGCATATGTTGAATGAGGGATAGCAGTTAAGCATAAATAATATATTGATATTAATTATTTAGCACCAACATTAAATCTAATGATGTGTTTTCACAATTTAAGTGAGACAAATTTGTTTCACTCAGATACAATTTATAGTCACAAATGATAATTTATAGCAATATTGTTTGAATAGTTTGTTCAGTTTTAAAGTGATTGTTCCCAATTCACATTATTCGTTTATGAAAATTCTTGCAATTGTACTTATTGATTTTGTATGACTTTGAGTCAATGTTGCAGGGATTGTAAGCATAATAGCAACCCACAGTGCCAACTGTTTTGATAACTGTATGCAACTCCTATAAGTGAAATCAGTCATTTTTCTAGCTATAAGCACTTATAATTTGTGCTCATCATTTCACTTCAACATGTTAATTTATTTTCTGTACATTTCAGTTTAAATTGTAGTTTTTATACAGGATAACATTTAAAAGGCATCAGAGAATTTTCTTATTTTGCTCCTACGAATTGGATGAAGTTCAATTATTAAACAGAATGTGCACCATGGAGTATGTGGCTATAGTGAAGACAATTGTTAATGTGTTGCAACTAGACTAAATAAATTAACTATATGGGAAAGTTTAGCTCAGTTGGTAGACCATTCGACTAGGAACCACAAGGTTCCGGGCTTGATATGCCAACGCAGCACACAAGTAGCACAGAGATCTGTGCGGTAAAGTGAGGAGCTGATATGGTATGGTGCTCCACCTCAGACGCCAAAACAATCTCCTTGGTCTAGCTAGTGAAAAGGAGATAGACTCCTTCGGCATTTGGCTGATACCAACTTAGGCCACCCTGATGACTTACATAAAAACAAGTTAATATCTGAAAATTACTGAATGAAACAAACTTCACAGGTATAAGGTTGTTTTGTTTTACAGAATATCAACCCTTTTCTGGTCATTTAATGTCAAATCAAGTCTTTTTTGATAAAGGACTTGGGTTGCTTACAGTACCTGCTGTTGACATCATAAATAAGTATTTGAAGATATTAAGAACTTGAAGCATAGAAACTTTTATCAAAATGACTTAGCATTAAATGATCTGAAAATGTTGATATGCATAAAACAGAACAACCAAACCAAACCAAACCTAAATAAATAAATTGAAAATTCAAGAACAGTTATACACTTCTGATAAATGCAGAATATTTTGAGTTATTTTAATCTGGTGATTGATTCTACTTTTGGAAGAATATTTCTTCATCTTAATCATAGGAAGAGAAAAATATTCTAAGCAAGTTATATCAAGCAAATAGATGACTTGTCCAGAAATAAAACCAATGCACTCTTTAGCAGCAGTCAATTCGTAACTGTTTAGTACTTTAATTTTATATCTAAATATTAATTTAGTTCTATATTTTATGATGAGTTCTTTAGAATATCTTAACATTTGGGAAGTGTTAAAGAAATTATCCATAAGTGACATCCTATACCCTCAAGTGGGTCTAATTTTTTATTCTCTTTGTATAATGTTAAATTTTTGAATTATAATAAAAAAAAAATCTAGAAACATTGTGTATTCAAAATTTCATCTCTTATTATTTCCTCTTGATGAGACTTTGAAATATTCTTATTTTATAACTCCATCAAAGATTAGTAGTGAATGTAAACTCTCCTCTCTCTTGGGACATTTTTATGTCAGTATTCTAAACCTATTTTAATTTAATTACTTACAAACTTTCTTAAATAGATCTTGCCAACAAATCCTAAGTTTGTAGAAAATCCACAATGCAGTCACTTGTGGAATGGACTGAATATTTAATGTAAAATAAGTTTTTAGGGTTATTTTTTGTAATTACTTTGATTATATGCTATCCCCAAGTGACTCATTTATTCTGGTTGGTTGGTTATTTTGTTTAATGGCATATAAACACATGTGGGCTATTTAATGCCAGCTCTTGGTTTTTGTATATATGAATTGTAAGCAAGTAGTTTGTAAGTAGTTTCAAGCTAACTATAAATACATTTCAATAGTTTCTTAGAAACAAATTACACAGGATAGGTTACAAGGTAAGAGTTAGACGGCTTTAGTTGGGACCCATAAATTTTCCAGGGACTCGTTCAAAGCAAATATATGCATCCCAACACACTAAATCAAAAAGTTATCATCATCTAAAACAAAATGTTAATCTTTCATGTTGGTTCAAGTCACATAACAAATAAAACATGACTTAATCTATTCAATTAGCCAGTAGTAAATTTCTTAGATTTTTATTCAAATTTTATAAGGAAACAATCAAGAAATAAGAACATTAAAAAACCTTAATATCAAACTGAAAACAAAAATGGGACTCTACTTAATCTTGTCTGGAGATGTTTGAATAAAATTCTATGTAATTTCTTTACTGCCAATTTGCATCTGTAACTATTGCTATTGGTGGTCAGTGAATTTGATTGAGATGTCATCTAATCCTAAAAGATTAGTTGTTTATTTCTTTATGAGTCAACAATAGATGTGACGGCTAAATTATTCAACAGGTAGTTTAATTGTTAATGATAATTGAAATTCAAGTTTAGATCTTCGTTGTAGAAAAATATTTTAAAACTCTTCATTTTGATGCTGCAGGAAAACTTCTTTACATACAATTCATTCATTTTTTTTTTTTATAGTTTTATTCTTAAAAAAAAGTGTTTTGTTAGAATGCTAAAAAACACTTATGAGTGCAGGCTTACCGGCAACAAGCAAGTGAATGCTTGTATGCAATCTTTGTCATTTACATTAAAAAAAAAAAATTACTATGTTCATTTGTGTATTGGACATGTTTTTTAAAATCTCTTATTTTCTATTCTGTTAACTCTGTTTTCACTAGGCAATATTTTGTTATTGCTTGATATTCTATGTCATAAGAGATCCTCTATTCAATATCATAAAAGTGGATTTTAAGAAAAGCATTTGATTGGTAAATAGAGTAAAAAGTAATACAACTTGGTCGGATAGTTATTATCAAGTTGTGCTGACAATATAGATTCCCATTATGTTCTATCAAAACCTGTCTCTATCAGTCATCACTTCTGGCAAATCCTCAGCATGGCATATAGTGTTCACACATAACTGTTGTAAATTTTGGCTGGTTGGTCAACACTGGTGTGTCCATGTGTAGGTGTCCACAGTAGAACATTAATAGAGTTAATTCTTACTTCTCCAGCAGTGTCCAGCATTTCTTGCTCATCTTTCTTGGATAGTTTGTGTGATAGGAGGTAAGTGGCCATAAGCTGTTTTTTTGTGGGGTGATGCTTCCAGGATTTGTTCAAGTTAGCATGCAGCATCTTTGTGTCGTTCCCATCTAAATTTTTCTCCAAGTGTTTTGTCAATGTCCAAATGGTGCAACCACACAGTAGTACTGGTACAGTTACAGCTTGAAAGAATTCCTGTTTTATGAGAGAGATCAGATTTCCATAAATCCATGCTTTCTGTTGATGAGATATTGCTACCTAGGTATATGAACTGGTCTACTAATTTCAGAGGCTTGCTATTTAATGTGATGTCTCCATCTTGTTTAAAACTCATGAACTCTGTTTTATCTGAGTCCATGTAGAGACCAATGCACCTGCTGCCTGCTCCAGGCTATGCAGCAGAGTCAGGTGTATATGCGAAAAGCACTGGATCATCTGTGTAGTCTACATCTGTAATAGTTTCTGCAGGATATTGTCTGCTTCTTACCTTCTTTATTGTGAAAACCTTTTTCTTTATTAGACCTAATGTCATTCATAGTATGTAATGTTCGTTTTGTTACTATAAAAACTTTAGAAGGGCTGAATCTCATTCCAATCTTTTAAAACTCAATACTTTTAAATAGAAGTCTCTAAAATTATTTACATCAAATACACAATAGCTGTAGTTTGCTCTAATTTCTTGTGTGTTACTAATTTGTCTCTTTTCTGTCTTAGTTTCATGAAATATCAAGTTTACTAAGAAGAGACAAAGACCAAGTTATATGATCATACATATCTTGATAATAGGCAATAAATGATGATAAACCTTTTTTGTCACTGTACTTAAGAAAGCATGTGATATATTTAAAGATTTGAGAAATAGTGTTGTTTTTGTGTTCTATTTTTGATTTTTGATACTGTTATGAATGAATAAATGGTGTTTTGAATGAATATTTTTATTTATGGAATTCATCTCATCATTAATTGACTTCCTAAATGTCGATTGTACTAGAGGAAAGTAGAGCTTGGACAGCAATTTCTCTTGGGTGTCACAGATCAAAAGAAAATCTGTACAACAAAACAAATGATTCAAATTTACTTTCATTGTTTATAAAGAATTTAGGTTGTATTTTATAGTTTGAAAATATCATCAACCATTCAGACAATAAAGTTTATATTTTCAAATGTTGCCAGTTACCCCTTTCTCATTGAATGAAAATAATTGATAGTGATACATACACTAACGACTAAAAGTTTGGGATCACTGATTTTTTTCCCTTTAAACTTAGAAAAAATAACTGTATTTCTTTAAAGACACAAAACTTGATTCATTTTTTTTATGTTTACATATGATTATGCAATAAGTTAAATCAAAATGAATATAAATAATTATAATTTCACTTTAAGCAAATTTCTATTTTGTTTTATCAAATAATCCTCCACAATCATTTTTTTATGTTTACATGCAATTATGCAATAAGTTAAATAAAAATGAATATAAATAATTATAATTTCACTTAAAATAAATTTCTATTTTGTTTTTATCAAAGAATCCTCCACAATCATTTTTTATGTTTACATGCAATTATGCAATAAGTTAAATAAAATGAATATAAATAATTATAATTTCACTTAAAGCAAATTTCTATTTTGTTTTATCAAAGAATCCTCCACAATCATTTTTTATGTTTACATAATTATGCAATAAGTTAAATAAAAATGAATATAAATAATTATAATTTCACTTAAAGCAAATTTCTATTTTGTTTTTATCAAAGAATCCTCCACAATCATTTTTTATGTTTACATGCAATTATGCAATAAGTTAAATAAAAATGAATATAAATAATTATAATTTCACTTAAAGCAAATTTCTATTTTGTTTTTATCAAAGAATCCTCCACAATCATTTTTTATGTTTACATGCAATTATGCAATAAGTTAAATAAAAATGAATATAAATAATTATAATTTCACTTAAAGCAAATTTCTATTTTGTTTTTATCAAATAATCCTCCACAATCATTTATTACTGCAGAGTAAATTCTTGGTATCCTCTCTTGTAATTTGTAAAAGTATTTTTGGTGGAAGTGATTCCCAATCAGTATGTAAATGTATAAACAACTGTTTATTCTTAGGAAATTCATTTTGAATTTTATGATCATTTTTGTCACAGTTCAGTTGGTGAAAGATCTGAAGACATGTGACATGTGACCAATTCATAATTTGCATAATTCCCTTATCTTTCTTTGATTTTAGATAATTTGAATACAATTTTGAGTTGTGTTTTGGATCATTTTCTTGTTTGAATTTTATATAAGGGTTTCCATATACACAATAGAATACACTGCGTGATGTTTCATTTTTACATTTTTCATGCATTTCGGTTGCCAAGTTGGTCTTTTAACATCACAAACTAAGGCTCACAAACTTTTGCTTGTTTTATACCAATTTCTTTTCTTTTTGTATGATTCACAATTATTATGTTAAGCCCCATTGATGGTTTTATTAAAACTGAAACGCTTTAGCGTTGGCTGTCAGTAAGTCAATCTTTGACTTAATTTTGTTGTTTTTTCTTCTCATATACACAATAGGTGAATTTATTTATCCAAATATACAAAATTAGCCTTCATCATGAACTTAGAGAAACAATTCAGGGTGTCCCAAACTTTTGATTGGTAGTGTATCTGTTAGTAGCATAATCTACATGATACACATCCCATCGTGATGTAATGTTTAGCAAGCTAGTCTCTCAGGTCCATTACTACTGAATAGCGAGGTCAATCCTTGCTGTATGCCCCATACGTTCAACCTTGTATTACATCCTGTGGTGAATGGGTTGGGTAAATACACAGTTTGACATGAGGTTTGTATATTAGATACAGTTGATGAGATCTGTTAGTAGAAACAGCATATAGACAAATGTATATTAAAAATTGGCAAAGATATATTTATTTCAACATTACTATTATATAAAGTTTCTTGATTTCATTCATTAATTATAACTGATATCTAGAATCTGATATCTGGTCTGCTTGTTGGCTGAACAAGTTGCATATTTTTTTATTGTGGGTATTAAGAAGACAAATATTTGATGTTAGAGCACAGGTGAATCACTAGAATTTTAACCAGTTGTTTTTGTATCCAAATCTTCTTGATCAAAAGATTCTTGTTACACAATCTTCCATCCTCATCTTTTCTGAAACAGATCAAAGCTTAGTAAATATTTATAGGTTATGACATCTGTTGGTATTTCTTTTATGACATCTGTTATTTTTCTAATACCCATTGAAACAAACAGCATTATAATTTAAAATACACAGATAAAAAGAAAAAATATTAATTAAAATTATTATTATTCAGCCAGATAATTAAATTAGCCAAGAGATTTAAACTTTTAAACACTGAATGGAATTGTGATGCCAATAAGGGTGATGTCTATTGATGCACAATATTCATTTTGACAACTACATTAAACAATACTGTGTAGTGTTACTATAATTATGTTTTTCAAATTGAAACACAATGAAATTTCTGTAAATCCTCATTACTGTATTAAGTATAGCCTAGGGTATCTGATAAGAATATAAACGGTTTCAAATCCATTATTGAGTTAACTGGATTTCTAATGTCACAAATTTTCCTGTGGCCAATTTAGTTGAGTTGGCAATATTTTGATATAAATAATTACATTTTATTTTTGTAAAAGCAACAACAAAAATTTGATTTGTTAATTGTGTAAATGTGGTTGTTTCTGCATATCAAAATATTGTGATTGTCTGTATTAAGTCATTAATCATCTAACACACTGATTATTTGTGATAATTGAATATAAAGCATGACTAATATTAGGCCATGATTTTTATCCAAGGAGTGTTAAGTTCAAAATTTGTGGCCTGAAAACTCATCTCATAATCCATTATAATTCTTTAGAACATAGTGTCGTACTTGAATATATATATATATATATATGTGTGTGTGTGTATTTATAAAGATAAAATATATATATATATTATATATATATATTTTCTTTTTCTATCTTATATCATGCATTTTATTTATTTTATTTTTTACAACACTCATCAATAACTAAATAAACTTTATTTCACAATATATAAATCCCAACACCACAGTAATTTCCCCGTAAGAAAACTGTAACTACGAGTTATTGTAATATTATCCGCTTTGCGTATAATTTAATTTTAATTCTGATCCTCCTTATAAAACATAAATTTTTAAATTACCACCCAACACCTCCAGATCCAACCTTTTTTCAGAAAATATTCCACAACTCAAACATTTAATAATAATTAGTAGCTCAACCCCCTTTTTTACATAACTCTTAATACATCACAAATAAAAAAAAAAAACACGTGACAGCAAGCCTAACTCCACCCATAGTATATCCATACTCTTAAACCTTTAATAATTTAAAATTTTCAGATTTTTAAATTTTAAGTTTTAAATTTTTAAAATTTGATTTTTATTCATCCTTAATTTATATTAGGCCTTTTAATAATAATACATAATAATCAACAAGATTATAATACTACTCCACGCGTATTCACTTTATATTAGCTTCAATTAAAATAAATTGAATAAAAAATTTGAATAAATAAATTTAAACATATTTTAACAAGACCACATTTATTCACCTTCATTGTCCTTTGATTTTATTATTAATCTGCCTTAAACCTCAATTATAATAACATAATTACCGAAATTATAATACATATCAATGCGCATAACTATACCCACTTCATAATAACTCTAATCAAAACAAAACCAAATAAATAAATTCCAACGGTTTTTTGTTTTTTTTAAATTTTTTTTTTATAATAAAGTTTTAGACATCCATATTCTAGTAAAAAAATTCACACAAATCAATTCACATCTTTTTTTTTTTTTTTACATTTTGATCCTCACAAAAAAACAACTTCCGGTGAATCGTAAACAAGCGTCCTTTAGTAATGAACTCTCTAATACAATAAACACATATGTGTGATCGACTGCAATTAATCAGTACCTCTATTAATTCAGTAGATTTAACCCTGAAGATCCTTATGGTGAAGCTCGAGTAGGTTATCTCTTGTACCCATTTTATATATATATATATATATATAATATATATATATATATATAATACACACACACATACATTCTTTATATAGATAACTAAATATTTATTCATCGAGTGAAATACTGTGCTAAAATCTGCTTTTAAAAACTAATTTGAAGTATTACTAACTTGACTATCAATGTGTTTGTTGAACTTGTTAACTTTGTTTTAAACTTGTTAAAAAGATGCCATAGCACTAAGGGGATTTTGAAAAATATCATACACATTTTCAAAACCAGGGTTGTGGAATCAGAACACAAAACCTTTGAGACTGACTTCAACTCCTCATCTTTTAGCACTTTTGACTTCAACTCTTCTTTATGTAATTAAGTGATTATGGTCTATAAATCTCATAAAACCTATGATTTTTTTAATAATCTATTTATAAGGAAGGTACACTATAAATTTACAATCTAAACTAGGGCTATATAAAGTGTAAATTCAACCGGAGTTGAAGTCGTTATAGTTTTACTGATTCTGATTACAGTCGTCCCTTATTGCTTCTGACTCTGACTCCACAGCCTTGTTCAAAGGAAAGAAAAAAATGAAATTTAACTGTGGATATTTCTGAAATAGATTTTAAACTAAATACAAATCAATATAAAAACTATAAAATGATTTTCATGATTACAGACAGAAAATATTTTTGCTTTTATTAGTAGAGAGACTATAATGATATGCATAAAATTTGTAAATGGAATACTGGATATATACAATTTAATCAACTTCGATTAATAATAAAGAGAATATTTCATATTCAATGATAAAAAACAACATGAATAGAATGAAGTTAATAATGTCTTTCATGAATGAATTCAGTAATGAAAGAGTTCAACAAAAAAATCCCAAAAGCAAAGAAAATTAGAAATCTGATGTCAAAACAAATTTTAATAATTATAATCATCTAAAAAGAAAAGAAGTCATAGAAGGATTATGGATTCCTACTTGTTTAAGAAACAGCAATCAGGACTCTGGAGCTGGAACATAAAACTTTTGACTTTCTATTTTTGTCACTTCCAACTCTTTATGTAATTAAGTGATTATGGCATACAAATAAATATAAAACCATGATTTTTTAAAATAATCTATTTATAAGGAGAGTGCACAGTATAACTTTATAGACTAAACTAGGGCCATATAAAGTGTAAATTCAACTGGAGTCAGAATTGGAAATTTTTTTTTTCGACTCCAGTCCACAGCAACCAATGTGCCATGCATACCAAACGGTATACAAGATAAAACATGTTCTTACTGCTCACATTGATTGGCCCCTACAAGAGAAATATTTTACAGCAAAAGCAATAAGAAATAATGGTTAAAAAAAAAACTGAAGTAGATGCTATAATATCCTTCTTAAAGGCCAGGGGTTCTATATGGAAAAAATTAAAGATCTGACAAATGAAAAAAAAATATAAACAATACCAAAGAAAGTATATTAAAACAAGTTAATATCTGAAAATTACTGAATGAAATGAACTGCACAGAAATGTACCCTGAATAAGTATTTGAAAATATTAAGAGCTTGAAACCTTGAAACTTTTATCAAAATGACTTCAGCATTAAATGACCTGAAAAGGGTTGATATGCTGTAAAACAAAACAAGATTTGAAACCTATCTATAAACTCAAGTGTCAAAAAATTAGAGACTGCTATCTAATATGTAACTCAGTTCAACTGAATAACTACACGACATGGCATGAATTCTATAAGGTGTTTGTTTTATATATTCAAAGTCACCCTAAATAAGGCCAGTTGACCACGAGGTCAAAATGACAAATGTTGGTAAGGATGTAATAGTAAAGTTGGCATAGTGGCCTATTATTAGTATCAGTTGGACAGTAAGGGAGTCTATGCCCTTTTCACTAGCACTAGACTAGAAAGGTTATTTTTTTGCATCTGAGATGGAGCACTACACCTACCATCAGCTCTTCACTTTACTGCACAATTCAAGCTGTGCTACTCATATGATGAGTTGGTGAAAGTCGGTATTGAACCAGGAACCTCATGGTTCCAAATCCAAACTAAGACAGTGTATAGCACTTATTAAAACTGGAATCAAAAATACTGGTGTTATTGTGTGGGAATATCTATCCAAGCCTATTCTAGGGCTGTCTATAAATGAGTTGTATTTATTGGGTGTGGCTGCAAAGAATTTAGATTTTACATGCTCAATGGAGTTTAAATATGGCAAGTACAAGTGGAACACTTGGAGTCAGCTGAGGGTTTTCTTGTAACTAGTTTTGTAACCACTGGTCAATTGTTTGCTGGAATGCACAATCACTGCTGGGAAAGCTGGCGGGCATAAAGAGGTACAATAGAATATTTCAATAGTGATCATTGAGACCTCTAACAGAACATACTCCACACTATTACTTCTATCATACACCACGCTCTGCTGAAAAGCTGAATCCATAGCCTCATGCTGTCTCCACAACTAGAAACTTGGTAGTGCTAGTTTTTTAGTCCAATGGTTCTGATCTAGGTGAGATGTAGTGACTGATACTGTGATGTCAGTAGTGATTTCTTTGTTGTTTGATGACTGGGTGCAGGGATCACCAAACTTTTTTCACAGTGGGCCAAATAATTGAAAAAATAATGAGCGTGGACCACATTATTATTGTATTCAATACTTGCTAGTCAGAACAAAGATCTGAGAAAAAAATGTAAAACAAAATTTATCTTTCCATGTTATATTCATGTATGAGTGGCGTAAGAAGAATAAAAACAAATTTAACCAATATATTTATTTTCGAAACATTATCAAAGAATGCAACATTAGCAGAAAGGTTTAGTGAGATTTGTGAAACTGAAGTTTGCCTTTCAAGATATCGTCAATTTTTGATTTGGAATTGCTACTTTCAATCAAGAGAATTGCTTTCAAATGTTTATCAGTCAATTTCGTTCGATGGGTTGATTACGTAGTCAAGTCCATGAAGAGTTAGTAAGCTTAACATGATATTTAAATTTAAATGGTATCAGAATGTCTCGTGTTCCGCATGTTTTAAATTAACAAATTCAAGTACCGTTGGCAGGCCTGATAAAATGCCTTCATGGGCCAGATCCAGCCCGTGGGCCATAGTTTGGTGACCCCTGGTATAGTACATTGAGCAGTACCAGTGTTGAATTTGGATAGGATTTCATACAATGGTTTTACCAGTCCCATTCTTGCATCCCCTGTGATAAGTGCCTGTAGTTTCTACATCTTGCTGATATCTGTTCTAAATACACATATTCTGGTGTGTGTGTGTGTGTGTGGGGGGGGGTTATCTCCTTGCAGTTGTTGGACAAGAAAAAGAAAGCAGCTCCTAAATTTGAGTTAGTGCTTCATCTTTCTAATTCCAGCAATAATTCTCTGATTATCATGGAGGTATTTCTGAAGTAATGAAAAGTTTTGTTATGAACTGAAATACCAAAAGATAAGATGGTTTCACCCTCCTCAACTTGTAGAAATAGACTCAGCCACTGACATGTGTGGCATAATAGGTAAAGAGGTAGTGTAGATATAGCAATGTAGGAAACATTGATAGAATTGGTAATTGCCACCCACCTTTACTTAGATCCTACTGTTTATTTTTAAAAATTAAAAGATTATTTCTCAATTTAACCAAAATTTTTCAGTGATAAGGGTTTTAATTAGCATTTGAACAATTTTTCAAGATTAATAATGTTTTTCATTTTTAATTGGGGATCTAAGGCTTTAAATTTTATGATCATGTGCATTGTTTTTGAGTGAACAGCATATATTTTCAAAGACAGATATAATTGAGAATTGTTATCTTTATATAAATATTTCTTTGTGTTTATTTATTAATTGCCATAAAGTTTAATGCAGATATGTAGTTGTGTATCATTTTAACTCCTTCACTATCACACAAGCACACACAGCCACTTGTTTCCATTGACCCATAACCATGAACAATCACATCCAATTATATCCATATTCCATTGGCAGACTCAAGTTAACAAAAAAAGAAAGAAATTAAAATGTTTTGCTAAAATTCCAAATACAATTTTATTTTTTATGTATACTACACTTGGCCATATTACCACAGATTTATTTCCTGTCAGAGATGCTGATAGATACGCTTCATGCGTCTCTGACACATAAAAATCTAAAAGGATGCAGTAAAATTATATCCATGCATCCCAGTATTTTTCTTTTTTCTTCCCTCACTATTTCAACCTAACTGTAAATACATTTCGATAGTTTCTTAGAAATAAATTAAACAGGATAGGTAGGAGTTAGACGGCTTTAGTATTTCTCCAGATCATTAATAAAAACCTTACAATTTATTAAGAAACTTTAGTTGGGATGCATCAAATTTCCTGGGACTTGTTCAAAGCAAATATGTGCATCCCGGGATGCGCTATTAGCATCACTGCATGAAGTGTTTTAGTTAACAAACTTCACATGTTTGGCACGTTCCAGTCTAATCACTGAACTCTAAGTATTGAAGGTAGGTTAATCACAAAACAAAATTAATGTTATGTTGGACATTGTTTTGTTCAGTTGTGCATTGTTAACAGTCTGAGTGATTACATGGTTAGCTTGACCTTGAGGAAAAAGAAGACTGGAATTGACAAGAGGGGAAACCTTTTAGGTTCAAGATGATGTTTTAAATACAAACATTATACACAAAGGTTAAGGAGGGTTTTTTTTTTTTTTTTTGTAAGTAAAAGAAATGATAGAATAATATTAGGAGAATGGAAACTTTCATTTTTCTGTCTTGAAATTCCTGTGTCACATAAATAATTTCCATGCCATAATTGTTTTGCTAAAAAAAGAAAAAAAAGATCTTAATGTGTTGTATGTGTTTTTTTTGTTTTTTTTAATAATATTTTTTATTTTTATTTTTCAGTGGTGTCTCTGAGGAACTTGCTATTTTAGAGTCCATTTACGTCAATGAGCTAAATGTAGAAAAAGATGACCAGTAAGTGTTGCAGATTTTGATTTATAATAAAATAATGACTTCCTTTCTTTGTTTATTGTAATGAATCAGTTTTTGTTAATTTTGTTATCTTTGTTATTATCAGAAAGTAATAAATGTGATAATAAGGAAATAGTCTCTTCTATTGAGTTTTAACTTCATAACTATTTGCAATTGTTGGTATCAGCTGGACAGTGAGGGGCTCTATTCCCTTTTCACTAACACTAACCAGGGAATTTGTTTAGCATTGGAGGTAAAGCACCACACCTATCATCAGCTCCCCACATTACTGCACAGATCAAAGCTGTGCTACTCCTATGCTTAGTTGGTGAGGGCTGGTATCAAACCTGGAACCTTGTTGTTCCAAAGTGGATGCTCTACTGACTGAGCTAAACCAGCCATAAATGAAAAAAAATCAAATGCATAAAACCTTTTCATTAAAAATGGATAAATCAGTTCAAGTGCAGAAAAACATGTTCATTTTATTTAATGTTAAGTTATAAGTAGATAGGGTTTTTTTTTGTTGTTTTTTTTTTGCTTTTGCCTTTTGAATTCATAAATAACAAATTAAAAATATCTAGACAAACAAGTTTTCATAGTAAGGTGGATAATTTATAGAAGAAACAAAAACAAAAGATTGTATGCCCTTGAAAGGTTATTAGTATTGTAAATCATTTGTGTATTATTTTTCTTTCAGTATAAAAAGAAATAGCTTTAAAAATCAGATTTAAATAGAAATTTAGGTTAAAAAAAAAAGAAAAAAGGTCTAACCCATCTATTTATCTTTTTGTGTCATGGATTGATAACTCCTATCATGATGTTTGCCACTTGTCTTTGTCAAATTTAAATTGAACACAGCCTCGGTGAGAAACCATGCCAAAACATGAAAGTGGTTGAAACTTTATACCAAGTTGAGGGATTCTGGTTACAATAATACAATGAAAGTGTAAGCCATGACACAAAAGAAAAGAAAAACGCCTAATTATAATAAATATTTAAAAAAAATTATCTTTATTTCATACAAAAGTTTGGATTATGGGAACTCGGGTAAAACAGAGTTTGTGTATTTTAAACAAGATGGAGACACCTCCATACTGGATGGTAAACCTCTGAAATTAGTAGACCAGTTTACATACCTAGGTAGCAATATCTCATTTACAGAAAGCGATGTCAATATGCACATAGGAAAGGCATGTACTACCTATGACTGATTATCAATCATGGAAATCTGATCTCTCTGATATGATTAAACATAAATTTTTTCAAGCTGTAGTTGTGTCAGTGCTACTGTATGGCTGCACCACTTGGACTTTAATGAAACACTCAAAGAAAAATGCTTGATAGGAGCTACACAAAGATGTTGCATGCTGTCTTGAACAAATCCTGGAAGCAGCACCCCATAAAAAAACAGCTGTATGGCCACTTACCTCCAATAACACAAATCATCCAAGTAACATGAACAATACATTCTGGACACTTATACATGAACACACAGTGTATACCAGCCAGCAAAAACTATATCAGCTCTGCACGGATACTGAATGCCGTGTAGAAGACCTGTCAGGGGTGATGACTGATAGGGATAGTTGGTGTGAAATAATCATGGGTATCTGTGTTATCAGCATGACACAATTATGATGATGTTTCAATAGTTCTAAGTAAAGGTGCTGTGATTGTCTAACTCAAGGATCACCAAACTTTTTTCATGTTAGGCCAGATAATTAGAAAAATAACGAGCGTGAGCTACATTATTATTGTATTCAATATTTGCTAGCCAGAATGAAAGTTCTGAGAAAAAGATGTAAAACAAAATTTATCTTTCCATGTTGTATTCATGTATGAGTGACATAAGAAAAATAAAAACAAATTTAATCAACATATTTATTTTCAAAACATTAGCAGAAAGGTTTAGTGAGATTTGTGAAACTGAAGTTTGCCTTTCAAGATATCGTCAATGTTTGATTTGGAATTGCTACTTCCAATCAAGAGAATTGCTTTCAAATGTTTATCAGTCAATTTCATTCGATAGGTTGATTCTGTAGTCAAGTCCATGAAGAGTTAGTAAGCTTAACATGATATTTAAATTTAAATGGTATCAGAATGTCTCGCGTTCTGCACGTTTTAACAAATTCAAGTACCATTGGCGGGCCTGATAAAATGCCTTCATGCGTTGGATCCAGCCTGTGGGCCATTGTTTGGTGACTCCTGGTATAGTGCATTTAGCAGTACCAGTGTTGAATTTGGATAGGATTTCATACAATGGTTTTGCACACACACACACACACACGCATCATTAATGAATTAACTTTCAAAAAAAAAAAAATTAGGTTTGACTTCAATTAAGCACATATTCTCCCAAATATATGTATATATATATATATATATATATATATATTATATATATATAATGTGTTTTTGTGTGTGTATTTTACTAGAAAATGTTAATCAAAATAAGAAAACCATCATAATACTATATAAAACTAATAATTGATTTTGTATAAGTTTTATGATTGAAACTATAATTTTAAAGAAAGAAAAAAATCACCAACTTAATATAATTAGGAATAATCCCATTTTAGTATCAGTGTACTTTTGTTGATATTGTCTTTGTTTATCACTTTCCTATCTAATCTTTTTGTTCATTTCCAAAGTGCAATCCTGAGAGAAGATAACTTTAACAGAATTGGAAAAAATACTAATCTGATGTGTAAACCATCCAAATACTGGTATACTAAGAAAATACTTTATTTTATCTAGTAGTTTACTAATTGAACAAAAAATGGATGCTAAACTGTTTCCCCCTACGAAAAAAAAATGGATGAATTACTTTGTGTCAGATCCTACCTGTGGCAAACCGGTTGGTTAAATACCTATCTCACATGCTTACAAAGTAATTCATAGTTGCAAGGGTGGGCATCCAGTGAGGATCAAACTCGCTATTCAGTAGTAATGGAACTGCAACTACCTTGCTAACCATTACACCACGATGGGATGCCCCTGTAAGCATGCAAGGTAATTAGTAAATTTTGATTAACTTTTACAAAATTAAACTTCTTGATAGATTGAGAGATTAAACTAAAATAAGTTTGATTGATCAAAGAAAATATCCTAATTACATACCAAAACATTTCCATACAAATTTCACAATATGAGGATAATCTCAAAAGTAAGGTCTCCAAAGCACTGAGGATGCTGGGAAACTATTGGTGACATTGTTATATTTGTTGTGCATGTGCCTACCCCTGCACCTACCTCGCTCAGTCTTGACTTGGCAGACGTTTCTGATGGAGCTCCCAATTGATGCTATTTCCCAGTGTGAAGTTCTCAGAGTTATTCAGTTTTTTAATGCAAAAGCATTAAACTGCTTGAAATTCATCGCCAATTAATGGAGGTGTATGAAGAGTTGTGCATGGATGTCAAAAACGTTCACTAGTGGTGTAGGGATTTTTCAACGACGATGATGTTTAATGCTCCCTCCACAGCATGGTGGCAAACTGACAAACTGGTATGACATGGGCATGCACAGTCCCTACAAAAATGCATTAGCCGAAATGGCTGTTATTTAGAAAAATTGGTAGATATTCAAACTTTAAAATGATGTAAACATTATTGACAATAAAATATAAACGTTTCTGTGATTTCTAATTATTTTGGAGACCTTTCCTTTGGGATTATCCTGATATATATATATATATATATATATATATATATATATATATACACACACACACACACACAGATGCTGATAAGTATGCGTCCTGTGTCCTTGACTCACAAAATCTAAAAGGACATGGTAAAATTGTATCCATGTGTCAGTATTTTTCTTTTTTCTTCCCCCACCATTTCAAACTAAATGTAAATACATTTCAATAGTTTCTTAGAAATTAATTACACAGGATAGGTTACAAGGTAGGGGTAAGACGGCTTTAGTTGGGACCCATAAATTTTCCCGGGGACTCATTCAAAGCAAATATGTGTATCCCAGGATGCACGAAATCAAAAAGCTATCAGCATCACTGTGTGTGCATATATATATGTATAACATGTATATGTAAGTGTGTGTTTTCTATGAATAATTGGTTTCATTAATTTAATCATGTTAGATTGAAATCTTAAACCTCATTTGAATCCTATCTAATGATTCTTGTTTGATAACATAAAATGATAACATAAATATAATCCCCTCTTGAAGTAATTCATAAAATTTCATGATGTGCCCTGTGAGTGTTGAATTAAAAACTTGTAATTCAGTTTCTCTTGCATCCCATTTCATCTAAAGATTAAAGTGTCTGTTGAATAGAAATTTCAAATGTTGAATGCTGTGATTTCACATATTCCTGCATCACAACTAATTTGTAAGATTTGGGAAGTCACTGCATCTAATCATATGCCTATGCTTGGGTAGGGTCTCTATTGTTGTTCAGGTACCCTTTTAACCGTGTATATCACTAGGGTATTAGATAAATACTTTAAAGTCTATGTTGCTTAATGTTCCCTTTTTCTAATTTTTTTCCTACAATAAAGATAACACTCCAAATTAGAAAAACTATAGACACACATACATACATTGGAGGCGTGTGGTATAATGGTTATCAGTGTAGGGAATGAACTCATCAAACCAAAATTGCATTTCTCATAGTGCTTGGGAAAGATATGCATTCAACTATTCTCCTTCCAGCTATGGATAAATAGTAGGGCAGACTGGGCTCTTTAACCTTGTTAAGCACCCAGTCTATAAAAAGGAAAACTCTGAATTCAAACCTGTTAAATTCTGCTTTAAAGTTAACTTGTATTGCATCCTGCTCGTTCGGAGGGGTTGGGTAAATACATATAGACACACACACACACACACACACACACACACACACATGTACATGAGACCAAAGGTTTTTTCTTTTAAAATATATGGATGTGGAAAATAATTTTCTGCTGATGAGTAAATTTATTATTAATAATGGCTGACAGTGCATCATCTAATAAGAAATTTAGGTTAATATTACTAGTACTAATATTATTTGTGTGTATATAAACAAAACACTTAAACAACAAATATGCAAGCATGGTTATATGGGTAGAGTTGATCATTTGCCAACTCTTCAGGGTGGAGGAAGCTCTTTGCTCAACAGTCATCTAGTACATTATTTCTTAAGTCCAACCCCACTCTATCATGGCTGGGTTGTGTAAACTTGGTTGTGTTAGAGCCATGCCGCCAGGAACTTAAATTCCTGGTATGGTCACCCAAGGCGGACAGGTCTGGCACCCAGTGGTATTAGTGCAACAACTCTGCCAAAGGGGCTCTGGTGAAAATCCAAAGGGCGTCTCCATCATCTTCAGAAATCAATGGCTTTTAGTGTACTTGTCACTACATCTGTGGAAAATCTGCAACAACTATAAGAGCATGTCTTTCCCCTGAACAGGATATGCATGTGTGGTTTGGGGACCGCTTGTAAATTTCCTATTCCACAGGTGAATTTATTGGTTGGAGCCGGCTCAACCAACCTAGGGTGAATGCCATCACAGAAACAGAAGAGAGAAACTTCAATTTTTGTAGCTGAAATAGCTTTAGAACAGCTATCATTGTAAAATGAATGAGAACTTGAGTCTTGCCAAAAGATTTTTAGTTCCATGCAGTTTCTTAATTGCCATAAAATGATGGTCTGTATAGTTCCTATGAAAAGCAATTAAACTTAAACTGAAAGTAATGCTAATCAAAAATGAATAATAGTTGACAATGCTTCATGTAATAAAAATTCAAGATAAGATTAGTGAATTATTACATGAAGAAATGGTTATTGTTGGTTGATATTCTTGATTTGAAGTTATGAATTAATTATTGATAAACCAGAATAAAAAAACAAAATGATAAGCTTAGATTACAGCACCCCGGCAAAAAGCTGCGGTGCATGTATACAATGCTTCAGTGCCCTTAAAAAACAAGCCATGGCAAGTTTTGCTTTCAACTTAAAAAAAAAATGTATATATATTTATTAGTATTTTGTTCAAAACAACAACAAAAAAAGAGAAACGGAGAGAAAATAAAAAAATTAAATCATTTTATTGCAAAAACTTTACTTGGAATTCAAAAAATGTTGTAATGTTTGATTTCCTTTTTGAAAATGTTTAAGTCATCATAATCTGTTGTCTAAAAAAAAAAAATAATGAAAATAAACAAAAATCTTTAAAATTAAATATTTTTATTAAGATTTTATGTTAATGTTACTTTTTACAAGTAAAAACAAATTTTGCAAATTCTAATAAAATTACCACCATGCTCTTAGTCATTGGTGTGGTGCTCTCATTTTTTAAGGGCTCCACCAAGGTAATTTTTGTCTGCTTCTCTCTTAGGCTAAACTCATCCTTGTAGTTTTATTAATGAGGATTAATTTAAAGTATGTTTAGGTCTCCTTGAATGAATGATTTTACAAGTAGTAAAATTAAAGGGTGGCCTATTTCGCTATCAGCCAGATAGTGAGGGAATCTATCCCCTTTTCACAACTGCTAAACCAGGGAGATTGTTTTTGCGTCTGAGCTGGAGTGCCACACCTGCCCCCTTTACTGCACAGATCCAAGCTGTGCTAATCAGGTGCTGAGTGGCAAGGGCTAGTATCGAACCTGGGACTTTATAGTTCCTAGGCACATGATCTACCAACTGAGCCAAACCGATATTCCCAGGGAAAGAGTAAAGAAAGAATGAGTTTATAACTAATATTACTTATTATTATTATGTGTCTGTCTGTAACCAAAACTAAGTTACCACCTACTTATTTACATCACATTCTCCATGATTTTATTTTTATTTTTCAATTATTAAGAAAAATATTTTATGTTATTAATACTGATGGTCTTATCTACATACTAATAACATGCGATTGTATTATATATATATATATATATATATATATATATATATAACCAAATAGCAGTTTACAGTGTGAACGGATAGGCTAATTTGCAAATTGATCTTAAAAATTTGGTTTTAATAAATATTTGCTTTGTTTTGATTTGTAATTGGTTTTATTTTGATAAATATAAACAAAAATCCTGTTGATAAATCTTAAAAGAAATCCATTAAAAAAAAGATTTGTAATTGTAATTTCATTCTTCTTGAGACCAAAATTCCTTCTAATAATTTTATGAAATAAAAGTTCCATTTGAAATTCAAAATCTTTTTTTTTAATGCCCTTTGGAAACAATTCTGGTAATTGTACTAAAGACTTTATAATTCAGTGTACTTTTTCTATGTTTCTCTGTATTTCATTCCTTGTTTCAGGAACTAAACATTGGAATTCCCAATTGATTAAGGCTTGTTCAAATTAAAATAACTAGCAAATATATGCACCCTCTAGGTGCAAGTATTTAAGTTTTAATGTAGTAAAATATTATATATCAAATTAGAAAGGCTAATAAAACTAAATAAGAATGCAGATGAAAAGATTTGAAACAGAGGTGGGTATAATCGAAAAATAGAAACTTACTCTTCCATCACCCCCGTCTTTCATTGCTAAATTTTCCCAATTTAACTATTTAGTTAAAATAGGAAGTAAAGAATAAAATGACAGTTATTTCTTCTTGTTAATGGATTTCTTTTAAGATTTATCCCCGAGTTTTTTTGCTCTTATTCATTAAGATAAAACCAAACAATTAGAAATCAATAATACCAAGCACATATTTATTAAAATCAAATTTTTAATATCAATATGCAAATTAGCCTTCCTGTTCACATTGTAAAGTGCTATTTTGTTGTATACAATTGCATGTTATTAGTACTAGCAAATATATGTACCCTCCGGGTGCAAGTATTTAAGTTTTAATATAATAAAATATCATATTAAATTAGAAAGGCCAATGAAACTGAATAAAAATGCAGATAACATGATTTGGAACAGAGGGGGTATGATTGAAAAATAGAACAACTTTGAAACTAACTCTTCCATCATTTTCAATTACTCCTATTCCTAATTTAACTATTTAGTTAAAATAAGAAGTAAAGAATAATATTACAGTTATTTCTTTTTGTTAAGGGATTTCTTTTAAGATTTATTGAAGAGAATTTTGCTCATATTAAATAAGATAAACTAAACAATTAGAAATCAATAATATTAAGCACATATTTATTAAAATCAATTTTTTTAAGATCAATATGCAAATTAGCCTTCCCATTCACACTGTAAACCGCTGTTTTGTTGTATATATAAATACAATTGCATGTTATTAATATGTAGATATGGTCAACAGTCTTAATGATGTAAAACAATTTTATTAATAATTGAGGTTTAAATAAAAATAAAATCATGGAGAATAGGATGCAGATAACAAAGGGAATTGTGATTTGTATAGTAATATAGTTTCGGTTACAGACAGAAAAACATACAATCTCCATTATAATAAGATGTAGATATGGCCAACAGTATTAATAATGTAAAACAATTTTATTGATAATTGAGGTTTAAATATAAATAAAATCATGGAGAATGTGATGTAAATAATAAAGTGAATTGTGACTTGTGTAATAATATAGTTTTGGTTACAGACAAACACACAGTTTCCATTATAATAAGAAAGATGTGAAGAGAATAATATAGAATTGAAAAATGAAGTACACAAGAACTTACATTTCTAATGTTTCAAGGATTAATGAAGGATCTGGTATAGTGTGATATGGAGGATTTATTTATATTAAAAACTTTATCTTTATTCAAGTGTAAGAAGTTTGATCAAGCGTAATTTAAAGTTTTCTATCAGGGACACTCAATGTTATTGTATTGCTCATTTATTAATTAGTATTTGGCATTGTGTGTTTGCTTGTTGTATTTTACTGTAGAAAAAAATGACAAACATACAAATAACTTTAGTTGCATTAAAGATTAATGATGTTTTTTTTTTTTCTCTCTCTTTTTTTCTTTTTTTCTTTTTTTCTTTTCTACCTCTAAACCACCTATACTATGAAGAGAAAGTCTACCTGTCCACTCGTTGTTGTTTGTCTACCATTTTCTCTGATCAATACATCTGCCTTATCATAGGTTTTCACTAAACTTGGCATAGTTGTTGACTCAAGGCTAAAATTATTAAGAAAATTATATTGAATTCAGTCGGATTACTTCATTGCAGCTGAATTATTGCATTATTCAAAGATCTGCTTGTATATTTGAAAACCTGCTATAGAATCAGGTCGTCCACATTGGATAGATTTACTTTGATTTAAAAAGCAGTATTCTTTTTTCTTTTTTTTTTCCATCAAAATATATGCACCGAGTTATGATTGGGACATAATGATTAGAAAGTTTGAAAGTGTCAAGTCAGCAATTCAAATCTGATGCTGTTTAATGAGGTTTGTGTTTCAAAAGATCAGTGAAATTCTTTATATATAGAATCTCTAATTCCTATGGTAAATTGTTAATGATTAGTGTGCATGCTAAAAAGAGTGATAGAAATTATTTGAATAGTTGAAAATGTCTACATTATTTTAAATTAGAATTCATGTACCTTTTATTAATTATATTTTGAAAACCTGTTATATGGAATTTGAATTACTTTAGGAATTAGTGGAATTGAAATTTTGCTAAATTTATTCATTATATATATATATATATATATATATATATATAATTCTTTTGCTATACATTAGAGATGGTGTACTGTTTTTGCTAATGATTATTGAATTATTTCTATTATGTAACAATTTGTATAAATTCAAGTTTTTAGATATCTTTTTTTTTTCTGTTAATTTTACTTTTTCTTTAATTATTCATACTAGAAAAAATATTATTTCAACAGTATTTTTCTATTACACTTAGTTGTTAAAAATAAAATGTTACAAACTAATGTCCGTGTAATTTTTTTAAACTGTTGTATTGTGGATATGACACAGTGGTTATTGAAAGTTGCATTTTAATGGCTTAGTTAGTTGATTATTTTGTTCATGATGATAGCGGGGCCCATAGCATGTCAGTAGTTGGCACCATGTTTGGCTGTTTTTTGTTTATGAGTATGCCAAGTCTTTTTGTTCAACGGTAGACTGTGTTTAAGATATGTTGTTGGCTTGTGTATCAACTTTGTTTATTTTCTATGCCAGCCTCGATTTGTTGGCAGGTGATGTGGTGTTTATGTTTGGGATAATTTGAATGCCTCAATATGTCTCAATATAATGTAAATACTTATGCAAGTGCTTTGGCAGATTAAATGTATATATACTATCTGTGGATTTGACTGAAGAGTCAGTTGAGAAGTGGTCAATCCAAGAGTTTGTCCTGTGAGGTCATTGTCAGTCAGACAGGAAATGAGTGGCTGAAAGAAGAAGCAAACAAAAAAAAAAAAAAAAAAAAAAAGGGACAGAATTAAACAGTTTGCTCTAAACATACCAAATTTACTTGAATGCAATAAAATGACCCATAACTCCAGATTTCAATCTCTTTCTATTTTCTCTAAACAAATGAATATGAGAAAAAAAACAAGTAGTTATTGTTATTGATTCACTTTAACCATCAACCTGCCCTGTCAACAGGGCTTAAAATGCTGATTATATCCCCTACAAAATAAAAGGGTGGGGGTGACCTGTGTATGACTCTAAACTACATCTTATGGTAAGGTTCCAGTTCAGGTCCACTCTGACCCAGAGTGGTGATATCTGTTAGGGTCCCATCTATGGATTAAATAGATCTGTTTATAAATTATTTGTATTTGCTCGGACTGTGTGCAAACAAAACAACCACCTTAGAAACAATTATACAAAAAATGTAACTATGAACATAATTCTCTAACCTCTAAACTGATTGATATGCCATTAAAATCAGACAATCATACAAATTGTTGTTTATCTCCTCACCACAGTAATCCATCCTTTGTAAACTGTCATCCCTCTGTGTGATGCAGATAGCAGTTATTGTAGTCTGTGGCTATAATAGAAAACATTGTCTATCTCCTTAACTACACATTTTCTACTTGGTGCATGAAAAGTTCCTTGTTTAACTAGGCTACACTTAATCCTCTTTCTAATTTTCTTTTGGACTTTTCTATGTTTAATGAATTCTCTTCTTTCTCTAAGAAAAGCCTTGTCCACAAATTGTAAAAAGAGCCAAGAAAGCTTTACTGCTGCCTGACAGCAAATACATTTTCATTAAACATTAATGTTTGTAAACTATTGGCAATGTTCTAATATTTCTCTTGACTACATTTTCATAGTAATAAATACCTGTAAAGCAAGCAAGTAGTGTAATTTATCGGATTAGTGGGTGTGTCTAGCAGGATGTTTTGTAGTCTAGCCAGACAGGCAAAAAGAGATAAAGATTTTGTGTGATTTTATCTTATTAATTTTCTAACTACAAAAAAACATTTGAGTTAAAATAGTAAATAGCAGAATCAACACTGATACTAAAATCACTCTTAGTTATCATCTAAAAAACGTATAAATTTGAATCAACAATAAGCGTCAATTGAAAAATAACCAGAGGTAAAAGAAAAAGCTCTAACATTTTGTCTTTGTTCTTGTAAATGCTAAAATGTAGTTGGAACTTGTACATTATGACAAAAGGAAAAGAATTTTAGATATATGTTTCGATTAAATAGTAGATGAAATTAATTTAAAGAAAAATCAAAGTGAAAAAGTTTAACTGCAGCATTATTTCACATTTGTTTGGCTTTTTGGTATGGGAATAAAAAATATATATTTCATTTATCAAGAGAGCTACTTATTTTGAATTGGTTAGTTTAAAAAAAATATATATGTCTTGATTTTATTAACATTTTGATGAGCTAGTCAGTTGGAATAGCTGACTAAAAACATTAGTTTATTACATGTCTTTTATAAAAATTTCTGCAATCAATTAAACAAAAGGCCTTTAATAATAACTGTTAAACTCTTGCTGTCTTAAGATCATTTTCTATCATTTTAGGATAGAAGAAATCAAACAAATTATTTATCACTGATCTTCCATTAATAATGTATTATTAAATGAAAATAAATCTATGACCTCTTGAAGTTTATTTTGAAATATAGTTATAGTTATAGAGTTTAAACAATTTTTATATTTTTCAAAATTGCCAATTAGATTCAAATGAAATATCTCTAGAAATTGGATTCTATATGATATATTTTCTTTCTATCTGCAAACTGATTTTGAATTAATGTAAATGTTGATTTGTATATAAAATGTTTGATGAAAGGATTGCATGGGGGAAACTTATCTCCAATACTTATATTTACTATTGGCTCACAAAAGGTAAGTGATGCACATAGAGAAAGATAACTATGAAATTCTGAGATGTTTTTTTTTTCACACTTTGAAGTACAATCCATTAATACTTAAGTAATATTAAAATATTGCTATTTAGTAATAATCTCTTTGAATGTTAGTTTAACTTTATTATAGATATAAAGAACTGCAAATATTATAGTGCACACATTACTTTCTTGTTTTGTTTAAAAAAGTAATACTACCTTTATCTTAAATCTTTTTTTATGAACCCAACTCCAGTCTCTGTTGAAAAATAATCATATAGTTTCTTAGTAATAGGAAAAGTTACAATGCAATGTGTAAAGATGATATTTTTTTGTTTGTAAAGATTTGGCATTTCATTTGATTCTACATAATATATTAGCTACTAAATAGGAGTCATGTTGTTGCCATTCAGTTGTGTGTGTGTTTTGCTAATTTTGGCAGATTGTTCAATTTTATAAATCAACTTGTATTAAAAATTAGAATGCATTCATTTATTTGGACAACAGTGCCACACCATATAAAATTGTTTAGTGTGAAAAACGTTCTGGGGTTAGTAAGAAATAGATATGTTGACATGTCTTAAGTTAACTACTGACTTTCTTCTGTCGTTCATAATTTTCTATTCATCAGTTGATTCAGCTTTTCTTTCAAACTCTATTTGTCTGTTTTGGAGTCCTATATGAATCTCAGTCTTGTAATATACAATCTGAATATTATTGTTATGTTCTGTTTAGACATGAGATAAAATCACATTTAATTGGTGACAGGTTATTATGTCTTGAAGGTTTTCTTTCTTCTGAACAGGTTTATAACTGAACATATTAATCTAGAATTTTACTATTGGAAATGTATTAATTTATGTTAATATTATACTACTTTTCTGTTTCACCTCTGATGAATTATATAAAATATTTCTCCACATAGAACATGTTACAAACAATAGGTCAATAACTGTTCAACTTATTTAGATTCAGTGAAATTATCTGGATTATGTTATTGGTTGGTTGGATTTATAGTGTGTCAACCCTTGTTGGATTATTTAATGCTAAAGTCAGTCTTTTTAAAAAATGTTATTATGCAAGCAGTTTATCCCTATTTAATAATAATCATTTGTAAACAATTATAGTTTAAAGTAACTATTCTTATTACAAATCATAGTATCTTCATTGACTGTTGTAGAAATTTTATACAAGAGCAGTTTTTTTTCCTTCTTTGTATCATGATCATAAGTATACCTAGTGATTGAGTTAAAATTTTAATATTTTTGATTTTTAAAAAAATCCTTTTCTTTTGTTGGTGAGATTTTCTTGTTCAAATGACTTCTTTGTAAATTGTTTTTGTTTGGTTTCATATTCAATTTTGTTCCCTTTATTTAGAGATGCTGTGAAATGTATAACATGCAAGCTACATCCATCCACTGGTGATGACGTCCATAAACAATATGTTTGCCTCACTTTGGTGCTGTCATTGCCCGACACTGTAAGTTCTTCTTTCTGTTTTATGCTTTTAAATTCAGGTGGCATGTTTTGATAATTTCTTCACAATTGGTTGAGAAAGTAAAGTATTTCTATTAAAGGTTTTCTTAAATTTTATTTATTTATTTATTTTTACTGTGTTATGGTTGAGCTGAAGGGAAATTGGCTTTTCAAAGGTCTTGTTTTTTGTGACATCTTTTAGATTTGTCTTAGAATTCTTTATTTGCTATGAAGAATTCTTTAAGATTGATTTTTATAGGTATTTTACAGTTTGGAATTTAGTGTACAAAGTATTTTAGAAAAGAAAAAAAAATGAGAAAAAAATTGTTTTTTCTATTTTCTCATTTCTTCAGTTGATAGACTGAAAAGATTGAGAACTCCTGAACTTCCCATCTCACAAATTGTTCAAGAAAAGCAAAACATGCTGGAGAAGCAGGGACAAACTCAAAAGCAATGCTATCCTATTGACTCCTACACATGGACACATCAGTGTTGGCTGACCAGCAAAAAATTATTTATCAGCTCTGTACTGACACTAGATATCATCTAGAGGACTTACTGATCAGGACGGTGATCTAACAGGAACCTGTGCTTTCCAGCATGACTTGATTGTAAGGTTTTACTATTGACTCCTACACATGGGCACACCAATTGTAGCTGACCAGAAAAAAATTACATTCATCAGCTCTGTGCAGACACTGGATGCCATCTAGAGGATTTACCAAAAACGTTGGCTGATAGGGATGAATAAAGAGAGAGAGAGAGAGAGAGAGTCAAGGGAATCCATTCTGTCAGCACACCTTCATGATGATGAGACAATTTCAAAATATTTTTTCTTATTCATTTTTATTTATTTCTCAGAAACAAATACTGTAAAAATTGGTATGAGAACCATTATAAATTGTATTTTATTGCTGTTTTTATCAAACTTATTTGCAAGTACAATATGAAAAGTAGGATTGTTTCAGCATATCTGTCAGCATATTTATTGTCTGTTGCTAAAGTTGGGTGTACATCTTTTGTTAAACTGAATATAACTCTTAGATATGTAGTACTTATGGTCTGTAGAAACATGAATTGTAATAAAATTGGTTTTAGATTGTATACTTCTATACTTTAGGAAGTAAATATTGACAATGTGATCTTGCTTGGTTTATTAGTGTTGGTGTATTAGTTGTCTTGCGGTTACTAATAGTGCTATGTCACTTGACTTTTTTTCTTTCTGGTTACTGATGTGAAAATGTATCCTTCTTAGAAATTTACTGCATGCTTTTGTTTTTCTTTTTTGTAAAAATATGTTTGTTTTGAATTGCCAGTTTTCTCTTATTAATTTTATAGTTTGGTTTTGTAAATATTTAAAAGTTCAATTGAAAAATAAATTGTACAAGTTTCTTATTTGTATTTTATCCAAGATGGTAGGGTGGCATTGGAACTATCAAAGAACTATCAAAATTATTTTCCTGAAAAAAAAGCATAGCACACAAAATTATCCCCCCCCCCAAAAAAAACCCCCCCAAAAAACAAAACAAATCGAAAGAGTGTGAAGTAAATTTCTAAGGAGGTACATTTTCATGTCAGTAAGTGACCCCCCCCCCCCAAAAAAAAATAAAGTGACATAGTGCTATTCAGGGCAGGAACCACAGGATGATTCCAATACAACAGCACTGGTTCATTGATCATTTGATTGGGAACTTTCTTTTTAAATAATGGCTCTGTCAATATTACTTTGAAAAAATAATAAAAATATAAAATATGGAATTTAAAAAATGTATAGGTTCTGTTCTTCTAAACATCAATTTTATCTTAGAAAAAACTGTTCTTTTCAGATATAGATTATTTGGGTTGTGCATAGATGCTGATAGGTATGTGTCCTGTGTCCCTGACAGTAAAATCTAAAAGGATGCAGTAAAATCGTATCCATGCATCCCCAGTGTTTTTCTTTTTTCTTCCCTCACCATTTAAAGCTAACTGTAAATCGATTTCAATAGTTTCTTAGAAATGAATTACACTGGATAGGTTAGATAGCTTTAGTTGTTTCCCCAGGTCATAAATAAAAGCCCTACAATTTATTAAGAAACTTTAGTTGGGACCCATAAATTTTCCTGGGGACTCATTCAAAGCAAATATGTGTATCCCAGGATGCACTAAATCAGAAAGCTATCAGCATCACTGGTTGTGTATAAAATTGTAGGCTGAGCAGTATGAAATTCTTAGGTTACTTAATATAAATTGTTTTTTTTTGGGGGGGGGTTACTCTATTCTAATCTAATACTAATAGAACTTGTGATATCCATAAAATCAATATCAACTAAATAATCATTTAATACAAAAGTTAATTCGTCTCACAAATCAGTTTTTATCAGGACTGTGAATTCAGAACACAAAACCTTTGACTCCAACTCCTCTATTTTTGGTACTTCCAACTCCAACCTTGACTCCTCTTTATGTAATTAAATGATTATGGCCTGCAAATAAATCCATGATTTTTATAATCTATTTATAAGGGATGTGCATTGTATTACGTTTAAAGATTAAACTAGGGCCATATAACATGTAAATTCAACTAAAGTTTGAGTCTGTGACTTGAGTAATCCCTTAATTGCTTCCAACTCTTGACTCTAACTCCACAGCCCTGGTTTTTATCTTGAGACCAATCTGAGAATTTGAAAAATTGTAATCTCACTGATGAATAAAACAAATGTCTTTACTGCTGTTTTCTACTAATATCCTTTCTTCTTCTTCTCATTATTAATTCATTTCATAAGAAGTCAGAAATAGATTATAAATCAGGTTCTGTCAATAGGTTTATATTTGGATTGAGGATGTATCAAACTTTATTACTTGCTTTGTTGGATAAATAAATCTTTTGCCATAAGCTGATATAGATCAAGATCAAAGATATTACTTTTTCTCTGATTTAATTAATTCTCTTACAATTGTTCACTATATGATACTTAGTAAGGTTCATGTACATCAGTACATAAAAGTAGTATATTTTTCACAAGACACAACTCATTTTTGACTTGCAAAAAAAATAAAAAATAAAAAAAATAAAAACTTTGGCCTTTAAGAAATATAGTAAGTTCAATTCTTATTAGATGCATCTACTAAAAATAACCTTGTACTAAACAAAAACTAACAAAGCTTAGTAAATAATTATTAGGGTCTGCTGAAGGGGAGTTGCATACTGGTAGCAGAAGTTGGCATTTCCATCAAGCTAAAAACCAACATTTTGAAGCTTGGCATCTTTTGGTTTACTAAAGCTTTTAATAAGTCTCTCTTAACAATAACTGAAAGGTGATCACTAGTAAAGGGAGGTAATTCAATATAATACAAGGACAAAGTCAGGACATCGAAAGTGATTTTTTATCTTCTTATTGCAATACACTTGAATAAATATCTTATTTTTTTCAGAATATTTGATCTTGAAGATAATTTGATCATTTTGAGAAATTATTTCGACAGAAATTTACTTTAACAATTTAAAATAACTGCAAATTGAAATACTGTATATATGTAGATATGACTGGTTATGTTGGCACAGATTCATCTTCTTCTTTATTAATTAATAAACATCTTAAACAATTATAAAAATGTACTTTTATCTTTTACAAGGCCAAATAGGTACTGGATAAAAGAAATAGAAGTTTGTGTTGCACCAATCTACATTGATAGGGCATGTCAGCTTGAAAATCCTAGTTTTCACCTGGATTTATTACAAGGCACCCAAATATATAAATCATTAACATGATATTTTATAAATAAGCTCTGCACTTAACATTTTATTCCATTAGAAATTAATTAGATTTTGTTGGTGAAAGATTTACTTAAACTATTTAATTATTTCTAATTTAGCCTGAAGTATAAAATTCAGATTAATATTATGAATTTAAACTGGGATGAGTTTGGCACATTTAATTAATTCTTTCATCTAATTTGTTAAAAAAAAAGAAAGTGATTTACATGATATATCTTCTATTGTAGTACCCTCAAGATGTGCCTGATATTACCATCAAAAACCCACGTGGCCTTGGTGAAGAGGAACTAAACAGGTTTGTGTTTTTGAATTTATTTATGTCTTAAGTAAAATGATGATTTTTATGCTTCATTAATTCTATGATATAGAAGAATTAATTTTGATAAAGTGAAAATGTTATTTTATCAATTGTTCCTGTTGTTCTATTGTTATGAAACTTCTCTTGTACCAAATGAAGATTTCAGGATTTTTTATTTTTTTTTCTCAGCCTAAAAAACACATTGAGGGATGTTGCTGATGAGAGAAAAGGTGGACCTATGCTCTATGAGTTACTTGAAGTAAGTTACCACTGAATTCTTGTTGGGTTGCTTAGCAACTCTATTGATCCACCATAAACTTTGTTTTTCTTTTTTGATTTTATTGTCATATAAAATAGTTACTTATTTCTACTGACTTCTTTCCTACAATCACTTAGGTTTTTATTCAGTTATAATACAAAAGGGTTAAATTTACAGTCCTGGTCATAATTATTGGCACCCATGAAATTTCAGTACATAATGTAGAATATCTCCTGAAAACCCCAAAATGAATCTAGTAAAACAGCTTTGGTCAATTCATGCTTGATAAAGAACAACAAATTATAAAATGACAAGTTTATATCAATTTTGTTATTTTTTTTGTTTATTTCTGAAGATATAGCAAAAAATTGAAAGGGTGCCAATAATGGTGACCAGGACTTTTTTTTTTTGTATTTTGGTTATGCTGATATTTCATTTTCATTGACTTTATGTATTTTTAGACTAAGTTACATTAGATATTTAATGTCTTGTATATTATTCATTGCTTGTAGTGTATTATAGCTGGCTGCTTTTCAAAGATAATAAAGATAGTAATTCTGATATATGACATTAATTTCATATCGTTTGTAAATGACTGATGTATATATTGTCTACTTAATTTGTAATGAAAGATATTTTATATATTCATAAATATTTCAGAGGCCTGTTATAACAATGAGTTTTTATTTTACTCTAATTTTGTTTTTAATATCAATTGTAGAATTCTAATGATGCATCATTTAGAAAAATACAAACTCTCTTCTTTAATAAAAGCCAACAAAATTATTTGAGTTGAATCCCTTTCCAAATGATGTGCATTTATATCGTAAATATAGTAATTTAAATTAAGATAAAGCCATGCTGTTCTATATTAAAAGGCTTAAACATTAAAAGAAAAAGTAAAGAAACAAACTGGGGGCTGACAATTTACTTCCGGTTTGAAATATCACTAGTTTATTTTTTTAGCGGGCTTAAGAAATTCAAAGAAAGTTTTGTTTTTAGTCTTGGAATAACTTTTACCATTATTCCATTAAAGTAAGTATACAATCTATTTATTTTATAATAGAAGCGGCTACCTGCGAAGCCTGGGTAGAGGATAAAAAAAAACATGGTTTAATAATCGTTTGCAGATCTATTACTACTGAATAGCGAGTTTGATCCTCACAGGATGAGCCATAAAAATCACCACGTAAAAAAGATCTTATTTTAATCTGGCCTGGTGGGAGGTCAGAGAATTTTTTTTTTTTTTTGTCAGAGTAGAGGGAATGACATCACATAATGATATAGTAAGAAATTTTAATTCAATGATTTATATTTTATTTAAAAAATATAGTTAATGATGCAATTTGCTAAATTTCAAATTGATATTTTAAAGCAAAAAAAAAAATCAAATAAAGAAATCAAATTAATGTAAAATGATAAATAATCTTAAAAAAATAACATTATTAATTCAAAGCGTAGCCGATCGAATATCAAATTATAGTATACTATACTATAAATTTGATAACAATTTGGTAAAAATAATATACTATAATTATACTAAGTATAGTATATTATTTTTTTAAATCGAAAAGTGCACTGACTTAAAAACATTATGAAAAGAAAAGAAAACTAAATGAAACATACTTTTTTAAATAGAATTTTGAATGTGCTTAAAAGTTAAATATCAAATTACAGTTCTAATTTTGGTACAAATACAGAATAGCATGCAATAGATAATATCATTAGAATCGTATTTCATGAATAAATAACATCAGATTACAGAAACTTCCGAAGGCGCCAAATTCTAACCTACTTACTCGAGTGTCTCAAAGTTTTCAGGTATTTCTGTGAAATGTAATAGGAAATCTAATGGTATTATCTCTTGCGCACTATTCTACATTAGTATCATTATTTTATTTGTATTTCTAATATTAAAATAAATACATTAATGCAATTATTTTATAAACAATGGCTAACATGAAAAATAAAATTGGTTTGTTTACATCGACAAATATTGATGTTACATAATTGTTAGTACTAACAATTATGTACAGTTAGTGTAAAACCAAAATGGCTGTTAGGAATTACAGCCAGCAGCCTTTGAGTATGATGTCATGGAGGATTGAGTGACAAATATTGAACTCATCTTGAACTCTTTTCCGGTAGATACCGTGAGAATCAGTAGAGAAATGAGAAAGAAGGGTTCTTCTGGTTTAGATTAGAGAGTTAGTTTAGTTAGTATGGCCAAACGAACGAAGAACAGAGAAAGTAAGTAATGCAAATATGCATATCATCTCTCTGTCTATCTGTCTCCCCTCTCTAGTGAAAGAACTTCTATTGTGTATATACCCAACATGGGTATTTGTGTATGAGTATGTAACATTGACGAATATTCAGTTACATAAATATGTAAATTTTTATTTTTGAATAAAAAAAGTGCACAGGCATGAAACCTATGTGGAAAATTAATGTCTCTTATTTAAAATATTAAATGTAAAAGAAAAAAATCTAAAAATCACACATCTTATTAGAAAGAATTTTGTATTTGTTTAAAAGTTAGATATCAACTCACCATAATGTCAAAAGTGTAACTAAGATATTGATTATTAAACTGTCCATAAATAATAAATCCATGTATAATAAAAAAATAGATTAAATAAATGATTGTTTATTCTGTACAATGAAATATTTACTAAAACTTTGAATCAGTAAAAATGTAGATTTAATATGAAAAAAATGAAAAGAAAAAATTGGTTGAGCTTCCATTTGTTTACTTTTTAGCAAGAAACGCTGAAAATGCCCGAGTAGAATTTTTAACGTTATTTTATAATACTATTTAATTTTTAGATGTATTCAATAATATAAATCATTTCGTCATTAATTTTGCTTAAAAACCAAGCCCTGGTGATATTTAATGTGTATATATATTTACTTTGTCGTTAATTGTTTTATTTTTGAAGTTTCCTCTGGATATACAGATTTACACAACTGTCTTTTTTTTTTATATGTATATAGATATAGATAGATAGATTATTCAGACTTAACTATATTTGTTGCATATCGTGCAACGGAAGAGAAAGCTTCGGGCAAAAAGAGAAAGATAAAAATATATATTTAAAGAAAGGGAGAACGGAAGAGAGGTCTTCCGGTCAAGAAGCAGGGAGAAGATGAAGAAAAAGAGAAAAGGAAAACGGAAGAGGAGTCTTCTGGTGAAGAGAAAGATAAAGAAATATATTTAAAGAAAGGGAGAACGGAAGAGAGGTCTTCCGGTCAAGAAGCAGGGAGAAGATGAAGAAATAGAGAAAAGGAAAACGGAAGAGGAGTCTTCTGGTGAAGAGAAAGATAAAAATATATATTTAAAGAAAGGGAGAACGGAAGAGAGGTCTTCCGGTCAAGAAGCAGGGAGAAGATGAAGAAAAAGAGAAAAGAGAAAAGGAAAACGGAAGAGGAGTCTTCTGGTGAAGAGAAAGATAAAAATATATATTTAAAGAAAGGGAGAACGGAAGAGAGGTCTTCCGGTCAAGAAGCAGGGAGAAGATGAAGAAATAGATAAAAGACAAAAGGAAAACGGAAGACTCCTCTTCTGGTGAAAAGAGAAAGATAAAGAAATATATAAAAAATGTCCATTATCAGATCAAAAGATAAAAATGCATGGGCATATTTTTTGTATATAAAGGCTAGCGGATGAAGGGTGTCAGTCAGTCCCCAGCGAGCAGCCGAAAGCATAACCTCGTCGCCTCCTGTCAGCAACCTCCTCGGGCATTTCCATTGTGAACACTGGTCGCCGCCCTCACCAACCGCTCGGGCATTTTCATTGTGAACACTCTGCACGCCTCACCACCCAAACACCGAAGAAAATAAAGACGGGTCCTATTTTGATATACATGTGTCTGTGGTTTCATTGAAGTCCAGTAGTCGGCTATACAACATATTATTTTACACCTACTGTAAAAAAAACACAAACTTTTTGGTCCAAAATACTAGGGTGAGTTAAAAATTTTAGTAATGTGAGGCACAATTTGGCAGCTGTGGATGTTTTTTTTTCAATTTCAAAAATTTCCGGAACCATTTTATTATTGTACTGTGATCATCTTCATCTTTTGAACAACAAGTATTTTTGGTTGCTTCCATGGCATTATGGCTCATTTAGAACTCGTAAAGAATAAGTTCATGAATTAGACTCTGATACATGTTCATCTGTGCGGCTTTCAAATCACACATGAATTGATACAATGTACAATGTGTCAGTGCACCAACTACCACAATACTACCAACCACAGTGGCTATCTTCCATGACTAACTGCAAACTAGCATGTATCAAAATATTTAAATATTTTTACCTCACTCTAGTTGGCAACCTTCCGTCTATTTTAGACGATGGCGTAGTTTTTTTGTTTTTTTCTCTCTCTCACTTACAGCTACGTGAGTGGCTGAACAGACCGATCCTCGAATGGCAGTCTCTGGTGAAATGGCTGCAAACAAAAGGTGATGCTTTCTGTAGGTGTTGGGTGTGCTGCTTTTTCTCCTTTCTTTTAGCTCTCTTTTCTGTGGCAGCTTTTTTCCTCTCTTCTTCACTTCTTTTTGTTCCTTGTTTGACGAGGAGGCGCCAGGTTGCACGGTCTTCTGCACAAGCCTCCCACATGTCTATGTCGATGCGGCATATCTTCAGGTTCTCTTGCCGACATCTTTGAAGTGTAGGCGTGGTCTCCCTGCCGGTCAGGTGCCCTCCACTAGTTCACCATACAGTAGGTCTTTGGGGATGCTCACCCTAGTATTGTGACTGAAAAAGATCAGCAAATTGTTTCTTAATGATATTAAAAGTTTTTTCTTCGTTTCTTAGCTTTTTAGCTGGTGAATTTGTAATTTGATGTTATGAATATTCAGTTTCTTTTTTTTTCTATTTTTATTTTCTTTTTATTATTGTAAATTAATATTGGTTGATATATAATTTTTTCAAAATCTGTTTTGCAGCTTGCCAAAGAAAGCCTCACTGAAGGTAACATCCCTCGGCAACCATGTGTAATTTGTCAGCAGCACTTTGAGGAGGGTGAGAGCTTTACTCGCACTGAGTGTTACCACTACTTTCATTGTCATTGCTTGGGCAGATACGTACAGCACTGCTTGAACGAAGTGACAGAAGAAAGTACAGATTCCCAGGCAGCTCTTGCAGCTCAACAGGTGCAAAACGGCTGTGATGAGCCTAACAAAGATGTAAGATGAAATTCTTTTTTTTTGGGGGGGGGGTATATTTGGTTTTCACTTTCTATTTCAGATAATGAAGATGCTTTTTTTATTATTTGAAAGAATATTTCTCTGAATTTTTTAGATAAGGCTTGATAATTAGTATTACTATTACTGGACACATAGCATAGTGGATAAAGGCGTTGAGTTAAGAGAGTTCTAAATGACAGTTATCTCTAGGTTGCAGGTTCAATCCTGGTCAAGGGCGACAGTAACATAGAATAATAATTAACACAGCTTAACACTTGTACCCAGCTATAGTTAGTGGAATGAGAACAGGATACCCTCATGGATTGAATAAAGGGTTGGGTTGAAAGTTCTGTGATGGCTCCTGATTACAATAAGAAGGTTCCTGAGTCTGACAAGAAATACCTGAAGAAATTAGGAGGGCACATTGGCCGAAACATTGTACAAATAACAATAAAGATGAGGAAAATAGTCCGATTAATCCAAATAATACTAATTGAAAGAATATCTTCTGTGAATTCTTCATTATTAAGGGGTCTCATTTTCTGTTTCAAATTTACCTTAATTCCATTTTCACTTTTGGTAAATTCCATTTTTAAAAAATATACTATTATTGTCAAAACAGAAAATCAAAATCAAAATTCCTTGTTTTAGTAAATGTTAAGAAATAGCAGATTTCTTCAATAAGAATTAAAATGGAATAAATGAAAATACATTTAAATTAATTTAAAAAAATTAATATTTATAATTAAAAAAAAAAACTCAATTCACTAGATGGTAAAAGAATATTGCAATGTATAATAATCTGTGTGGTGGAACTTTTAATCAGAGATTCCTTCTTTAAAAGAAATACAGTGGCACCTTGACTTATGAATTTAATTTGTCCCACTTGTTATTCAATTTCTTCATTTATCAAATTAGTTTTCCCAATTGAAATTGATGAAATGCCATTAATCCATTCCAGCCTTTCCTAAAACACCCCAATGTTTTTTGTTACATTTTTTAAAACAAGAAACATAGTACTGTATTGCATAATCATAATAGAATGTAATGAATTATGTAATGCTGTAATATGTTTTAATGTTTATTTTTTTATAGATCATATTTTTTTTGTGTAATTAATTTGGAAACTTAAATGTTTTTAGTGAACTTGTTAATATAAGTGTATCTAAAGCTCACTTGTACCTCAAATTTTAGCTCTCAACACAAAGCAAAAAATCCATTGAGTAGAGATGTTGATATGGGTCCTACGACACTGATGCATAAAAATCTAAAAGGACGCATTAAAATTGTATCCATGTGTCCTAGTGTTTTCTTTTTTCTTCCTCATTTCAATATTTTCTTGGAAACAAATTACACTGTATAGGGTGCAAGGTAGAGGTTAGACGACTTTAGTTTGTCATAAATAAAAATGATTTATTAAGAAACTTTAGTTGGGACCCATCAAATTTCCTGGGGACTACTTCAAAATCAAATACATGCGTCCCAGGATGTACTAAATAAAAAAAGCTATCAGTATCACTGACCAAGGTCTAGCTTGTAACTTGGAAAACTTGTAAGTTGGGGCACATATAAGTCAAGGTACCATTGTATTCAGATTGTTGTGCATCTGAAAAATAATATCTTTAAAAAAAATCAAAGGATGCAGATTCAATTGATGTATAGTTACTGATTCAAAATATTAAGAAACAACAAAAATCATAGATTTAAACAATCAAGAGAAAATAAGTATCTAAATGAGTAAATATAAAATTTTATAAAACTGAAATAAGATGATAAATCAAACAAACAAAAACATCAATAAAGAAATTAATTATATTGATATAAATTATGCTAAATCAAACAACTGATTTCAAGTTGAAGTATCAATACTATTCAAATTTGTCAAAAAAATTGAGAAATTAGCAATTTTCAAATCTCATTGGCAAATTTGGCTCTTAGTTCAGCAAAGTGACAAGTAAATAATTTGTGTAGATCAAGTTGCCTAATATACTTGATACATCAACATCTCCTTCCTTTCAATGTTTTGATATAAACTAAAAGTGGCTATCCATGCTGCTTGAGTAGAGGTGGGCAAAAAATACCTGGTGTATTGATTTGTTTACTTTTGAGATTCACAAATGTTGGAAATTTTTAAGTAGAATTTTAATGCTATTTCTAACACATCACTCAATAAATCCTGGGCCTGACATATAGATGGCACCACTAATAAAAATATTTTTATAAAGTACTAACCTTCAAATGGCATGTGTCAAAATTTGAGCTCAATCAGATTATTAGTTTACAAATTATAGTTTACAAATTATAGTTATTTAAGTGAAGCTACTCTTGCAAATTTTCAAAACAATAGAAAAATCTGAATTTCATGTGTTCATAAAGCAAAGTTATGACCCAACTGAATTGTTACAAAAATCAACTAAAATTAATAGGAAGAATAATACTAATCAAATTAAATAATAATAATAATAATTATTATCATTATTATTAATTTTGATTAGTATTATTCTTCCTATTATTAATAATAATGATTAACAATCTTTATGTAAAATGAAATAAAACATAAAAATGTGAAATATTTTATGAACTAAATGCCAATTTGTTGTATTTGTTAATTTCTTGTTTCACAATCATTATTAAGCAACCAATGAATTGTGGACATTACAAATAATTAAGAAAACTAATTTATTTCTGATTATACATATCTAAATGATTCAGATAAGTTCCATCAATTTCACACAAATATAAGTAATATATGGATGTGTTCAAACAGTTGCATTCTAATCTAGGATTTATTTATCCTTTTTAACTTTGTATCTATTCACTTTTGTAGCCAATCTTTTTTTTTTCCTGTGTCAATCTGCTAGTTAATAGCCAACCAATCTGATGTTTATATTCACTTTGCAAATTTTATACAACACTTTGAACATTTCACATAATCATAGTACAAAACTAATTTTAACTAAATTTGATTCATCATATAAAGATTTGAGTAAAATGATAAAAAACACCAAATGTTGATTTTATTAGAAAATGTAGAAAAAGTTCTAGAAAATTTTTTTCTTTTGATACTAAGAATTACATATTTTTATAAAAATCACTAAATCTAGCATTGGAATGGATGTTCATTATTTTGTTTTTAGGTTTTTATAGAAACAAATTTATATTGACAATTAAAAATTTATATTGACAATTTATATTGACAATTAAAAAAGAATGTTTATTTGTATTGTAAACCCTAAAAACAAATCGGGAGCCGGAGTCCCTAAGGTGGTTTGATGCTGAAATCCAGTATTACCCATCAACTCCTGCGACACTACTGTTGCCGAACTGTATTAGTACCTTACCTTTCCTTTGTAATACAGTGGCAGTGTGGAGAGGGGGGATTTGCTGCACAGGCAACAGTTAATCCTCCATATGAACCTGCCCAGGCTATGTAGTTCAAATTAAAAAAAGTAAAGAATTTGACACTACTCTATCGTCTCTTGTAGATGGAACGCTGCCAACCAATCAACCATTTTTTATTCAACTGAATAAAACAAAAAGGTCCTACAGAAGATTGTCAGATTCAAATAACTTTCACATTACTCACAATCATTCTCTTCATGTTACCTGTTTATGAACTGTTATCTTTTATGAGAAGAGCTCTGTCTAAAAATTAAAATTCCAATGGCGTTGGAATTGTTTACCTTAACATTTTCTTTATCTTTTATCGCAGCTATTTCTAAAGACCACATAAATCGAACACCTGCAAAATGTTGATTTGTCAAGGGAGACAATTTTTTTACTTTTTTTGTATAAATTGAGTTATTTACCTTGTCTTATATTGCATCTTAACAGTAACTATTCTTTTTTATGAAATAACACAAATCAATTGCAACATTATTCATCAGTTTTAGAAAATTCACATTTTAATCCATTATTAATGGTAATTATCTTTATCTGACATTGTTTAGATAATGTATTTCCAATACTGATAGCATTTTAAATCTATGGAAAGAGATACCTTGTATTATTTTACAGTAGTAGATATATTAAAAAAAAAAGAATAATAAATAGAATGTAAATAATAAACTAATTCTTTTGTTTTGTTTATTAGATTGTTTGCCCTGTATGCCGAGAAAACATCTCTTATGACTTAGACTCCTGGCTTGGAGCTCCAGAACCTTCCAAAGACAACAGTGCATTTGAATTGTCAGACGATTTGGTTCTTCAGCAAAAAGAAATGGCGGCCTTACTAGAGAAACAACGAGTCAAGGGTGGCTTGATTGACCTTGAAGCTGAACGAAATAAATACCTCATATCTGCTGTAAGTCATTTCCTTTGATTTTAATTTTAATTTTTTTAAAAGTTTGTTAAAAATTTTCATTAGGTCCGATTATTTCCCATACATATCATAAACATTAGTAAAAGAAAAGAGTTGGTTAGAGAAGAAAGTTCTCCTTCATAAATATGTAAAATAAAAATCGATGTCTGCAAAGTTGATTACTTATTCCATTGTTTTTAAAATGAAAATTCTACCAGAGTAATAAGTTGATGAGTCTAGAAGACACCCCAATTTTTATTTTTATTTTTGCTCATTTTGATTTCTGCTGCAAAATGTTTTGAGTTAGAATCTAATGATAGGTATACCCAATTTGTTGAAAAATCCGTGTTTTACAAAACAACCCACGTTTGAAGAAATTTACCAAAAATCAGTGAATTATCCAATTTTAATGAAATTGTTCAGAATTGATTTATTAATGAATGAATTTTATAATGCATCAGTTATATAATACATCTGTTATTTTATTTCAAAACTTTCTGATTTTTTCAGGTCACTTAACTTTGACCCCCCCCCTATTTTTGGGGTGCAAAATATCGGTGGGGTTATATAAATTCAAAACTAATTACAGTATAGATAAAAAGACAAAGGACCGAAGGTGTGAAGAGAAGAAAAAAAAAATTAATGGGTGCTATCATTGTAGAAAATAAGTACTGAAAATTAGAAAATAAAATAAAAATAAAAACTAAAAAAATTATTTTTGGAGATCTTTTTTTTACTATTTTCAATAATTATTTAATTGGCTCTTATCTTATAAAAGAAAAAAAAATACATTGATATTTGTTCTGTTTAAAGGGGCGGGCTAAATTTTCAATAGTTTTCAACAAAAAATTATTGGAATTCGATAATAAAGTAGTTATTAAATAAATATGTTTTTAGAATCTAAAAATATGACATTTCAAACTTAACATCATGCTATTCATATTTTAAATGAATTTTATATATTAATTTATTATAGCAAAATACCTAATTAAATCAGAAGGTTTTGAAATAAAATAACTGATGCATTATAAAATTCATTCATTGATAAATCAACACTGAAAATTTCATTAAAATCAGATAATTCCCTGATTTTTGGTAAATTTTTTTCATTCGGGAGTGTTAAATTTATTTTGTAAACATTGATTTTATGTCATATTTAGGCAGCGTTTACGGTCATATTTGAGCAAAATTAAATTAACGTTTTAAATGTATTAAAAATAAATTACATGCGTAATATTATTTTAATTTAAACATTTTTTTTTTTTTTTTTTTTTTTTTTTTTACTTATGCTCATTATGTTACTATTTTTCGACTTAGACAAAAACTTGACCTTGAATAATCGATTTGATTAATTTTAATTTGTTTTTAAAATGAAAATCAGACGAAAAATTGGATATGCCTATCTAATGATAATGACAGGCATGTTGTTTAATAGTTGTTGTCATAGTAAATAGATTCTGCAACATAAGTTCAAATCTTGGATGAAGCTGTTTGCATTTCACATAACACTAATACATTTTTCATACCACGTATCTTTGAGGTGTAACACAGATTCTCAAAGGTATGTAGTTAACTGACCTGAAAAAATGTAAAAGTTTTTAAATAAAATAACTAGTGCATTATATTTTTTATTTATTAATAAATCAACACTGAAATTTCAATAAATTCGGTTTATTCCCTGATTTTTGGTATTTTTTTTCTTTTGGCGGGGTGACATAGGACGGTGGAATTTAGGTCTGTTATTTCGATTTAACCCTCTTTCTAATATCTATTTAAAGCATATAACCTTCATGAATGTCAGAGTAACCTCCCTTGGTTCGTAAATTTTTCACTAGCAATATATCCTTAAAATTACAGTGTATTTTTCTGTTAAATATTTTTTTTAAATCTAAAATTATATCTTATTATTTTATCCATTGTTCCTCAAACTTTTTTCTTCTCTCCCTCAATTTTCCTTGTTCATTAAAAGTCAGTGTTGCAGAATTTAACAGCATTATTATTTCTATGATTATATCACTAATTCAAATAAAAATTCACTATAGGCATTGTTTGATTAAAATGTAAGATTTAAAGAAAATTCTACAATTAGTAAAAAAAAAAAAAAAAAAAAAAAAAAAAAAAAAAAAAATCAAAGTGGTAATCGTTTTTAAAAATGCACCAATATCAATTTAAACAAAAAAAAAAGAAAGAAAAACAGTTTTAAAAATTGTAAAATATAAACACTTAAGAAAAATAGATTGTACAAAAGGAATTCAAAAATTATTCCCACCTGTGTTTTATGGAAGCCATGCTCATTGTGGATGATTTGATGGGAAAAACCTTGACTAATATGCACAGAACAAGCTACTCATCAATGATAACTCACTGGTTCACCATTACCATCTCTTTAGCTTACTGAATCTTCTCATCAGTGCTGGAGGTTGACTGCTCCCTCTTTGTGTATCATACTTGTCCAGCCACTTTTAAACTTCTCTGTCCACTCATACCCACTTCTACATAGTAATGCACTGTCCCCGTATTGTGCTAAAAGCCTCCGATGAATTTCAGCCCCTGTCACTCCTTCCGACCAGACAAATTGGGTCATATCCTTGGTGCATACTGCTAGTGGAGTGGCCATGAATTAGATTATGTTGCAATTTCATCTGTGTGGCTTTCAAATCATACATGGTGTAATGAACGTGTCAGCATACTAATTATTACCATCATATTACCAACCACAGCGGATACTTTATCTATGGCTTGAACAGCTTTGGTCACATGATATACACACTGCAAGATGCAATGCACAATGTGTGAATACACTAACTACCATGATACTATTTACCACAGTGTCCTGGGTATGATGTTAAACTGCATCTAATGGTGAAGATTCAATTCTGGAGCTCTGGAGAGTGTTCAATACCCCTTTATCACCATTACTCCCTGGTCCACTCTGGCCTGGAGTGGTAGTACCTGTTAGAGTCCCATCTATGGGTTAAATAGAAAAAAATGAGTTAAAAAAAATTGAATACCCAGCAAGAATGAATAAAACAAATGTCTTCAGCATAAAATAACCCAAAAAGGGTTAACATGCTGTAAAATCCAACCATCCAAAATGGATATTTTCCGTGGCGTGAACTACTTAGGTCACATGTTAGATTGACCGTAAAACTAGCACTTACTAAAGTATTGCAAAACTAATGACTTAATTGTTCATTATAATTTTTCTATTTCCTTTTGTTTTTTCTTCAAGCTTAATCATTATAATTGTTTTCTAGATAATTTCTGCTTTTCATTTATTCCTCTGTTCAATTTGTAAATACTAGTTAATCTATGCAAGTATTTAAGTTTTAATGTAATAAAATATTATATTAAATTAGAAAGGCTAATGAAACTAAATAAGAAGGCAGATAAAAAGATTTGAAATGGAGGTGGGGGGTATAATAAAAGAATAGAATAACTGAAATTTACTCTTCTATCACTCCTGTCTTTCATCGCTGAATTTTTCTAATTTAACTATTTAGTTAAAATAGGATGAGATTTTTGCTCATATTTATCAAAATAAAACCAAACAATTAGAAATCTATAATACTAAGCACATATTTATTAAAATCAAATTTTTAATATCAGTATGCAAATTAGCCTTCCCGTTCACACTGTAAAGTGCTATCTTTTGTATATATAAATACAATTGCATGTTATTAGTTTGTAGATATGGTCAAAAATATTAATAAAGTAAAACAATTTTATTAATAATTGAGGTTTAAATGAAAATAAAATCATGGAGAATGTGACGTAAATAACTAAGGGAATTGTGACTTTAGTAGTGATATAGTTTTAGTTACAGACAAACACACAATCTCTATTGTAATAAGAATTGAATTATACTTTTTTTTTTTTTTTTTTTTTTTTTTCAATATTTGGTTTAAATGTTAGTCGATTTTCTATTTTTATTAGGTCAAGTGTTTTTTTCTCGTGTATTTCAGGGTGAATGCATAAGTACTGGTACAAAAGAGAAATCATCTTCTGAACCAACAACTCCTGTCTCTGACAACGTCCAGCCTGATCTTCCCAAAGAGAAAAAGTCCACCCCCTCTGAAAAATCTGTCTCTCCATTGCCGTCTGAGCAGAGTCTTGAAACTAATGAACACAAAGCCAACAATTATCGAGATGACCGAGATGATCGAGATGACCGTGATGACCGAGATGATCGAGATGATCGAGATGACCGTGATGACCGAGATGACCGTGATGACCGAGAACGTAGTCGTACTCAGTCCGGTTCAGGCCCATCACAGCGCCCCCCTCGTAACCAAGGTAAAAAGGGTGGCCGAGGAGGAGGCGGAGGTGGTGAAAATAAGGGTAAGAATTCCCGCAACAAAGAAAATTTGCAAGGCCAACAGCCACGAAATGGTGGAAAACGCAATCGAATGGAACAGGGCAACTATCATCAGGATCCTTCACATGTTAATCCTAAGCGTGATTCTGGTCCGAGGAAAGGTGGGGACAAAATGACTGGTCAGCTGCCTCGAGATAACCCGAGGGACTATGATTCGAGGCAGCCGCATCAGTCAGCCTACCAGCACCATGGTGCACGTAATGGTGACAGAGGCCACGGCCGATCATCCAGGTTCAGGGGAGGAGGAGGAGGAGGAGGGGGAGGTGGACGATATTATCATGATGAACAAGGATACGAATCCAATCAAAATCATTACAACAATCGTCCGAAGAATAATCGAAATGATAGGTACGATAAATATGGGGGTCAGGATGATCACCCGCGGAAAAATGGCACTGACAATGGTGGCCGGGGTCGAGGCCGAGGTGGTGGTGGCCGTGGGCGTGGGGCCAGAGGACACAGTAATGGGTATCGCAACGGTGGTATGGGAGAGGACAAAGATTATTATCATGGAGATGGTCAGGAAAAGGGCGTGAGGCGAGTTTCCGACAAAAGAGATGGTGCAAATCGTAATGATATGGCTTCCGACTACGGATCGCATGGCAACCATCCCAAGTACTGCAATTCTCAGGAAATCCCATTTAAAGAGCAACAATACCAACGACAGTTTTCTGCAAAGAAGGGATCCTCTGCTGCAGCTGTGCAGCAGGGTGATGCCTATGAATACGCCGATGCCGAAGATGGTGGTGGGAGCGGCGGAGGTGAGAGCGGTGGCGGAGGAAGTGGTGGCGGTGGAAGTGGTGGCGGTGGAAGCACTGGCGGCGGCGGCGGTGGCGGTGGTGGTGGTGGTGGTGGTGAAGGAGGCGGGAGAGGCGGCGGTGGCGGTGGTGGTGGAGGAGGCGGGAGAGGAGGCGGTGGTGGCTACCAAAATAGCCGATATAATAATAATAATAATAATATGCGCTACCAGCGCAACAATTCTTATAATGAAAACTACTACCAGAAGCCACTGGATCACTACCATGCCAACAAAGATAACTCTGCCAAGAATAACAGATCTAAGACATTCCATCGTAGAAGAGAATATGTTGATAATTCTGATCAGTTTGGCAAAAATAACAAGCCCTTCCATCATCACAATAATCCTCAGAACCAGCATGTGGCCGCTGAAAACAATGGCTACTATCAAAACAGTGACAACAGGATGAACTCTTCTGGCCGCAAAGCCCATCAGCAGGATCATCATTTCTCTCATCGTAATCGTGATCGCAAAAAGACTGAGCCCAACCACTACCATGATGTAGAGAGAACGCCATCTGGCCGTGGCAGAGGTAACTCAATGGGTGGCGGAGGTGGTGGCTATGCACGACAACGCCAGAACAGCGGTGGAAACAATTATAACCGGTCATACGGAGGGCAGAGAGATAAGGTTCCGAGAACTCCCCCTGGGTTCCATTCTCAGGGTCGCAAGGCTGTGCAACCTCCACCTGGATTTGACTCATTGCAATCAATTTGACAGCATCTTTCTCCTTTTGTTTTCTTTTTCTTTCTTTACTTTGTTCTTTCTCTGTTTTCTCTCTCTTTGAAACTTGAAAACTGTAATTCTCTCCAACCTGGACTATCAAACTTGCCAAGGTTGAGATGTTATTCAAAGATACTTGTTACTGAAGGAAATCATAATACGGACAGCAAAAGAAATGGCTTAGAAATAAGATAAGAATGAAAGAAAGTGTGTGTGAATGAATGCACATTTATGATTGATGATGGGAAGTATTAACTTTGGTGTAGATTATCTCTGTGCGTTTAAATAAGGGGGGAAAAAAAAGAAAAAAAAAAGATCTCCCATCCCCATATCTCCATTAAAAAAAAAAAAAAAAGAAAAAAAAACCCCAAAAAACTCTCTCTCATTTCAGAATGTAAGTAAAATCTCTTCTTAGCATGTTGACTTTCATAAGAGACATTTTTGAACGTCTGATTATTTCTGTGGGTAACATTAAGTGCACTGACTATGATCAACGTTAGTAAATCAGTTTTTCTTTCAGAATAATTAAGATATGTTATCCATTCTCGAGTAAATTTTTCTCCAAAATTTTTGATAAAATACAATTCATTGTTATTGTCAATTGTTTTAATCCATATTAAATTGTCTGATATGAACAACAAGAACAACATATAATTCTAGTTAGAATCTAGGTTGGACAACATGACACAAAACACGAGAACTAAAAATTCAAGCTTGGATTCCATATACAAAATTGCTATATTCTTGATGTAAAACTATTTTATTAATATTGGTCAAATTGTTCTTTATATGAACAGGTCAGGACTCTTGAAAAAGTTGTCATTCTTTTATACAGTCAATAGACTTGAGTTTGAGAAGAACAGAGCAGTTCCTTTGGCTGTTTGGACAATTTGATAAATAACATCAAACTATTTTATTAATAATGGTCAAACTTTCTTTATATTAACAAGTCAAGACTCTCTTGAAAAAGTTGTCTTATTGTCACTCTGATACACAGTCAATAGACATGAGTTTAAAAAGAACAAAGCAATTCCATTGGCTGTTTGACAACTCAAGAAATAACATCTTTTAAATGAAATTTATAGTCACTTCACTTGATTGTATCTAGTTAATCTTCTTTTTTAAAAATTTGATATTTGTTCATTTGTCAGTTTATTCTCTCTCTCTCTCTGCACTGTTATTATAAGATTGTGTTCCCCACCATCAAATTGGTGTTCACTAATTCAGGAAACTGTATTAATAATGTCTGGTTGTACTATCAATATTCTCAACAAAGTATATATTTTAACAGAAGCCAAGGTTTTTATGTGTAAATAGCTAAGTAGGTAGGTATTTGGATTTGACAAATGACTGTCAAAATTTTCTTCTTATTATTCTTGTTTGTTAAATATGCACTTTGAGATCTGAAGATATTTCTTTTAGATTGCACTGTTGTTGGTGTTAGATTTTAAATGTTAATTTTTGTTGAAATATGTTGACATCTTCCAACCTGGGTTCTTCATGGTTTGCTTATTTTCTAACATTTTACTATTTCACTAGACACTCCATAACCAAGATTAAATGATATTAGATTCAAAGATTTTTTTCTCTTGCTATATCAACTAAAAGAGTAATAGTGCAATGTTGTGGTGGGCTTTGTAGAAGCAACAAGTGCAGTACATTGTAATTTTGTTAAGTTTATAAATTTTAATCTCACTTAAATATCAGTGAATTATATAATCAACTTAAAAACCTTCTCTTATGTTGGTCAACATGTTATGTCAAGGAGATAGAGATGATAAAATGTCCTGCAAATATTCTTTAAAAATAAAAAACAACAAGAAGAAAAGATAAACAAACCCCTAAAGCTTCCTAATTTGAATACTTACATAACCAAACAACCAAAATAGTCTTTCAATTGTTTACAAGTTTAACAGGTGAAAAATAAAAAAAATAGTTACTATAAAATTGGAAAAAAAAAAAAAAAAAAATATACACACTCCACACTTCAAGGCAATGAAAAAAAGCAAATAATTGCCTTATTCAGCTCAAAAACTCTAGGAATATTCTTAAAACTAATTTTTTAAAATTCACACACATATATATCTGATAGATCTCTAATAAATATACATACAGTTAAATACTTCTTCCATGTGTATGTATAGTGTTGTGTGTGATTCTTGTATGATTGGTGATGTGTATGTTACACATTAACCAAATGGTGGTGAATTGAATGACAATAGTATGAGAGTACTGCTTATCATTCACTCTCTGACCACACACTTTACCATGGTCATTTTCTTTTTTTATCTCATGTTTGTGTTGATGTCTGTGGAATTAGGTTGATGAACATGACTTAGCTTCTGCACTGAGTAGTTGAGTCCTTGTAAATGATGCTGTGCAAAAATGCTAAACAAATACACAGTATAAGCTGACTTAGCAATGACTGATTAGAAGGAAATTAATTAAGAACACTGCCTTTTCCATCTGAGAATCATTGTATTGTTGCAGGATGTTGCTGAACTCTTGGGTTGACTGAATACATCTGCAATGATTGTTCATGTCTTGGAATCGACACCTGATTGGATGAATTGAAAAAAAAAAAAAAAAAGAAAGAAAAAAGAGCAAAAAAAAAGTCGGCTGTAGTTGGAGGTGACTAAAAGGCTCCTTTTATTTTTGTTGTTGTTTTCTATTTGGGTTTAGGAGTGAGTTTTGCTTCTCTTCCTGATCAGACTGTGACAGCCTTCTTCACTTATAATATCATTGGTACTTATTTATTCAACCTTGGAAGAATTAAAAGTCCATTTTAATGGGTTTCAAACTCCTATCTTCCAGGCCTGGAGATTTTACCAATTCAGCTACAAAGCTTTTGTTCCTTACACTTTTAAGTTGAGTGGTAAGTATATCTAATAATCTTCTAGCAAAAAAAAGCCCACTCCTCTTAGATCACACTGATGTTGCATAGTCTTGATATTCAATTCAAGTTGAATTTGTTGAAAATATGAACACACAAATTATATCAAACAATACTTGGCCTTGTATATAGCTATCTCAGAAGAGTTGAGTGGATGCCTCTTCCTCTTGTGTCTACTACCCCCCCCCCACTATCTTTAACCGACTGTCAATACTCCACTGCCCTCCTTTTGGTACCTTTAATCGACTCTTGGTACCACAATTTGAAACATATTTCAACTAAGGCAGTTTTTTGTTGTTAACTCTTTGATGGACATTTTGCGGACCAAATTCATGGTGTCACAACAGTGTATTCCTTAAACTTTGTCATATCCCAGCTGGACGATTGTCTGTGGGGACATATCTGTCACCTGTGTATGTACGTCTTGGGCTTGATGGCAGCACATATTTTTTTTCCAATAGAATATAGCATTCCACTTTGGTTTTTTTGCAGAGTACAAAGCTGTCTTATACATGATAAGCCAAAGGCCTCCTTTGCTCCCTTTCAGTAGTATATACTGTTCACAATCCCATTTATAACGGCATGATTCCATTCTTAGAATTTAGCATTCCACTGGAGGGGACAGTTGTGTGTGCTTCTAAAAAAAAAAAAAAAAGAAAAAAAGAGAAAAAAAAAAAAGATCCCTACCAATCTCAAATCCATTTGTCTTGGCTACTTGGACAAGTATTTATAATGTCTAAAAATCAACACAAACATGTGGTAATAATGTATACATAAAGACACTTTAAATATATGCCCTACCCATCCTCAACTCTTTATGCATGCATTTCTTTATAAATGTGTTATTTTCTTATTTTTGTTTGTTTTTTTTTACATCTTAACTGTTCACTTCAAAAAAAAAAAAAAAAAGAAAAGAAAAAAAAAGATGGACTGCACCCCACTTCTTACATAAAAAAAATCTCGATTTTAGTTATGAAAAAAAATCATAACTAGAATTTTGATTTTTTTTTTTTATAATATCAATAATAAAATTAAGAAAATAAGCCTACAGAAAAAAAGTCCACCTTAATAATAATAATAACAATAATAATAATAATAATGCTAGAACTTATAATTTATGTATTAAAAATGATATATAAGTTCTGGGTGAAATTCCTTTCATTGCAGAAGAAAAATATCTAAAGTTTACCCACTGATAAACTGGGTATTTTAGTTTGCTTTTGAAACAGAACAGGAAACAAAAATTCTGCTCTTATTTGTATGACTTGGTTACTTTGTATGTGTTTGAAATAAAGTAAAAAAAACAAAAAAAACACATTGTTTGATGTTTAGCACTAATACATTCATTATTCTTGTTGTTGTTATGATGATTATGATGACTTTTTACTATTATTATTATTATTCATATTACTCTTACTTGAAACCACAAATATCTTTTCTTTCAGCTGAAGAAAAATAATCATCCAATCTTGATTTCTTATATTCACATAGCAGACATTTATTAGGACTGTCACCAATGTTAGATTCTGAGTGGTTTTATATCAGATTTATTAAAAGAGGAAAAAATAATTATACAGTTCCCAGTTTGTTGTTGGGTAAACTTTAAACCTCTACATGCTGTATCATTAGGCTTTTTTATTTTGTTTTTATGTTCCATTTCTAAAAAATAACTCCAATGTTAATATTGATTGATAATTTATTTGCCATAAACTTATGCATATAGTTTTACACTCTTCCTTGTTTTCATTTGTTTGTTTATTTACATTTTTGTTTATTTTTTCCAGAATTTTTTGACATGTAAACAATCTTATTCACAGGGCAGAACAGCAATGTATGGAATTCTTATTTTTGCATGACAATTAGTTATAAGTTTTTTGCATTAGTACATGAGTTTTACAAAATGTCTTTTGAACTAAACATTTTCTTTAGTTCCAGATAAGAGTTGGGGTAATTCCATGTCAAATCATCCAGGCCATCTCACCCACCCACTTTCAATTTTTCTGAAATTTTGTCCAGGTGTGATTTGCCAAATTTTAATTGATGTTGTAGCTTCGGTTCTGAGCAAAAACCAAACTATCTTTTTGGTACAACTAAGGTTCAATATATGTGAAATGAACATAGATGCAGGGCTACATTGGAATATTGATCTTGCTATGAAAAAATCAGAAATCATCAATAACTTAAAATTGGTTGACTTTAAGACTATTTTGATAGCATTTTTGAATTCCTGGGGTGAAAATGTTTTTATAAACCAATCTTTAGTAGTAGGGAAGCTCTGGAACACATTTTACAGATAAAAATAGATTACAAAAAGTCTCCATTTTTCATGAACCCTACCAAATTTTGAAAGCTAAAAATCAACATAACTTTGCCAATTTGGGGAATTGGAAGCTCAAATTTTGGGGATTGTCTAACTTTAATATAGTCCAAACCTGGAAAAAATCTGAGAAAAATTGAAGGGGGTGGGTGACAATTTAATTTTTTTCTGGATGATTTGACATGGAATTACCCGTTAAGAATAACTGCATTTCGGTTTGTGTGTGTTTTAGTCTACAAAGTGCTACCCACCCACTATGCAAGATTGATGAGACTTTTTAGTGCACCCTCAGCATTACAAAAAGTATTGAATTAATATAAACACAAAGGGATTTTCCTTTTAACAGGTCAGTCTTGTCTATGATATTTCAATCCTGCAAATAGCTATTTTCTATGTAGCTTATTGAGTTTTATGCCATAATCAGTCATTCTAACCTCCAAAAATATTATGAAAACATTCTGAATTTCTGTTATAAAGACAAAAATTTAGATGATGACAAATTTTGTTTTATTTAGGCAAATTGATGACTAATCAATTATTGTTTATATTTTATCAGTTAATGGAAAGGTGTTTCAGCTGATCGCATAACTTTTTTTTATTGCTATATTTTTTCTTTTTTGTTTATTCCATTAACCCTTTTGCAAACAGGTTGACAATTTCGTCACTAATGGTATGAAGGCAGAGGAACATTTTTGCCAGCAAGACAGCAACATTTTTGCTGCCAATGGTATATAGGCAAGCAGAGCAACATTTTTGCTGCCAATAGTACGCAGGCAGAGCAACATTTTTGCTGCCAATAGTACGCAGACAGAGCAACATTTTTGCTGCCAATAATACGCAGACAGAGCGACACTTTTGGTGACAATGTTTCGCAGACAGAGCAACATTTTTGCTGCTAATAGTACGCAGACAGTGACATTTTTGCTGCTGATGGTACGCAGACTGACATTTTTGGTGGCAATGGTACGCAGGCAGAGTGACATTTTTGCTACTAATAGTACTCAGTGACATTTTTGCTGCTAATGGTACTCAGACAGTGACATTTTTGCTGCTAATGGTAAGCAGACAGTGACAATTTTTGCTGCCAATAGGACGCAGACTGACATTTTTTGGTGGCAATGGTATGCAGGCAGAGAAATGTTTTTGTCATTTTATCTGCCGGCAAAAGAGTTAAACTATTTTTTGAAACTAAAAGATTGCAATAATTAATAACAATTAAATTTTGTGAAGTGCATCTCAATTTAATAACTCAATTAAAAGATTATTGAAGAAATGTTTTTAGGTAAAATTTATGTCACTAATTACTCAGTATGAATAAAGGCAAACTATCTATTAAAGGAACTAAAATGCACCAAATTCATGTTATGTTTCAACTATTACATAATAATTAGAATATAATTTGAACATTTTGGAAGCGTGTGGTATAATGGTTATTGTAGGAAATAAACTTGGCAACTGGAGTTGCCAAGTGCTGGACATTAATACCCTTGGGAAAGGTATGCATCCAACTATTTTCCTTCCAGCTATGAGTACATAGTAGGGCAGACTAGACCCATTAACCTTGGTTAGGCAACTAGTCTAGGAGAAGGAAAACTTATTAAATCCTCCTCAAGAAATTTATCTTGTGCAGAGGGGTTGATAAATATGTAATTTGAAAATTAACATAAAAACCCATTATGTTATTTTAGATTTGAAAGCATTACAATTTGAATTTTTAAAAAAATTATGTGGAATTGAAAAAAAAAAAAAAAAATTCAAAAGCAAAGAGTTAAAAACTGAAGTTTTAGACAATTGCAACCAACTGTTACTCAGGTGCTGGAGAAGAATCTCTTGCAGAATGAATCCTTTTATTTTGTGAATCCTTTTGATTTGTATCTTCACAATTTTGTTATTTTTCTTCTGTTTTAGTCGGTTGGTTCTCTAGCCATCCTTGAGTGTTGTGTTCAATAAAAAATATATATTTACACTGCCAGACAATTTTTTTTCTTCCTTAGAATATTGAGGAAGGCAAAATTATCACAAAGAAAATGTTTATTAGATACAACATTCATCTAAAGAAGACTGGGGAGTTGATTGGCTAAAATATAGTGATCAAAACAAAAAAGATGAGGATACTTGTTTCATTAAATAATCACAATACTTCACCCCAAATCTACATATTTTTGTTTTATTTGAACATTGATAAAAACAAGATTTATTGTATATTTATTAATGTAACACTTTGGTATGTGTGAAATATTATCTCAGTAGCTTTAAGTTTAGGCATGCGGAAAAGGTAGTTAAGGTTTATTGTTTGTTTGCACTATCTTTATGTTGGTCAATCTGATGTGACCTTGCATCTATTTTGTGCTGTCTTACAGCTTTCTTCATCAGCAACATGTTCCTATTTGTCACTTCATCTGCTTCGCAATGTATCAAATAAAAGTAAGAGAAAATTGTTCTTTCTTTACTGCTTTTTTTTTTTTTTTTTTTTTTCATTTTATATACTGTGATGCTGATAGCTTTTTGATTTATTGCATCCTGGGACTCACATATTTGCTTTGAATGAGTCTCTGGGAAAATTTATGGTTCTTAACTAAAGTTTTCTAACTCCTACCATTTAACCTATCCTGTGTAATTTGTTTCTAAGAAACTAATTGGAAAGTTAGCTTGAAATGCTGAGAAAAGAAAAAAGAAAAACACTGGGACACATGGATAAGACTTTACTGCATCCTTTTAGATTTTTGTGCATAAAAGATGTGTACCTATCAGCATCTCTTTATTTATATATATATATATATATATATATATACATACATACTCACTGGGCTGTATTTCTTTCAATCTAATTTGGTGAAAGCTTCTTGAATACAAAAATATTTTTTACCATCTTTTAAAAATTTGAAAAAAAAATTTTTTTTTAAATTAAAAGAGAGCTAATTGTATTTGAACTTTGACATAGTTGCTTTCTCATCTCTTCATTAAATTACCATTAAAACTGAACTATTGTATTTTTGTTGCTATTAGGTAGATGTTTTTTATTATAACTGTAAGTTGTTTGTTAAATGAAGTTTCATTCTCTCTTTAGAGAAATATAAATGTCTGCTCTTTATTTCTATAAAAGTTACTTTCAAATTATCTTTATGAATGTCTTTGCTTTTTGTTATATCAATTTCCAAGATAACCTTCAGATGAAGACTTTGAATTACCAAAAGCAAAGAATTACTTAATAAAGTCTCTATATAATGTTTCTACTAGAGAATTCTACAATTAAATCCTTAGTCTAGCAAGACTACATGTTTCTATTGATTAGTATGCTCTCTGGATTTTAATTGTAATCATCAGTCTAATTCCAGTAACAAACTTTTCCATAGAAATGATATTCCTTAACAACAACAATAATAATAAATCAATCTTGATCTATCTTTTTTCTATTTGTTTCTTCAAAATGAATATTCTGCTTACCAATACTAGGAATGCACAAGTTAGATTTTTCAATCTATCTTTGTCAATGGATGATTTTTTTTTAAATTTGTAATCCAGCTTGTAAAAAACAAAACAATTATACAGTCTGTTTCTTTGGCCTGTATGTGTGTCACATCCATTTCACATTTGACCCCTTGACCTCATCACATCCATTTCACATGACCTGACCTGTTGACCTCATCACCCTGTACATCACATCCATTTCACATGACCTGACCCTTTGACCTCATCACCCTGTACATCACATCCATTTCACATGACCATTTCACATGACCTGACCCCTTGATCTCATCACCATGTACATCACTTCCATTTCACATGACCTGACCCCTTGACCTCATCATCCTGTAAATCACATCCATTTCACATGATCAGACCCATGGCCTCATCATCCTGTACATCACCTGACCCGTTGACCTCATCACCCTGTACATCACATCCATTTTACATGACCTGACCCCTTGACTTCATCACCCTGTGCATCACATCCATTTCACATGACCTGACCCCTTGACCTCATCACATATAACCTTTTCTGCAAAATCTTTTGTGTCCATCATAGTACTCTCAATATTATGTAAATCATCACCTGACCATTTTCATCAGAATTTATTGATAACCATCAGGGTTCTGGTGATCTGTGAATTTATTGTTTCACATGAAATGACTAGTGAAGAATAAGAATATAAAACAAAAATCCAATTTGAATGTCTCACTCTTTCTCAATTGCTGAAAATCATGAAAACTTATCTTTATAGAATTTTATATTTTTAAAGATGAAAAAATATTTGAATAATCAGAGGTTCAGATTTGTTTTTTCAAACTTTTGAGTTGAAAAGATGATTTGCCAGTTGAGGACAGATCAATTTAGTCTGCTCTAAAGATATGACATTTCATATCCTAAGTGTCTCAGCTTATTTAGAGTGATTTTCAAAGCAATAGAATTAATTCATAGGGTAATTATTTGGCTTCCAATGATTTTGATTTAATGGAATAAAAACAGTATAATCATATTAATCAATCTAGCAAATATATGCACCCTCTGGGCTCAAGTATTTAAGTTTTAATGTAATAGAATATTATATTAAATTAGAAAGGCTAATGAAACTAACTATATAATTGAAAAATAGAACAACTGAAACTTACTCTTCCATCACTCCTGTCTTTCATTACTAAATTTTCATAATTTAATTATTTAGTTAAAATAGGAAGTAAAGAATGAAATTATAGTTATTTTTTCTTGTTAATGATTTCTTTTGAGATTTATCCAAGAGATTTTTGCTCATATTTATTAAAATAAAAAACAAACAATTAGAAATTAATAATACTAAGCACATATTTATTAAAATCAAATGTTTAATATCAATATGCAAATTAGCCTTCCTGTTCACATTGTAAACTGTCATTTTGTATATATAAATACAATTGTATGTTATTATTGTGTAGATAAGGCCAGCAGTATTAATAATGTAAAACAATTTTATTAATAATTGAGGTTTAAATAAAAATAAAATCATGGAGAATGTGATGCAAATAATTAAGAGAATTATAACTTGAATAGTAATATAGTTTCCGTTACACACAATCTCCATTGTTAATCAAATAGAGCCTATTTTTATTTTAAAATATAACATTTTTTTTTTTTTTTTTTTTGAAAGAACCAAATCTTTTTTTATTATAAGAATTGAATAATTGTCATTCTTTTGCTATCAATGTGACCATGTTTATTTTTATAATACCATAAGGAAAAATTGTGGCTAAATACTGTATCTTTTGATTAGTCTAATTAATGAAGTAGAGAAGGTTCTGCTGTGAATTTTGGTTTAGTATTTACAGTGAAGGACATAGAAGCATTGGACACTTTTTAAATGAGTAAAGAAATACATATGAGATGTAATCTTTTTTTCTTTTCTTTTTCTTTTAAGAGAGATTAAAAGCAATAATAATGGAAAAGGTTTAAGATGCACTGAATAACAACCAGAATAATTCTTGCTTATAAAAAACAGAATCTTGTTAACATGCATTTCTTCTTTGCTGTTAAATATGCAACACTGAAATAAGAATATACAAAGTTAATCACAAAAGTAAGGTCTCTAATGCACTCTGGGTGCAGGGAAATTGTTTGTGTTATGATTTTTGTGGCCATTTTTACACTGCAGGTGAGAGTATTTTACAGTGGTGTTCCTTAGTGTTGGGCAAAATCCCTGGTTGTTCCTTAGTGTTAGGCAGAATCCTTGTGTTACTGATCCGTTCATCTGTGTCGAATATGTGTCAATGGCTTTCAAGATCGGCGAAGCAGAGTCTAAGTGGTGGGCTAAAGCAGACCTTATATTACAAAAATATTCCAATTCCAATTATTTGTGTTTGTTGTGCATTTACCTGTCCCTGCATGTGTTTTGCTGCCTTGCACAGTCTTGGCTTGGCAGTCATTTCTAATGGAGCTCTTAATTGATGCTACTGCCAAATGTGAAGTTCGTGCTGTTTTTCAGTTTTTGATTACAAAAATCATTAAACCGATTGAAATTCATCATCAGTTAATGGAAGTGTATGGATGTCAACAACGTCCGCAAATGGTATAGGGAGTTTGCAACAATGACGAGGTTCAACTCTTTGTCAACAACATGGTGACAAGTTGGTATGACATACAAAACTTGCCACAATACTTACAAAAATGCATTGACCGAAATGGTAATTATGTAGAAAAATAGATACATGTTGAAATATTTTGGTATTATCCTCATAGATTCTTAATTTGATTGCTGAAGATAAAAAGTGAGACTAATTTCATGTTTGGAAATTACCAGGATGAGTCAAAAGTTTTGCAATACTTTGTTAATGGGAGACACAATTCAGCAGTACCTGAGGCTTTCTTCCAAGGTTGTGAAGGTGACGAATCACACCAGATTTTGAGCTCTCTGAGTGTTATTCACCAGATTTGCATGTAGCTTGAACTGTAACCTCTGAAATTCTCAGTTTTAGGCTCACCTGATTTTGCCTCTGAAATTCTCAGTTTTAGGCTCACCTGAGGATGGCACTTAAAAACTTTACAATATTCAAACTGGGCTATCACGCCTCGGAAACAACCAAAAACATTTTTTGTGCAAAAAGTGCCGGCACATTTGATTGCAATAACCAGATTGATGATGAAATACAAACTGATTTCTAACTAGGATGACATTGAATGTCAGTTTTTAACATCTGTAATGGTTTTGGGAGCAGCAAGTGTGATAACATATGCCATCACCTTTCCACTTCTTTCCCTTTGGGTCTTTTGAAAGGCTAATGATTCTGACTTGATAGAGGAACTGAAAATAGTTTTAAAAAATTACCAAAAATCTGGCAATTTTCCAATTTTAATGAAGTTTTCAGTGTTGATTTATTAATAAATAAATTTTATAATGCATCAGTTATTTTATTTCAAAACTTAATTAGTATTTCTGCTATGGTAAATTAATATTTAAAATTCATTTCGAATATGAAACGCCTAATTTTAAGTTTCAAATTTCCTATTTCTAGATTTTAAAAACAAATATTTATTTAATAACTACTTTAGTTTATTATTGTTAACTAATAATTTTTGTAGACACACTATATTGAAAATTTAGGACGCCCTCCTTTTAAACAGAACAAATCTCGATGTATATTTTTCTTAGTTTTTAGTTTACATTTTATTTTCCGATTTTCGATCCTTATTTTCTACCAGATAGCTGAATAGAGGAACTGAAAACAGTTTTTAAGTTTCTTAAGATTGAACTATTAGCAAATGGGATTGTAGCAGAGATTGAACTTGGAACCTTCTTATCATGAGACGTGGCTCAAAGTCAGATGACATTTTTTTAGGGATGTCATACATGTTCTAGCAAGATTGTTTCCGTTAATAAATCTCAAGTGACCCATGGCTGACAATTTTCATAGTCATGTGACCTCCATAACATTTGTTCTCTTTACTCACTGGATTGAAACTCTTTTAGATTATTACATGTGGTGTGTAATTGAGTGGGAGATTAACCAGTCAACCAGAAGGTTGATTAGCCATCTGGTTCAACCAAGGATTCGTTGAAGGCAGCCATTGTTGAAGATAATGGTTGTCAATATATGGATATGATATGATAGCAGCAAACTTGTGTACAAGTATTGCCATTGCTTGATAAAAAAAAAATATATATTTAAAAAAAAAAAAAAAAAAAAGTTCAAAGAATACAATGATGAGCTTCGCAAAAGTGGCTCTTTAGCCCAGCTAAATTCTTGCACATCTTCCCAGATTTACAAGTTATTCCAGGGAGCACAGAGTATTTTATTGGTCCATCCCGCCGATGCACAGTTTGGTGACTGATCAGGCCAGCCTTGCTTAGACATAGCCTTCCACACTGGTCACACAGTAGACCGATTTGAAGCCCTCGTTTCAACCGCTCATGCTGCATACAGTTGGTCTCAAACTTTTTTGTGTCCTCCTGCAAAGCTCTTCTCCACTGCCCACAGTCCAAAGCCTTACTCTTATATATATATATATATATATATATATAAATAAAAGGGCAGTTCTGTGTATGTATGTATGTCCAGATAAAACTACAAAAGTAAACCAGTTAACGACAAAGTAAATATATAAACATGTTCACTATCACCATATCTTGCTTTTTGAGCAAATATAATGAAGATTTGAGTTCTATTCGTGAAGGTAACTAAAAAATAAGATTTAAATAGTAACAGTATGGATTTTTTCTGCATTTAATATTTTAAATAGGAGACATTAATTTTTCTTTCAGAGTGGCTGGATCAACGCAAGATCTTTTTACATTGGGATTGTAATGGGGCATCCTGTGAGGTCCCAACTGATGATTTAATAATAATAGATCTGTGAGATTAACTTTTTTACCCCCCTCCTCTACCTAGACGATGCCGGGTAGCCGCTTCTAGTACATATATAAAGGGCAATTGGTGTGTGTATATATATATATGTATGTCCAGAGGAAACTACAAAAATAAAACCAATTATGACAAAGTAAATATATATACACATTCACTATCACAAGAGCTTACTTTTTGAGCAAAAATAATGAATTGATTTATATTCATGAAGATAATTAAAAAATAAAACATAACAGTATGGATTTTATTTTGCATTTAATATTTTAAATAAGAGACATTAATTTTTCTTTTCCCTTATGGCAAGCCCCAATCCCTTTTTATCATATGGGTGCTAGAAGGCGGTGACAGAGGGTCTACATGTCCTGGGAATGACGTTAAACTCTATCTGATGGTGAGGCTCCAGTTCTGGAGGTTTGGGGAATGTGGAGCACCCCTTCATCACCATTGCTCCCTGGTCCACTCTGACCCAGAGTGGTAGTACCTGTTAGGGTCCCATCTATGGGTTGAATAGAAAAACATTCTTATAAACAAAATTGTATTATGCATTAAGAATGAATTTATTTCAAAACTTTGTCGGCATTAAATGACCCACTGAGGTTGATATGCCACAAAACAAAAAAAGAAATAATTTTTCTTTTCAGAGTGTTTGTGCACTTTTTTTCTGATGTCCCACCAGGCCGGGTCAACACAATCTTTTTTTTTACCCAGGGATTTTTAATGGGGCATCCTGCAAGGATCTAACTCACTATTCAGTATCTCTGAGACTAACCTTTTGCTCCCCACTTCTACCCAGGTGATGCCAGGTAGTCGCTTCTAGTTATGAATAAAGATCAGTGGATTTGAGCATGCCAAAGTTTCTGTCTCTTCGTTCAATCCATTATCAATGCTGAAGGCAGTTTCACTAAATAAGTTTGTTATATAACTATTCTACGCGTCTTGTATTTTGGTTAATTTTGGTTTTATCCAAGAAATTCCAACAGTATCTTTATTTCTTTCTATCTTGATTCATGCTTGTCTTTGAGGATTCCTCCTGATGTGGTCAATAAAGTGCTGGACTGTAACATTGTACTATTTCTCTGAATGTTTGAGATGAGGCTTGATGATTAGTATGATCTGCATTATTCGGATTATTGTCCCCATCTTTATTGTTATTAGTACAACGTTTTGGCCGATATGCCCTCCAATTGGACACATGGCCTAGTGGATAAGGTAATTAGGTTGACAGTTCTAAGTGACAGTTATCTCTGGATTCCGGGTTCAATCCTAAGTAGCGGCAGTAACATAGAAAAATAATTAATACAACTCCTACCCCAGCTATGGTTAGCAGAATTAGAACAGGATACCCCGTGGACTAAATAAAGGGTTAGGTTCAAAGTTCCGTGATGGCTCCCGATTACGACAAGAAGGTTCCCTGAGTCCGAAAAGAAGGTTCCCGAGTCCGAGAAGGTTCCCGAGTCCGACAAGAAATACCTAAAGAAGGCCGGAGAGCATATCAGCCAAAACGTTGTACAAATAACAATAAAGATGAGGACAATAGTCCGAATAATGCAGATGATACTGTAACATTGTAGTAAGTGAGTTCAAACTATTATGTCCACTTTTAGACTAATACCCTTTGGAAGGGTATGAACCCCCACATCCCTCCCACCAGTTATGGGTTAGATGGTACCTATACTGTTTTTCTACAAGGAAAGCTTTGGCATTAAATAATCCATGAAGTTGATATGTCATTAAATAAAGAAAGCAAACCAAAATGTTTGTCTTTAGAAATGAGTATTTCACTTGTTAAAGGAATATCCAAATAAATTATTTAGATTTAAAACTAAAAGTAAATTGAGATTAAAATCATTTTGTCAAAACTGAGAAGGACCGTAGTTATTTATTAAGCTTAGCATGTGGCACCCAATGAGAATCAAACTCACTAAAAAATGGTTTGCTAATCTAGCTTGCTAACCATTACTCCCTTACTTGGGTTAGACAGGTGATTGGAGAGTTCACTTCTGATCCATCGGCTGGTTACGTCGTCCTACCACCTATATTATAATCCCGAACATATTCCTCTTGTGGCAAACCCCCAACCCTTTTTATCATTTTGTGAGAAGGTGATGGCTAAGGGTCTTAGTGTCCTGGGTATGATATTAAACTGCATTAATTGGTGAGGTTCCAATTCTGGATCTCTGGGGAATGTGGAGTACTTCTTCATTTCCATTACTCCCAGGTCCACTCTGACTTAGAGTGGTAGTACCTGGAATGGTCCAATCTATGGGTTAAATAGATCGAAAAATTTTGTTAAAAAATGTGAATACCTAACAAGACTAAATACGAAGATATGTAAAAAAAGCAATGCCATTTTTTTTAGGACATGTATAATTACCAACACAGGAATATGTATCATACATCAGAATGAAGCTGGTCCTATGAGGATCACACCCCTACTTCTCCACATAGTCACTGTTTAACTCAATAGCAATGTTCCACCTTCAAATGAGAGCATGTATCCCTGCCCTGTAAAATTCTGTTGACTGTTCTTTGAGCCACTTCTTGACTAGAGATTTCACTTTCTCATCACTGAAATAATGTTTGTCTCTCTTCAGCCCCATGAAAGAGGGTTTCAGAGACAAACATTATTCCAGTGATGAGGAAGTGAAATCAATAGTGAAGAAGGGACTCAAAGAACAGTCAACAGAATTTTACGAGGCAGGGAGACATACTTTCATTCATTCTAATTTATCTATTTTTAAAATAAAAAATACGAGGGTGCGTCAGAAAGTAATGCCATTTTGTTTAGGACAGATATAATTACCAACACAGGAACATGAATTGTACATTAAAATGAAGCTGGTACTCTGTTGATCACATCCCTACTTCTCCACATAGTCACCGTTTCTCTCAATAGCAATGTTCCACCTTCGAATGAAAGCATGTATCCCTGCCCTGTAAAGTTCTGTTGACTGTCCTTTAAGCCACTTCTTCACTAGAGATTTCACTTCTTCATCACTGGAATAATGTTTGCCTCTCAAACCCTCATTTATAGGACCAAAGAGATGATAGTTTGATTGCCTCAAACTATCATTACAGCACGGATTCTCTTGAATCTATCTCACCATATGTTCTTATCGGCCATTGCCCCTGGTAGGACATCTAGACCAGGCATGTCAGACATCTGTTTCGTGAACTGCATACAGTCCTCAGGAAGCACAGGTGTGGCCTGCATGCTCTCATTCAAAGGTGGAACATTGCTATGAGAGAAACGGTGATCATGTGGAGAAGTAGGGATGTGATCCACAGAGGACCAGCTTTATTTTGACTCCCCTCAAAAAAAAAACGTCTTCAGCATAAAATAACACAAGGGTTAACATGCTGTAAAATCCAACCAACTAACTATTACTCTATGTGAGGTACTCTACTTATAGGACTGTTAATTTAATCAAATATCTTAGCCATGCAGGAGAAAATTTAGTTATTTTTCACAGATCTTTTTTCTTCATGCTATCATCAAATTCTAATTCTTTTGACTCTACGAGGTATGTCAAAAAAGGTCCAGGTCTGGTGTCAAAATTTTTTTTATTGGAGCATCGTTCACTGCGAGTTTGTACCACAGGACCAAACAATTAACCAGCATGTCTACAAAGAGATACTGCAGCGTTTGCTTCGTTCAGTGCGTGAGAAGAGGTGAGAGATGTAGCCGACAACTCGTGGATGCTTCACCATGACAACACACCTGCCTACACTGCCCTGAGTATCCGAGAGTTCCTGACCCAGAAGAAATCACTATGCTAGAGCAATCTCCCTACTCACCCGACCTGGCTCCATGTGATTTTCCTCTTCCCCAAACTACAAGTTATCCCCTTCAAAGTAATCCCCCCTGGAGTCTAATGCACTTTCTCATCCTTCTCTCTCACGCAAAACAGATTCTCTTGATCAGCTTGGGGAAGAGGAAAATCACATGGAGCCAAGTCGGGCGAGTAGGGAGATAGATTTAGATAGATTAAATAAAGCTTTATCCATGGTGAAAATATTGAGTGCAACATGCCATCTTATAGACGTTTAAAATTCGCTATTAATTTTTACGTGAATAAAAACATGCCGATTGAATCAGAGAAAGCAGTTTTTTTGCACCAATTCAAATAAAAATATTGTTTTTAAAACTGAAAAAAATAAAAAAAATAAAAAGGATGCAACAAAAATTATATTTTGAGTTTTAAGAAAATAACTTTTAAATTTTCTAATAACTTTTTTCAGGTGGCGATTTATTTTATTTTATTTTTTATGTGGTCTTCAGGATTTGATCTTGTAGTAAGTTGTTTGTTATATATATTTTATATATATGTTGTACACATCTTACTAACTTTAAACATGATTCAACACTATGGAAAAATAAGTCGTATTTAAAATAAAAAGTAAATAAATAAGTTACAAAAATAATGTAGAACAGTCCTTTTTTATTTTTTTCATATTTTATCTTCTTTCATTTTCCTATAATGGAACTGACTTGTTTGCGTGACGACTACTTGCTTGACATCCTCAAAAACTTCTGAATTCCCACTTCTTCTTTTTGGCGCTCGATTTTTAAATTCAGCGTCTATCAAACCGACAGACGCTGAATTCAAAAATCGAGCGTTATTGCATTATTGGAATTCTTACTCCCCCCTTTTTTTTAAAACAATCGGCAACCGCCATTTTATTAATCATTACAATCTTTTTAAAAATGTAAAAATCAGGAACTGGGTTTTTAAAATTCAAATAACCAATGGTCGCCCCCCGCCCCAATCTAAATTAATAAAAAAACATTTTTTTCAAGTTTAAAAAAAAAAAAATGGTAATTTATGAGGAAGTTTATCCCGGTCTCCTGCCTCAGAAATTGCTACTTGGTGACAATTAAAATAACGTCCCCAGCTATGTCATCTCGGTGGTGTTAGTTGAAAGAAAACAACCAACTTAGGGCGTTAAATGTATTTTAGAGGGGGGGGGCTTCTCTTTTTTGTCGTAATTCTTATTTATTTATCGTAATTTGTCATAATTCTTGTTCATTTATAGAAATTTGTCGTAATTCTTGTTCATTTATAGAAATTTGTCGTAATTCTTGTTCATTTATAGAAATTTATCGTAATTCTTGTTTATTTATTGTAATTTGTCGTAATTCTTGTTTAGATATGAAGATGGATATATAGTTTGGAATAGACTGAGATAGATAGATTAACAAACAAAATAATATAGATAGATATGAACAAATGGAGACAACATAGCTGGGGACGTTATTTTAATAGTCACCAGGTAGCAATCTCTGAGGCAGGAGACCGGGACGCACTTTCTCATAAATTATCAAAAAATTAAATAAGCTATTCATTATAAAATTAAAGTCATGAATGAATAAAGTGGTGAAAATTTCATTAAAATTGGACAATTCCTTAATTTTTTTATAATTAAAGAATCCTTATAATTATCTCCCTTTGCTGTCTTTGATCATACTCATTTACTACGCTTTGTTTTGGCACAAATAACGATAGTTTGGAAATCCAGTTTACTAATCTTTACATCATTTGAGGTGGCCTTATTTGTATGGTGCATCCAGCAAGGATCGAACACACTATTTCATTATTAATGGATCTGCGAGACAAATTTGCTAACCATTACACCACGGTGTGACGTGCAAGCAGGTAAACAATAATGAAAAAATAACTTTCAATCGCTTCGGCCTCTCAAATTGTAATGTTATTGGTTATCTCCCTTAGATTATAAATGGCGATTTATTTTTACACAAGCACACACACACACACACACACACACACACACACACATATCTATCTTTAGACTATTTTACTTTTTCTACGGTTTAGTGAGTTTTCAAATACAAAATTTTTAATATATATATATATATATAATCATTGGTAATGTTATGGGCTTACACTCATAACTTGAAGTTTCATGGTAATCCAATCATCAGATGAGTTCAATGGTTGAGATCTTAAAAACCAGTCGTGAAATGGTTGAGATTTTAAAAACCAGTAATTTTTTAGCGTTAAAATTTAAAAAGGTTATGAGTGTAAACCCATAATATTACCATTGATTATAAATCTGCTCTGCTTTATTAGCATTGAGCACCTTTTCATGCCAATACTTTTTCTCATTTTTTCATTCTCTATTCATTATATATATATATATAATATATATATATATATATATATATATAATATATATAGCAATAGTATATGGTTATCACTGTGATACATACCGAAGGTATGAAACCCAATGACACAGAATCACTTTAATGCAATATATATATATATAATATATATTATATATAATATATATATATATATATATTATATATATATATATAGGTGTCGGGATAAATTTGGCATATATATTTGGTTATTTTCTCCGTAGGTGGAGGTACTGACGCACACTACGCATCATTTAAAAGCTTGGATCGTTCTTCATTCATATACGTGATGACAGATAGAATGGATGACTGGAACCCACCTGAATCTTGGAAGAGAAGCAAAATAACAGACATTATATATATATATATATATAATAATATAATATATATATATATATATATATAATAATTTAAAAGTCCAGAGAAAAATCTTCCTTACGACACCAGAGTTTTATTTAAAAAACTCGTCGCAGTTGAGAGCTCAATGTGTGCTCTTAATGTTTGAGTCACAGAGCAAATATATAAGTAAAGAAATAACAAAAGACTTAGAGATTTAGCATTATAGTCTATTTCAGGAGCATAGACAAAGTGTCTAACTCTCCCGATTCATCATACATATATATATATATATATATATATATATTATATATAGCGTTATGAGTAGCACAGGGATCTGTGCGGTAAAGTAAGGAACTGATGGTAGGTGTGGCGCTCCACCTCACGCTAAAATAATCTCCTTGGTCTAGCGCTAGTGAAAAGGGGATAGACTCCCTCGCTGTCTGGCTGACACCGACATTAGGCCGCCCCGACGACTTTACTTATATATATATATATGAAGTAGACAAACAATCTGTTTGAGATGGCGATAGCCGACAATTTTTGGGAGATTATGTGCTTAATTAAAGTCATGCCTAATTTGAGAATTAATTAGTTATAATTAAATGAATTAGGCGTGCATATCGGTTTAAATGTAAGTCTAAAATGTACATAGAGAGATTGACCTTTTCGCGATTTGTTTACGACTTACGATATGCGCGCTTGATTCATTTAATTATAACTAATTAATTCTCAAATTAGGTATGACTTTAATTAAGCACATAATCTCCCATATATATATATATATATATATATATATATATATATATATATATATATATATTAAGAAATTTGAAAAACGAAGTGTTCCAAAAATAAGATGAATTTATTTATCGACGCATAAACGTTTCGGTTTATTTAAACCTTCATCATGGTGCGAAGAAATTGATGGATGTTTTGTAAAATAATATATATATATATAAACCTAAGGCTCTTATTTATTATCGTTGGTGCCTTAGTAACAGTAGAAGTCTTCACAGCTGTGTGTTTAGTTTTTCTTAGCAGTCTTAGCATTCCTCTGCCCCAACCCCCACTTCCAGTACATAAAGTGTGTTGGATGCTTACATTCATTAAATCCCGCTAATTATTCCAACCACAATACTTACTACACTCATATTCCACACCATCAGTTTTCAAGTATGTCTAGAACTCATCCGTCAAGGACAGGATGCGACTTAAAGGCAATTTTCAAGTGGAGTACATCTGGTTTGAATTCAGAGTTTTCCTTTTCCTAGACACTTTGCCATATTGTATTGTATACTGGATCATGCAGTTGTCAGTGTATTAATACATTCAAACCACATGTGCGCCAGACATAAAGTAACTCGCAACAAAGTGCTAAAACCCCGGTTTCGCGTAATGGTTCCGGAATACTTGCAGTTTCAGGGTATTGGCCTCTCATCCCACTTATGAGGGCGTGACACAAGGACATTTTTATATGGGCCCACCCACAAGCCGAAACTCATAGGTGGTATGCGTTGATCCTGTCGGCGCTGGGCAATAAATCCAACCCTGCCCCTTTAAATCAAGTATTGCCTGGGGGGATAGGCCCCTGGGATCAACGCTGTTAATTTCATTACCTAACCAATCCAGAGGCTGAAGCAGAGACTGGAGCAGGCATCGGTATATTTGCCTCTTATCCCACTTATGAGGGCGTGACACAATGACATTTTTATGTGGGCCCACCCACAAGCCGAAGCTCATAGTGGTAAGCACAAAAAATGCGTCGATCCCGTCGGCATTCCCCCTCGAGAGGGGCGCCTCAGGCGCTGGACAATAAACCCAGCCATGTCCCTTTAAATCAAGGGGGCATTTATTGCCTGGGGGTAGCCCCCTGGGATCGACTCTGTTAATTTCATTACCAAGCCACTCCAGAGGCCGAAGCGCTTTGAAGCTGACTTTACCTCGTACCCCACTTGTACGGGTTAGGCACAAGGCCCTATTAACGTGGGCCAACCCACACGCCGAAGTTCATGGGTGGTAGGCACAGAAAATGCGTCGAACCCATCGGCATTCTCGAGGGAGCGCCCCAGGCGCTGGGCAATAAACCCAGCCCTGCCCCTTTAAATCAATGTATTGCCTGGGGGGACATCCCCCTGGGATCGACGCTGTTAATTTTATTACCTAGCCACTCCAGAGCAGGCTCTGTGGTAATCACCCCGTATTCTCGGACCAACCGTGTATAAATAGTCCTGGATGAGCACATTCACTCTCTACACAAGGTACGCTAGGCTAGTCCACAACACATACCAAGGCAAAAGAGCACATTCTACCCTACTATTTACCCATAGTTGATTGGTTCGTTGGATTTTATGTCTTATCAACCCTTGTTGGGTTATTTCATGCCGAAGACGTTTTGTTTTATTCATTATTGATGGGTATTCAAATTTTTCAAAAACTAAATTAAAAAAAACATTTTAACTCCTTTTTTTCTATTAACCCATAGATGGAACCCTAACAGGTACTACCACTCCGGATCAGGGTGGACCTGGGAGTAATGGTGATGAAGGGGTACTCTACACTTCCCAGAGGTCAAGAATTGGAACTTCACCATTACATATAGTTTAACGTCATAGTTTTTTTTTTTTTTCAGATTCAATTCATGAACAAAAGAAAAACGTGGACCAATTAATAAATAAGGGGAATTTATTTAAACTCATTTTTTAATCTATTTAACCATAAATGGGACCCTAACAGGTACTTCCAGTCCGGGTCAGAGTATAGCGATGAAGCGTTACTCCACACTCCCCTGAGCTCCAGAATTGGAACTTCAACATTAAATCCGGTTTAACGTCACACCCAGGATAACTCATTGCTGGGGGTGGGGGCTGGGGTAGAGAAGAGTTGAATTCACGTCTTTCCCGAGGGCATTGGCACAAAAGGAAGAGAGCATAAAGGGCATGGATATATTGAAATTCCGATCTCTGGAAACTGTCTTGGTAAACACTCATAAGGTTATTAACCATCTTGCCAACAGCAAGCTTGAGCCCTTTTTGATTTCCATGTGTCAAACACACGTGGACATGCCTACAAAGTCAGAAAACAGCACAGCTCCCATGTCTTTCGGAAACATTTTTTCACTCTCATTACTGAAGCATGGAAGAAACTACCTGCATCAGTTGTTAGCTGCCGAGACTCTACATCATTCAAAACCTTTTTTGCTCCCTGTAATTCGTCAACACTATACCTGATGTCCCCCTTTAAATACACGCACATATATATATATCATGACTATACACTTTTCTGACATTAGTCTGGATGGTCTCAATTCTTTCTCTGGTTTGCAGTTCCTCCAGTCTTGTTTCCAAGTGCACCAACTACAATTGGTATCACTTGTATATATATTCCACAGCTTTTTTAATTCTCTAGCAAGGTCCAGGTATTTGTCTATCTTTTCGTTTTCCTTCATCTTTACCCTGTGATCTGCTGGAACTGCAAAATCTACCAGTTGACAAGTTGACTTAAAAAAAAATCAATACTAGGCCTGGTCTCCTGACTGGGATAAGGTGACCCGTCTTTATCTCGAAGTCCTAGAATTATTATATTTTTTCATACTTGTCGTAGCTGGTGGTTCACTAAAGGCTGAGCGACAGTAAGTCTCCACAGGCATCCAGGACTCTTCTGAGTATTCTGGCCGATCCCAACAGTGCTGTAGTTTGGATGGTCTTGATTTCCAATTCACCCAAATTCTTTTCCAGACCTTTGGGGATCGTTCCAAAGTCACCAATTACAATTGGTACGACCTTCACCTTCATGTTCCAGTTTCCTCACTTCTCTATCAAGGTCTAAGTATTTGTCTATCTTTTCTTTCATTTTCACTCGGTGGTCGGCCGGGATGGCAAAATACACGAGATGACAGGCTCTCTCTTTCTTGTCAATAGATACTAGGTCCGGTCTCCTGGCCGGGATTAGGTGATCCGTCTGTACCTCGAAGTCCAGATTATTATCATTATTAAAATGAAATGCAAAAACCTCGTTCAGGATTTGAATAATTCTTCACCTTCTTATAAGATTTGACAGAATTCTTACTTTGTTCCCAACAATCTGATTTCCCGAAAGTGTGTATACGGTTCGATACCATCCGCCGGAAGTCTTGGAACATATCCGACGCTAATAAGAAAAGGTACTGCATTCTGGGATTCAGTTAGACCCCCCGTCTAACTGAATCCCAGAATGCAGTACCTTTTCTTATTAGCGTCGGATATGTTCCAAGACTTCCGGCGGATGGTATCGAACCGTATAGATTTTTTCCTAAACATACCTGTGTAGGAATTATATTCTTTACTAGCCACGCTACTTCCGTTAGGCGCTAGGTGGCGTAACGAGCAACCTTATAAAACCGGAAGCGTCAAAAGCCTCCGATTTATACTGAGCAAGGCACAGTTTCCTTGCTTGGTCGTAGGATTGGGAAAGGTTCAGATTTACGTTTTTCAGAAAACGCTGCCGTATACTCGTAGAATGTAGTCCATTAATGGAGACATAATGTTCAGTTAATTAAAGGCCAAAAACTGCCAATAAAACTACTGGTTATTTTCCCAGACTCTTCTAATGAATTACTAGTTAACTTCTAAATTCAAATATTTGTACACTTCCTTACATATTGAATAGGCTACAATCCATCATGTAATATTAGTATTTTATATTGATAAAACGTTGTTTTTTGGACGGTTAGTGTAATTAGATTTTGAATTAAAATCCGTTGAAATTCAAAATCGGAGGGGGTTAAATGATTGACACTCGGTAACATCAAGTTGACCCCACGGCTTCCGCACAGGGAAACGTAAGAATGGAAGTTAAGTTTAGCTTAGGTTAGTTAGCAGTTTTAGCACAAGACACTATGATGTAGACATCGTCTTTTGCCTTATTCCGGCCGCGGTTGATAAGTCAGGTTGAAAATATAAAAGATGTGATCACTTAAAAAAATAAGCTTTATGTTGTCTTTGTGAAATAATGGCGAACCAGCTTCTATCAAATCAGCTTCTACCGAACCAGAACTAAGAAGAAGTAATAAAGTTAGATCAGCATCTTTAGAAATGTCCCAGCTACGCAAGAAACAGACTAGAGTTCCAGCCAACTACTCAACTACTGAAGCAAGTAAGTAAGAGATAAAGATATTAAATATGTGGGAGCATTATACGAATGCCTCCCACCTTTCTCATCGTCTCATAAGAACTCTCTCTCTCTCTCTCTCTCTCTCTCTCTCTCTATATATATATATATATATATATATATATATATATAATCAATGGTAATATTATGGTTTCACACTCCTAACTTAAAGTTTCATGGTAATCCAATCATCAGATGAGATCAATGGCTGAGATGTTAAAAACCAGTCGTGAAATGGTTGAGATGTTAAAAAACAAATTTTTTTAGCGTTTATATGAAGCGTTTTTCACGCGATGGGAAATGTAAAGCTAAAAATTGTTTTTTTTAAACTGTGGCTTGTTTAACGTTTTGTGACGTGGATTGTGTTCACGTGATGTAATGTCATGACGTTAAATTTGTATTTAAAAAACATTATAATCAAACAAACTTGCATTGGTGTTAATGCACGCGGTGTTCAGATGAATTTTTTAAAAAATAAATAGATAAAAGGAGAGCGAAAATTCATGGATCAATTAGGGTCAGGTGGTAAGTGACACAGTAAAAATTTGTTCAAATGCCTACATTTCGAAACGAGTTCACTTCTCTTATTTAACAAGTTATTGCTTGTATTTTGTAATATACACAACTTTTCTTATATATATATATATATATATATATATATATATATATATATATATATATATATAGTCAGATTGGACGGTTATACAACATTAGGGTCTGTCTCCACATTCTTCAATGGATTTTTCGAAAATCTTTCGCCAGTATCAATATTACTTCTCGATAACCGGTGAAGACAGGTCAATATCGAGCTTGTCAGGTCAACGAACGCGTTGTTTATGAAAAAATATCAGCTGAATAAATCGTCATAACTAAAAAATACCCTCAAGCAGTGACTCTCCCACCACTGCGATCCTACCGTAACCCACTGACAGCGGCTTTTCGAAAAAAACCCTGAAAAATCACTATGGGAACACATCTGCCATCTTTTGTTTTGAATAGAATGAGTTCTGAGGTGAATAGATTGTGAACTTTGAAATATCCCATCATATGTTATATAGCCCTTCTTTACCGGCACTAAATGGTATATGTTATATAATTTCTTACGTCTTACTCTGTCGTCTATTCTTCTGGCCTGGTATATCTTCCAAGGTCTCGTCTGGTCTTCTATTGAGGATTCCGTGTCTGGTTTCTGTTGGGGATCTCCTTATCAGAAGCTTTGTGTCATTGTTGGTTTTTAGTAATAAACACAAGACTTCAAATTTACGATGATGTTACTTTATTTGTAGATCCCCAGACCAGACATCTGCGCAGTGAGACTCACATCTTGCTAGCTTCGCTTCTAAGTTCTAACTCTAACTAACTGAATTGCTTACCCCTTAAACCGGAAGGGGGCCTTCTGGTTCTCACGTTCCATCCCCAGAACGCAAGGTGAGATCGAGGTCAAGCGCCGTCACTCACCCACAAGGTCATTAGCTGCACTAATATGATTTCTACACTATTGTCATAATCATTAGGTATCTAATGATTATGTAACACATAGACGTACAAACAATCAAGAAAATTTGGTTCAGCCGAGGGGGAAATTTGGTAGGCAAAAAGTTAAGGCTTTATTCAGCTCAAAAGCACACATATTAAACAAGCCGCGAGACTGCGTAGCAAAAGATGACGTCTCTGCTTTATCAGGGAGAGCGTCAGTCCAATGGGGATACTACCTATTAGGCGTCCCATGAATAGAAAGCGCGTGGTGTAATGGTTAAAGTCAAAGGAAATGGACTTGTCGCCCGAGTTCAAATCCTGGACGTGGTAATTGCATTTCACTTAGCGCTAATACCCTAGGGAAAGGTATGAATTCTACTCTCCCTCCAGCTATGGGTAAATAGTAGGGTTGACTGAACTCTTTAACCTTGGTTAGGCAACCGGTCTAGGAGAAGGAAAACTCTGAATTCAAACCTGTTAAACTCCGCTTAAGAAATTGACCTTGTGTCACATCCTGCTCGTGCGGAGGGGTTGGTAAATATATATTAGGCGTCCCATTGTAGTCTAATGGTTGTAATGTAATATGATATATTCATAGATAAATAGTGCTCAATATCTTGGATAGATAAGTTAGGGTATCGTGGACATGAAGTCAAAGGCGCTGACAGTTTTTCACTTATGTGATTTTCAAACCAAGTGCTAAGTGCTAAGTATGTTATTTTCTCTTGGTTTGAATATCGCATAAGCTAGAAACTGTCAGTAACCAATCGCCGTTGATTTCATGTCTACACTATATATATATATATATATATATATATATATATATATGAGGAAAAATGAGTAAAGAAAAGAAATGTAGATGGATAAAAATGAATTTAATCGATATCACATTGATCGATATCACTTACACATGTGTTTCGGTCGATTCTTCTATGTGTGCGAAATATTTTCACACACATAAACTGACCGAAACACATGTGTAAATGATATCGATTAAATTCATTTTTATCCATCTACATTTCTTTTCTTTACTCATTTTTTCTCATATTGTCGGATTCAATTCCTTTTCCATTTTCATATATATATATATATATATATATATATATATATATATATATATATATATATATATACATATAAAGTTAAACCTAATGAGTCAGATTTACCTACTAACAGTTTCACTTAGAAGCTCATCAGTGCAAAAATCTGATTAAAAAGACTTGGGAGCAAACTCACTATTATACAAAATTCCAATTGTGATCCCAATAAATTAGCATAAACTAAACAAACCAATAAAAAAGAAGAACGGAACACCATTTTTAAATCTATTATTTCTTATTTATTTATAAAGAACCACGACATCCCGAAACCCATCACGGGAGAAGCAGCAAATGAATCGGGAAACGGGCTTGGTCTCTGTTGGTGGCATATAAACCAATGCACCGTCTCAACCTTACTCCTAAGCCTTTGAGGACTGGGGAGCTTTTCTTTTTATTTCCGCTGCTGCGCCACCCCCTTATACGGTGAGCAGTCAGAAAGGCATACACTTAACACGGTCGGGGCCCCATCCTTTAAATCGGGCGGGATTTTTAACACCAAGGTATGCTTAATTTAAAGCAGAAAATAATGACAGAACATCATCCTATTTACTAAGGAGCCAGGCTATATATATATATATATATATATATATATATATATATATATATATATATATATATATATATATATATATATTTAAATGTCCTCTAGGAGATTGCAGTCTCCCAGAAAATGAAAATACATACATTGGATTCACCTCAACCACATTGTCACGTCGTCTAACCCTCCATTTAACAGATAATAGCTCCATTTCACAACACCTAAAATTACATTCATGCCCCCACTCTAATTACCAAAATATTCTAACGGAAAATACACACATTCTGCACAAAGAAAAAAATAAACAAAAACTCCAAATACTAGAAGCTTTATACATAAAACAATACAAACCATCCTTAAATAAAATTAATTTCCAATGCAGTACACACATTTTAAAATGCCTATAACACCTTTCTCATCAATTCTTCTCCTTCAGCCTCCACATTAATTTAATTTTTTAAAAAAAAACTGGAACACATCACCCCTGATGATGGCACTTCGAAGTGCCGAAAGTACTCGGGACCTGAACTTTGGTGGACTTATCCATGAATTCCACCCAAACATTAAAAAGTTGACCAGAAAACTTGAAAAGATCAAAAATAAGATTGTTAAACAGGAGATGTGTCTTTTGTTTAATTCTACATGTATAAATGAAATAATGCTGCCCAAATCACAAATACACACACACACACACACATACATATATATATATATATATATATATATATATACTCACAAGGCGAGAAACTGACTGTTACCAAGTGCCGTTGACTTTACGTCATCGCTACCCTTACTTATATATACATGCTCTGTCAATGATATTGAGCATTCTTTACTTATAAATATAGCAAACTATATTATTAATGTTTATATATATATATATATATATATATATATATATATATATATATTATATATAAATGGAAGTGAATCGGTATTCTGAAAAAATGAATAAAGGAAAGAAAGTATAGAATGGATAAAATAGGATATTTTAATCAATTTTACTTACACGTGTTTCGGTCAAGAGTTTATCCATGTGTACATTATTCAAACTATTATTATTTTTGAATAACCAAATGAAATGAAATAATAATAATCTACATTTTTCTATTATATATATATATATATATGTTAATGTATGAGTAGTAGCTTACCGGTGGGTACGAGTACGATCGTTGGAAGCGCACAGTATCCAGGGGTTAAGACTGAGCAAAAACAAATCCAGGGGTTAAGACTGAGCAAAAACAAATACAAAGTGCTCAATACAATGTAGAACAAAATTTATTTATAAAATGGATAAAAGTAACCTACTCGAGTTTCATCGTCTGATTCGTCAGGGTTACATCCGTTGAATTAATCGAGTTTTCGATTAATATCAGTTGATACAATGCATGCCTGTTAACGTGCTACTCATATTCTATATTGGCGAGGGTCGGTATCGAACCCAGAACCATGTGTTTTTTAGGCAGATACTCTACCGACTGAGCTATGTGTATGTGTCAGTGTGTGTCTGTGTTGTGTTTGTGTGTTAGTTAAAGGAGAGAAATTGTATACAGAAGTAGTTCTTCATAGGCCCATGACCTTGCGCAGAGGTCATTATTTTCACGACGTGTTGTATCCGGTGGCAGAGAGAGAGAGAGAGAGAGAGAGAGAGAGAGAGAGAGAGAGAGAGAGAGAGGGGGAGGTATTGAAGAGTATAGAAAAAACGGTGAGTTTAAGAAGAAGGAGAGAGAGAGAGAGAGAGAAGAGAGAGAGAGAGAGAGAGAGAGAGAGAGGTATTGAAGAGTATAGAAAGAAAGAAAAAAAAGTGAGGTTTAAGAGAGAGAGAGAGAGAGAGAGAGAGAGAGAGAGAGAGAGAGAGAGAGAGAATAGGTGGGTGGGGTGGGGGTACTGATAGATAAGAAAAGACACTGATAGCAACGGGGCTGAGGTACCAACTGCACACACATCGATATTTCAACTCTTGGAGAGATTTAGAGAAAACCAATTCTAGAGACAGAAGAATTGGCACTCTGCCCGCTGAGAACTGGACCGAATTCAAAATTACTTCTCCTTCTTCATTGCCAACAAAGCAGGTGATAGCCTTTTTCCGATGAGAGCAACCGGATCACGTGACCTAGCCGCCCCCTCCCCCTACACACACCTCTAACGTCGAATCGAGACCCGTAAGTAAGGGACAAATAAAATCAGTCACAATCGGAACGATTGACACACGAACAGGGGAAAAACGAACATTCAGATTGGGCGAGTCGAAATTCTTTACCACGAAAGTAAATTTCTCGATATTCTATGGCGAAATGATACGAACTGGCAGGACCTGTGGATATACCGCAGTATGACAATCTAGTTATTACAACGTTTTATATGTTTACTTAAGAGCTATTGCCAAATAGTTCAATATGTAAAAAGTATAATAATCTTCATTTAACTGTCTTGCTCTTTTTTCTTTCTTTCCTTCTTTTCATCTTTTTATTGTGTTCGATTGAAACAGATTAGCGTTATCGCTTCCGCGCGCTCACCCCTCTCTCTCCCTCTTTCCCGTTCTTGCTTTCTTTCTTTCTTTCTTATATTTTTTCAGTGTAGAATGTCCTTTTTCTTCCCTTTATTTAAAACTATAACAGGATGGTACATTATTTAGCTGAGGTGACGGCACTCATAAGAAATAAGAGTTCGATGGATAAGCGACTCCAGATAATCAGGATTTACATTTTTGAATTTCATCTTGGACGATTTTTGTAACCAGAGGGTGTTTGTTTCAAGATGATAACGGTCGGAAGATTAAGGAATAAGGGAATTAATATATAGATAATATGCTTATATCTTAATAACTACTAATATCAATCTGATTATTACGATAATGATACAATTTATTTTTTTAATCAATTTCTAATAGTATTTATATTATCAGTGTGGCTGGTTTAGCTCAGTCGGTAAGAGCACCCACCTTGGCAATCGCAAGGTTCTTGGTTCGATACCGATCCACGTCAACTCCATGTAACATAGTTAGGTAATTTGATCTGTGCAGTAAAGTGGGGATCTGACGACAAAAGCAATCTACCTAGTTTAGTGCTAGCGAAAAGAGAATAGACTCCTTCACTTTCCGGTTGATACCGACAATAGGCTATCCGCCAACTATCATTTCATATCAATATATAATATAATGTATCAATATATATTTTAAAATTATCCATTTTTAATAGTATTTATATTTTGATATTTTATATCAATCTATTGTATTATCTGCGTTATTCGGACTATTGCCCCATCTTCATTGTTATTTGTACAACGTTTCGGCCGATATGCCCCCGGCCTTCTTCAGGTATTTCTTGTCGGACTCGGGAACCTTCTCGGTCTCGGGAACCTTCTTTTCGAACTCGCGATATATATATATATATATGAAGAAAAAGTGAAGTGAATCCGACAGTATGTAATATTGTAAAAAACTGAAAAAAAAAAAGTTTATAAACGAATAATATTTATATCAAAACAGATCGAAACACTGCAGCGGTGGCGAAATAAACATTATTCGTTTATAAGCTTGTGTTTTTTCAATTTTTTACAATATCACACACACACACATACACACACACACACACACACACACACATATATATATATATATATATATATATATAAAGGCTATCCCGTAACGAACCGTTTATCGCGAAAGACACACACGTGTAATCGACAGCAATTAATCAATATCTTGATTAATCCAGTGGATTTAACCCTGAAGATCCTTATGATGAAACTCGAGTAGGTTATTACTTATACCTGTATTGCAATATATATATATATATATATATATATATATATATATATATATATATATAATTAATTATAATAACAATTATTTTCTAATTATTGATATGTATTATTTATAAATAATTAATAAGAAAATTAACTGATAACATCTATACAGTTTATTCGATCTCATTCATTTGTGATTGGTTGATTAATTGATTGATTTTAACGGCATGTCAACCCCCCTAGGATTATTTTATGCCTGGATGTTATGGAATTGCGTTTATTGTACATTGGCATTTACATTTTTGTGCAGTTGTTTCTTAAGACATTTTGTACACAGTTTTATGGTTTGTATTATTTGGATTTTTCAGACTGTTGTTCTCGTCTTTATTGTTATATACACAACGTTTCGGCTGATATACCCACGGCCTTCTTCAGGCATTTCTTGTCGAACTCAGGCACCTTTTCGAATTCGGAAACCTTCTCTTCAAACTCCGGAACCTTCTTGTCGAATTCTGGAGCCTTCATGTCGTAATCGGGAGTTTTCACGGAACTTCGAATCGAACCCTTTATTCAATCCACCGGGAAGACTGTTCTTTTTCCGTTAACCATGACCGCGTACAAGTATTAAGCTATGTTAAGTATTCTATGTTATTATCGCCCGAGGTCAGGATCGAACCTGCAGCATACAAATGATATCACTTAGAGCTCTATTAACTTGATATATCCGTTGCGTCATGTGTCCAATTGGACACATAGCGCAACGGATTATTGGGTTAATTGCAGTATATGCATACCTAGGACACTAATATGGTAGAAATAATTTTATACTCGATGTTTTATTAACTTCATGTGTATCAAGAAGCTGGTAGAAATCATTTTCATTAACTATGTATCAATAAAATCGAAGAACTGGAGCCTCACCATCCGATACAGTTAACTTCAGAAAATGTAGTTATTAATAGATTAAGATTATAATTAGATTATAGATTATGTTATAATTAATTTAGTTCAGTCGGTAGCACATTCGCCTAGAAATTGCAAGGTTCCTGGTTCGATATCGATCTTCACCAACTCAGCGAATGAACAGAACAACTTAAGTAACCTGATATGTGCAGTAAATTATTTGAGAGCTGGCAGTAGGTGTGGTGCTTTACCCCAGCAATAACAATCCCCCTGGTCTAGGGGTAGCGAAAAGGGGATAGACTCCCTCGCTGTTAAGCTGATACCGATATTAGGGTCACTCTGCTGACTTTACTATAGTGTAAATATCTTTACATATATAAAGGGCAGTTGTGTGTATGTATATATGTATGCCCGGAGGAAACTACAAAAATAAAACAAATAATGACAAAGTAAGTATATGTACATATTCACTATCACCAGAGCTTGCGTTTTGTGCAAAAATAATGAAGATTTTATTCATATCCTAAGAATTAGGATTTGATTCGTAAGAGAAGGGAAAGTTATTGGTGGAGTTTGTGATTAAAACATAAACAAATCAATTATATAATACCAAAACAATCAATGGATCTGCGAGACTAACTATTTATTTTCCCCCTTTACCCAAGCAACGTTGGGTAGCCGCTTCTCGTATTATATAAAGATGGACATTATTACATTTCAAGCATGGCCTTTTCTTTTTGTTCCCCGATTAAAAAAATACAGTAAGAAATTTGAAGAGGAATAAATTGGGTGACCATGACGAATGGAAAAGATTTAAGTGAATCTTAAGGCGTTAACTACTGATAAAAAACCTCTTGAGACAGACGACCAATGAAAAGCGATATTATAGGCCGACCAATCATAGCAATTGTTTAGCAAACCAATCATGCTGCATTTAACTTTCCTGTATCACCCAACAAAGATTGTGCCTCCATCTTATCACTCTTTCTTCCTCATATTTGCGTTCTTTGCTCTGATTTGTCATTTTCATTAACCAAACCCACTTTTTCTTTTCTTTTCTTTTCTTTCTTTTCTTTCTTTTTCTTTTCTTTTTTCTTTTTTCTTTTCTTTTTTTTCTTTTCACCCCCCCCTTTTTTCATCTCACCTGATATCGTATCCGATATATATCATCGCCATAAATAAACTCGAATGAAAAAAAATCCTTGTACATTTGGGACACACGGTATGTACAATATATATATATATATATATATATATGTAGAATTAAACAAAAGACATCTGTTTAACAATTTTATTTTTGATCTTTTCGAGTTTTCTTGCCAACTTTTTAATGCTTGGGTGGAATTCGTGGATAAGTCCACCAAAGTTCAGTTCCCGAGTACTTTCGGCACTTCGAAGTGCCATCATCAGTGGACTTATCCACCCAAACATTAAAAAGTTGGCCAGAAAACTCGAAAAGATCAAAAATATAATTGTTAAACAGGAGATGTGTCTTTTGTTTAATTCTACATGTATAAATGAAAAATGCTGCCCAAATACACACACACACACACACACACACACACACACACACAGCATTGACCTTACCTTACCTTACATATATATATATATATATATATATATATATATATATATATATATTTGTTAATACGTTTAAGCATTGTGTTATACACATGAAACTTGAATAACCGTAATACAGTATCCACAATTTTATGGTTTAGGTTTTAAACTTGTTCTGGTATATTTTATTAGTATTAGTTAACAGAAATAACTAGTCCATATATTGATTTATCATCGAAAAATTTTCTTTTATTGAGAACTCTTTCTATGTATATACATTTCTTATGTGTAGCCCTTAATATATATATATATATATATATATATATATATATATATATATATATATATATAAATTTAGCAGGATGTGACACAAGGTCAATTTCTTAAGCGGAGTTCAACAGGTTTGAATTCAGAGTTTTCCTTCTCCTAGACTGGTTACCTAGCCATGGTTAAAGAGTCCAGTCTACCCTGCTATTTAGCCATAGCTGTAGGGAGAATTGGATTCATAGGGTATTAGCGCTATGTGAAATGACAAGAGCTTCGTCCAGGAATTGAACTTGCGTTGACGAGTCCATTTCCTACAACTCTAACCATTAGACCACGCGCATCCCCCTCTCTCTCTCTCTCTCTCTCTCTCTCTCTATATAATATATATATATATATATATATATATGTGTGTGTGTGTGTGTGTGTGTGTGTGTGTGTGTGCGTGCGTGTGTGAAAAAGTTTACAGCGTTTTTATTAGTATTAGTTAATAAAAATAACTAGTTCATATATTGATTTGTCATCGAAATATTTTCTTTGACTTTCTATGACCTTCAGACAACGTTCCAGATGTTTTCGAATTCCAACGCGATAAAACAATTCTGCTATCGACGTAATAAAAGATGTCGATAAAATTTTAAACACTGACGACACCTTTATCTTATAAGGTCAAAGGTCAAAAATGTTATATTGATCAAATCAAACACACCTCTGATAGCGGCAAATATTACGAATATGCTGCACGAGGAAGAATTTTTATTTCCTAATTCACTTATGTTTTTTTAAATTTTTTTCTCCTTTTTTTTACGAGTGTTTTTCGATTAGTAAAATCTCCAAAGCACTTGATACGCAGTGAAACTGTTTGTGTAGCTATTGGCAACACCTTTGTGTTTGTTGTGCATGCGCCTCTTCCTGGCCCACAACTCCCGATTGACGCTACCACTAAGTCTGAAACTCGAGCAGTTATTTGGTTTTTGAACGCAAAAGGCATTAAGCCGATTGAAATTCATCGCCAATTAACGGAAGTGTATTGCGAGTCCTGCATGGTTGTCAAAAACGTTGCAAATGTTGAAGAGCGTTTGCAATAAGGATGAGGTTCAACGCTTCCTCAACGACATGGCTGCGAGCTGTTATACCAGAGCGCCTGGTGATTATGTAAAAAAAAATAGACAGATGTTCAAATATCAGAATTGACAATAAAAGATAAACGTTTCTGTGATTTCTAAACATTTTGGACACCTAACCTTCAGGATTAGACATAGTCAGTCGATTGTTCAGATTTCGTCCTAAAGCATCACAGGGGGGGGCACCCAGGGTCAACAGGTAGCCCCATTGAGGGGATTTTACCCCTTTGCAAAGGTGCAGTCGGTGTATTTTTCTATCCCAGTCGACAGGGTGGTCTGTGTATACATTATCCCAAATTTTATATATATATATATATATATATATATATATATATATATATATATATTATTTATATTTTTGCTTGAAGGCAATTACAATGCGTATATCGCATAAAATTCGATAATTATAGAAAATAATCATGACAAATGAATCTCGGCAAAAAATTGTTCGGTGTGTAGAACATCGTACAGATTGCTTCAACTTTATTAAGTCTCATCAGCGATGTATACTAACGATTTCCCTCCGACTTATGATAATATATACTTTATTCAACAATGTTTCTTAAAAACAAACATCCAAAAATCTTATATATATATATATATATATATATATGTATATATTCTATAACTGATATTGAGCACTTTTTATTTATAAATATTGCAAACTACATTATATATATATATGTATATATATATATATACGTCAAAATGGTTTGGTAAACAATGTGAATAAGACCTCAGTTTTGAAAAATAATCCGTAATAGTCTGCCAGTGAGCAACCCTGTAGGCTGCGGCTTTAAGGACCAGTAGTTGGCCGTTGGTGACCACCCGTGATGCTTAAGGACGGAATCCTGGTGGATGAGCAGTCTATGACATGGAAAACTCCACTCTTGGCTCTTACTTAGGCTAGATAGGCGGTCGGAGAACCCTCCTCTGACCAATCGGCTGGTCATGCCTAGCTCTAGCACCTATATGATTGTCCCAACCCTATTGCCCTTATGGTAAGCCCCAACCCTCTTTATCACATAAGGGCTAGAAGGTGGTGGGTGACTGAGGGTCTTGCTGTTCTGAGTATGACGTTAAACTCTATCTAAAGGTGAGATTCTAATTCTGGAGATCTGGGTAATGTAGAGCACCCCTTCATTACCATTACTCCCAGGTTCACTCTGACACCGAGTGGTAGTACCTGTTAGCGTACTATCTATGGGTTAAATAGAAAAAAGAGTTTAAACACACACACACACACACACACACACACATATATATATATATATATAAGTAAAGAAATAACAAAAGACTTAGATATTTAGCATTATAGTCTATTTCAGGGAGCTGAAATAGACTATAAAGCTGAAATAGACTATAAAGCTAAATCTCTAAGTCTTTTGTTATTTCTTTACTTATATATTTGCTCTGTGAGTCTAATATTAAGAGCACACATTGAGCTCTCAAACTGCGACAGGTTTTTTTAAAATAAAACTCTTGTGTCGTAAGGAAGATTTCTTCTCTGGACTTTTGGATTATATATATTATATATATATATATATATATATATATATATATATATAGTATATGTGTATGTGTATGTGTGTGTATATACATATATATATATATACACACAACACATATACTTATATATATATATATATATATATATATATATATATATATATATATATATATATATATGTACTTCGACGTAGCCTAAAGTTTATAGGTACCAAAAAGGGAAACGGCGAACCGAGTTCAAATTTCGATTGCGATAACTTAACGCCCACATCCACATGTTGCCAAGAAGAAGTAGGAATCTATTCCCTCAAATGTTCCATCCCATTGCTTTATGTCTCGTCATTGACATTCCACAAATGATGGATGGATGAAAGAGTAGGTATATAATTACCTTCTCTCATCACACACTTTCATCATCTTTGTATCTTTCTTTTACTTTTTTTAATTTACATATTTTTACGTCTTTTTTTCACATCTTTCTTTTATTTATAGATTTTGTATTTATTTCACGTATCTACACTTTCCTTTTATTTAATATTTTTATATATTTTTTACCTCTTTCTTTTATTTGTACATTTTTACATCTTTCTTTTATTTAGTTTCTACATTTTCCATTCATTAGCACATTTTACATCTTTTTTACATCTTTCTTTTATTTATAGATTTTTTTTATCTTTCTTTTACATTTTTCTGTTATTTGCATCTTTTTGACATCTTTCTTTTATTTATAGATTTTTTAAAAATCTTTCTTTTATTGCATCTTTTACATCTTTCTTTTATTTGCATCTTTTTGACATCTTTTATTTGTACATTTTTACATCTTTCTTTTTTACATCATTTTTTATTTGAACCTTTTTTTACATCTTTCTTTTATTTAGTTTCTACATTTTCCATTCATTAACACATTTGACATCTTTTTTGCATCTTTCTTTTATTTATCGATTTTTGTATCTTTCTTTTATATCTTTCTTTTATTTGTATCTTTTTTTACATCTTTCTTTTATTTGCACCTTTTTTTACATCTTTCTTTTATTTAGTTTCTACATTTTCCATTCATTAATACATTTTACATCTTTTTTACATCTTTCTTTTATTTATAGATTTTTTAAAATCTTTCTTTTACATTTTCCTGTTATTTGCATCTTTTTTACATCTTTCTTTTATTTGCATCTTTTTTACATCTTTTTTTATTTATAGATTTTTGTATCTTTCTTTTATTTACATCTTTTTGACATCTTTTATTTGCATCTTTTTTACATCTTTCTTTTATTTACATCTTTTTTACATCTTTCTTTTATTTGCATCTTTTTGGCATCTTTCTTATACTTACATCTTTTTTACATCTTTCTTTTATTTACCCGTTTCTACATTTTCCATTCATTAACATATTTCACATCTTTTTTTATTTATACACTTTTAAATATTTCTTTTATTAAACCCGTTTCTACATTCTCCTTTCATTTGCATCTTTTTTACATCTTTTTTACATCTTTCTTTTATTTGCATCTTTTTACATCTTTCTTTTATTTGCATCTTTTTTACGTTTTGTCTTTACACATTTCCATCGTTTTTATTTACACATTTTTACATATTTCATTTAATTACACGTTTTTTTATACCTTTCCTTTTATTTACACACTTTACATCTTTTATTTATTTACTCATTTTTTCCTTCTTTTTTATTTACATGTTTTTAAGTATTTATTTACTCATTTATGACAAAACCCAAAACAATACACCCACCTTCCTCATTTACGCATTCTCGCCTCTTTATCTTATTTACATATCTTAACATCTATTTATTTACATTTTTACAAGACCTAAAACAACACACCCACCTTCCTCTTTTATTTCAACAACAACGAAAAAAAAAAAAAAGAAAAAGAAAAGAAAGTTTTCTTCCCGCCACTAGCCAAACATCCGTCCAGACAAGGACTTCCTAATACACTTTGTTGTTACACTTCAGAAAGGTTAATAAACTTTTGTATTGAGACTCGAAAGAAGCAGGTCAATAACTGACCAACTATTAACGTCAATAACAAGGACTTATAAATAACAAAAAAAAAACTTATGAAATAAATTAAGAGAGACATTTTGTTATCTTTTCAGATTCAATTCGGTAAAAAAAAATACGAGGGTCATTCAATAAATAAAGTGAATTTTGCCCAATAATTTTGGTAATGATTAAGTTGGAAAAATTAAAATTTTAAAATTAAAATTATTTAGTTGATAATAATTAGTTGGTTAGTTAGATTTTAGGGCATATCAACCCTTGTTGGGTTATTTTTTTCTGCCGAAGACATTTTGTTTTATTCATTCTAGATGTGTATTCAAAAATTTCAAACTCAATTTTTTAAAACACATTTTTGAACTTCTTTTTTTTTTCTATTTAACCCATAGATGCAAGTCTAACAGGTACTACCACTCCGGATCAGGGTTGACCTGGGAGTAATAGGGATGAAGGAGTACTCCACACTCCCCAGAGCTCAAAAATTAGAACTTTTATTACATGCAGTTTAACGTCATAGAGACAGTTTGCTATCTTTTCAGATTAAAAAAAAAAAAAAAAAAAATAACGCAGATTATGACAAGAAAGTTCCCGAGTTCGAAAAGAAGAGTCCGAGAAGGTTCCGAGTCCGACAAGAAATACCTGAAGAAGGCCGGAGGGCATATCGCCGAAACGTTGTAGAAATAACAATAAAGATGGGGACAATAGTCCGAATAACGCAGATAATACTAATCATCAAGCCTCAAACATTCAGAGAAAAAAAAAAAATATGAGGGTCATTCAATAAATAATTTTCCAAATAATTTTGGTAATAATTAAGTTGGTAAAATTAAAATTTTTAAATTAAGATTATTTAGTTCATAACAATTAGAGAGACAATTAGAGAGTTTGTTATTTTTTCAGATTCAGTTCGGGAAGAAAATAAAAAGTAGGGTCATTCAATAAATAAGTGAATTTTGCCTAATAATTTGGTAATAGAAAGTATTGTTTACACTTTTACCTTTTTCAAAGGTAATGAATAGTGATAGGTTCTTTTTTGTCCCAGAAAACTATCAGCATCACCTTCTTTGCTCGCCGGCTGTGCCCGGGCATTTTTTCTTTACCGGACAGTCAATGTGTGTTCCACTCCATGGACTGTAGGCTCGTTGTGACAAACCCATGTTTAGCCCATTTATAAACATTTAAACATTTTTTTATAAAAGTATGCTTCTCCGTATACTTCACACATTATTCTATAAATTTCATATGGTTTGTACTTTTCAGCTATCAAATATTTCATGACAGACCTCTGTTTAAGCCTAGGCAATCTGATTGGTTTGCCGCCTCAAAACAAATATTTTTGCGAGATTAAAATAATTTTTGCTATAAACAAATTACAAACAATGCAGAATTTCTATTTATGGAAAATAATTCTAAAAAAAAAAAAAAAAAACACCCCTTAACGGAAACACTCGTAAATTCAAAAGCAAAATAAAAACTGACGTAAAAATAAGATTGTGGATGCACAGAAAAGAATATATTAAAACTTATGTATATAGATATCTATTAGATTAAGAGGCGCTCGTGACGCTACGGGAAAAAGTGAACTCGGCTACTCAAGTTCAAATCCTAAACGAGGCTGTTTGGATTTTACATCGTGCTAATGCGCCTGGGAAAGGTATGGATACATTCTCCTTCCAGCTACAGAAGAAATAGTAGGATAGGCTGGTATCTTTAAATTTCTATATGGCAACCAATCTAGGAGAAGGAAAAACTTTGAATTCAAACCAGACCGAGCTATTCCTGTTCAATACATGTTGTTTCTGTTTAATGGCATATTAAACTTCGTGGGTTATTTAATGCCATAGCCATCCTTTTAAAAGAACAGTAGTGTTACTACTTAACCCATAAAGAGGGTATATATCTGATATAATCGAATGACCCATCTTCCACGTACCTCAACAGTGGCGATGGTTCTAGCCACTATTTAAGAACACACATGTTACTATGTGCAGAACTCACTTGAAGTACTTAGACTCTCCTCCAAACACTCACGTGACCTTACTATATAACAATACCTTTTCCCATTTTCTGATTGCATTTCACATAACGCTACAGGTTTGGGATAGGTATAAATCTAACGATTCCCTCTCCAACTATGGGTAAATAGTAAGGCAGACTTAGATCTTTAAATTTGGTATAGCAACCAGTCTAAGAGAAGGAAAACTCTGAATTCAAACCAGACCTGGCTATTCCTGTCCAAGACATGCTACACGAATAGCCCCCCCCCCTACAACCAAGTTGATAAGTCTATGTTTAGTCTGATTAAATTTGGTTTCTTTGTTTAATGGCATATCAACCTCTGTGAGTTATTTAATGCTAAAAACACACTTGTAGAAGGACAGTAGTGGTACTACTTAACCCATAAAGAGGGTTCATACCTTTCCCAAGAATATTAGTCTGAAAGTGAACGTAATAGCGCGGTTGGAGTTCGAACTCGCTTCCTGTGATATCGCAGTCCAGCACGTTAACTACTACACCACGGCGGTTCTCCCGTCTTATCAAGTTTTAATCAAAGACCAGAATAGCAGGGCACTCGGTGAGTATCGAACTCAACGACTTACTAAACATTGCTTTATGTAAAGCATTAAAAAAAAGATTTTTAAAAATAAATTATCAATTAATCGATTATCGAATTAATTAACTAATTAATTAAGAATATTTGGCGCCGATTAATGTGTTAATTAGCAGATCGATTATTATTCTCGATAATTGTGAAAGATTTCTTGCTAATGAAAAGATAGAGAAACAACATGTTAATGACTAATCAGCAATCTGTAAACATGGAAGAACATCTGGAGCTAAAAAGGAACATCTGGAGGTAAGCAAGAACATCTGGAAGTAAGAAACATGTTAATGGTTAGCAATTTCGCGATAAGAAACGAAGCAAGAAGAGTTAAGAAGTAAAAAAAAAGATAAAAGCAAAAAAAGAAAAAAAATCTGTAATAGCTCTTTTCATAAAAACAAAAACAAGAAAATTTATAAATAAAAGTACAAAAGCAGATCTTTAGCTGCGAAAATAAATAAATAGATAAATAAAAAAATAAAAAAATAAAATAAAAAAGTATTTATTACCCATTGGATAATTTACAAAAAAAAAAATTCCCCTGAGTCTTTGAACCACTGATAATGAATAAATCCGGGTTGAATAAGTGCAGAAAATACGTGCGCACATTAAAAGAGAACCACACAGTGACATTGCTAAGATGCTTCGATGATAAGCTGTGGTTAATGACCTGATCAACTATTAGTCACCTATTACTGCTGAGTAGCGAATTCGATCTTCATTAAGGGTTCAACAGGTGCATCTTTATGTTTAATATACTTGCAAATATATGCACCCTCCGGATTCAAGTATTTACGTTTTAATGTAATAAAATATATTAAATTAGAAAGGCTCATGAAACTAAATAAGAATGCAAATAAAAAAGAGGGGTGTATAATCGAAAAATAGATCAACTGAAAATTAATCTTCCATCACTCCCGCCTTTCATTGCTAAATTTTTCTAATTTAACTATTTAGTTAAAATAGGAAGTAAAGAATACAATAACAGATATTTCCTGTCAATGGATTTCTTTTAAGACTTATCTCCAAAGTTTTTGCTTATATTCCTTAAGATAAAACTAAGCAATTAGAAATCAATAATACTAAGCACATATTTATCAAAATCAAATTTTTGATATCAATATGCAAATTAACCTTCCCGTTCACACTGTAAACCACTATTTTGTTGTATATATATATATATAATTGCATGTTATTAGTATGTAGATATGGTCAACAGTGTTAATGATTTAAAACAATTTTATTAATAATTGAAGTTTAAATAAAAATAAAATCATGGAGAACGTAACGTAAATAATTAAGGGAATTGTGACTTGAGTAGTAATATAGTTTCGGTTAAAGACAGAAAAACACACAATCTCCATTATATTAAGATTTAGTAAATGTCTATGAAGTTGCTTTTAAAATCTCGCTGTGGACGGAAGGGCTCGTGGCGCAACGGCTAGCATCGTAGGAAATAGACTCGACGACTCGAGTTCAAATCCTGGACGAAACTTCTTCGTATACATTATACATATACATACTTCTATAAATTTCACATGGTTTACGCTTCTCGGCCATCAAATATTTCATGACAGACCTCTGTTTGATTTGTCGCCTCAAAACAAATATTTTTTTCGAAAAACGTAAACGATTACAAAAAATCCTGAGTTTATAATTATTGAAAAAAAAAAAATGTGAAAAAATGAATTGCTTAAAAAAATCCCCTTAATGGGGGGACTCTTGTAAATAAAAAGCAAAATAAAAACAGACTTACATAAAAATAAAATTGTTAGAGATGCCTAGAAAAGAATACATTAAAATTCATGTATGTAAATATATTTCAATTTAAGAGGCGCTGGTAACACAATGGTCATCGTCGTAAAAAGTGAACTCGCCTAGCCGAGTTCAAATCCTGAAAGAGGCTATTTGCATTTCATATTTGCTAATACTCTTAGGAAAGGCATGAATCTAAATATCCCCTCTATCAACTTTGGGTAAAATACTAAATAAGAGATTTTTCGAATCTTTAATTTGGCATAAAGTATAATTTATTCAAGAGAATTAAACCGTTGGGCCCAGTGAGAAATTCGTTATTTCTAGCATTATGTAACATTAATAAGACTACCTCCTAACAAATCTGTTATTTGCTCACTCCTGTTTGGTGTGAATCGGACCATGTTAAAATTATTGTGGCCATTTTTAGGATGCAGATGAGAGCAGTTTACAGTGGAGATCTCTTGTGGTATTAAGTTTGATCCGTATTGTGTAGTATCCTGTAATGCTTTTCCGTTGGTCCGTCTATCTTGAATTCTATGATCCTTGTGTTGATCAGTGTTAAGCAGAATCCTTGTTTGTTGGTCTGTTTTTCCGTAGTAAGCACGAGCAACTGAAAGCCTTTCCACCAAGACCTTTAAATAGTTAACCAACCACGTATTCGAGCGTGTTAATTGGCCGATTCATTCCACGCAGCACCGAAAAGACTATAAATTTAAGTTGTGACCTCCAGCACACCTTATATAACAGAAATATTCCAACATATCATCTCATAAATGCTGGGTAATACTATCTGCTCGAGGCAAAAAAAAAAAAAAAAAAAAAAAAAAAAAAAAAAAAAAAAGAAAGACTGGTTCACAATTCAACCTGAGACCAAAAGTGGAAGTTTGTTTTTCTTAATCCGACGATCAAGTGTAGGAATTACATTTCTTACTTCACATGATTACCCCCCGTGTTTCTCCTGTTGGGTGCTAGGTGTCGTGGCAAACAGCCTTATAAAAACAGAAACGCCAAAGTTAAAATTCTTCTTTGTCCATTTAGCCTCAACAAGGTAATACGCCCCCAGTTGCATATCTCTAGTCTACGTGTATGAAGGGGCTTCTCGCTCCCAGCAACCACGTGTCCCGCATCACGCGAGAACACGTCCCCAACGTGTAAATTTCTAACTTTCCTCTTTAAACAAAAGCCTCAAGAACTTTGTCTACATATTAGGATTTTTTCCTTATACAGCTACGTATAAGCTTCTTTGTATCTTATGTTATTTCTTTATTTCTTCTATTAAATCTTATCAGGCAAATAAAAATTGTTTTCGTTAATTCAATTCATCGTGAATTCTTATATATATATATATATATATATATATATATAAAGTAAAGTCGTCGGGCGGCCTAATGTCGGTATCAGCGAGGGAGTCTATTCCTTTTCAATAGCGCAAGACCAAGGAGATTATTTTTAGTGTCTGAGGTGGAGCACCACACCTACCATCAGCTCCTTACTTTACCGCACAGATCCCTGTGCTACTCATACGCTGAGTTGGCGAGGGCCGGTATCGAACTGGGAACCTTGTGGCTTCTCTCTCTAGCTATATATATATATATATATATATATATATATATATATTGAAAAACCCCTCCGCGTGAACAGGATGCGATACAAGGTCAATTTCTTAAGCGGGGTTTATATTGGTCTCGGAAGACTATAATAAAGTTTTTGTGTCCATGAAGTTATAACGCCTCCCGTGACTGTGAAATCCGATGTTTGAAAAACATTCTCGACCACAGATGTCGCATTTGAAGGCTGTCCCTGAAGATGTTGATGTGCCGGTGCTTTGTTGCCGCTGCTTTCTTCTGGACCTGGTGATGCATCAAAGTGACTTCTGATATGAGCAGTCATCTACGGAGAGTCTATCGCCATCGAGGGCAGTCTGAACCAAATTTTCCCAGCTGGAAGGGGCAATGCCAAAGCAGCTGAGATCCTTCTTGCAGACATCCTTGAATCGCAGCTGGGGGCGACCAATCTGTCTCTTACCATAACTCTACCATAAGGCCTGTCCACCTGGTTAGTATATACGCGCCAACACTTAGCGCCCCTCAAGAAACAAAGGACAAATTTTATGATGAGCTTGAGTTGACTGTAAAAAACTTTACCTTCTTGGTGACTTTAATGCAAGAGTTAGTGCTGACCACAACTTCTGGCCATCTTGCTAAGCGGAGTTTAACTGGTTTAAATTCGATGTTTTCCTTCTTGACCGATTGCCTAATCAAGATTAAAGAGCCCAGACTGTCCTACTATTTACCCATAGCTGGAGGGAGAATATTTGGGTTGATACATTTCCTCATTTCACCTTACAAAATAATGTATATATTTACCAACCCCCCTGCACGAGCAGGGTGCAACAGAAGGCCTATTGCTTAAGCGGAGTTTAGCTAGTTTTCTTTCTCCTAGACTGGTTACCTAATAAAGGTTAAAGAGTCCAGTCTATCCTGCTATTTATCCATAGGTCTGGTTTGAATTCAGAGTAGCTCCTTTTTCTTGACTGGATGCCATACCGAATTTAACTGGAAGGAGAATAGTTGGATGCATACGTTTTCCATGGGTATTATGTGAAATGTAAAAAGTCTTGTGCAGGATTTGAACACGGGTCGATATCCTATGACGATAATCATTAGCCTCTTGTGTTCAATTTATATCTTATTACAATGTCTGTAACCGAAACTATATCACTACCCAAGTCACAATTCCCTTACTTATTTACGTCATATTCTCCATGATTTTATTTTTATTTAATTTAAACCTCAATAAAATTGTTTTACATTATTAATACTGTTGACCATATCCACATGTTAATAACATGAAATTGTGTTTATATGTACAACAAAATGGGGGTTTACAGTATTTGCATATTGATCTTAAAGATTTGATTTTAATAAATATTTGGTTGGTATTATTGATTCCTAATTATTTAGTTTTATTCTAATAAACATTAGCTAAAATATCGTCAAGAAATCCTAAAAGAAATCCATTAACAAGAAGAAATAACTGTAATTTTATTCTTTATTTCCCAATTTAACTATGTAGCTAAGTTAGGGAAATTTAGCAATGAAAGAGAGTGATGGAAGTGATTTCAAAGTTTTTAAAAAATCATCATCAATCATCATCATCATGTCACGTAAGCAGTACGGATATCCATGACAATCTCTCGCCAACCTTCCCTATCACTCATTGCCCCTGGGAGGTCCTCTGCGCAGCATCAAGAATCATCGCATAGTTCGTCAATGAAGGTCCTTAGTGGGCGTCCTACGTTAGCATGTCCATGTGTTGACTTCCTCAGGAGAACGTCGCTTATGAGCTCGTCCCCGTTTCTCCAGCAGTGTCCTGCATGCCTAGTCCGTCTCACCCGGATGGTTTGTGAGATGGGGGGCAGATGACCATATAGTTGCTTCCTTGTGGGGTGCTGCTTCCACGAATTGTTCAGGATTGCACGCAACATTCTTGTGCAGGTCCCATCTAGCTTATTCTCAAGGCCCTTTGTTAGGGTCCAGCCATACAGCAGTACTGATATAACCACAGCCTGGAAGAATTGTCGCTTTAGGTTGTCAGTGAGATCAGATCTCCATATTACTGATAATCTGTTTGTGGCCGCCCATGCCTTTCCTATACGTGTATTAACATCGCTTTCTGTGGATGAGATATTACTACCTAGGTATGTGAACTGTTCCATTGGCTTAAGAGGCTTACCGTCACGTGTGAATATCTCCTTTCTTTTTGAAGCATATGAACTCGGTTTTATCGGAGTTCACATAAAGGCCGATATTCTTTGCTGCCTCCTCCAGGCTATGTAGTAGTGACTCAGCCTGTGCCGGTATATCTGCAAGAAGCGCAAGGTCATCAGCGTAGTCTGCATCTGTGACTGTTTGTGCAGGATATCGCCTGCTTCTTGCCTTTCTTAGTGTAAAGCCTTTTTCTTTTATGGTATCTAATGATGTTCGAAGTGCATAGTCTAGGCATATATATTATTAATTAACATGGCAAAGTCATTTTTGTAAATTATTTTTCGGTAAAGAAAGAAGGAAAATGCGTCTCTCTCTCTCTCAAAACAACATCCAATTAAGATATTGGATGTTGTTTTAGAGAGAGAGAGAGAGAGAGAGAGAGAGAGAGAGAGAGAGAGAGACTTTTCTTTTGCCTTGACCCCCTACTTACGAACTGGAAACCCGGTCAGTGGGAGAAGCTTTTCAAAGAGTCCGAATTAAAGAACTTCTCTTGTTACAATTCCTTCTAAAAACAAAGAAAACAAAAC
>CM042138.1:143091632-143104132 GCA_023376005.1 Doryteuthis pealeii | reverse complement strand
CTAGAAGCATACGGCGACGCAAAATCTACAACATATATATATATATATATATATTTATAAAATAATAAAATTCGAAGGCAATACAATGCGTAAAAAATAAAGACAAAAAGATGTTTATATGTCTAATCGATTTCAAAGCGAAGCTTTATCGTCAGAGACTGACTTCAGAAATGACGTGCTTATGTTTTTTTTTATTTGTGTGGTTATAATTTCTCTTCTTATTTCCTTTTCCTCTCCTTTTTTTCCTCTCTTTCTTCTTCTCCTCTTTTATGAATGGGCGAATAACTGTAATTTCTTATTTCTCTCTTTCTTTTTTTTCTTTCTTAAAAGTTTGTTGAGAACAAGGCTGACATTCGGTAAGATGTTGCAATGTTGCAATGTGTAGCAATGTGTAGCAACGGTGTGAGCGTGTCATAATTTCAAAACAAAAGTGAGCAAATGAATAAAAACCGTTAATAGAAAAATTTTTTTTTTTTTTTTAACATACTTAGCTTTTGTTTCGCTTTCACCTTTCATTTCTTATTCTTTCTCCCTCTCTTTCTTTTTTGTGTTATTTCTCTTCTTTTTCTTTTTTTTTTTTTTTAAGAAAATATCTTAAAAAAAAAAAAAAAAAAACAAAAAAAAAACACCACTAAGGATCTCTTTGTACACTTCAAATCAGCTCTTCCACTCAGTTCCAAGACTAGTTACATCATAAATGAAATTAATAGAATACACAATAGATGTAGTGAAGAAACAGACAGAATCACTCACACTGCACACTTTATGAACACCCTCAAAAACAATGGCTACCCAACTTCATATATACGCCATTTAAATAACAGAAAAACACGGACACTACACACACACTCTAACACCTGTTTCCTGAAACTACCACATTTCAGTGAAACAATCACTAAACAAATACGCAAGGCTATTCATAGAGAGGGACTAGATATCCAACTAGCCCACTCTGGACCCTCACTACGCCAACATCTAACAATAAAACATAAAAATGTTATTACACCATGCTCACTAACCAACTGCCCAATAAAAGACCCTAACTTATGCCACAAGACCTATACAATTTACCGTCTAACTTGCTCCAAATGCCTTAATTTCTACATAGGTAGTACAATTAGACCCCTCCACATTAGAATCAAGGAACACACCCACACACGTGCATCCTCATTCCATAAACACCTAATCAAATGCAAAAATAAGGACAACAATTTTTCAGTTAAGATAGAGGCTATAATACGCAACATTGGTAATCTCAGAATTAGAGAAAGTTTATTAATAGCTAAATTAGGTCCTAATATAAACAATAGATTAGAATTAAACACAGAATACATAATTAACTAAATTTACACGTTCCATATATAGGTTTTAGTTTATTTAGTACACATGTTCTCTCATATATATATAATTTTCCCTATCATAAATTTTAAACCTACCAACTATCAATAGATTAGAATTAAACTCAAAATACACGATTAACTAAATTTACACGTTTCATATATAGCATTTTTTTTTTTTTTTTTTTTTTAATTAAAATTAAAATATATATATATATATATATAGTGATGGGATGATTGAGAATGAAAAGAAGATAATAGAGAAATATAAAAAAATTAATTACGATTAATTTAACAATATTGACATACTTATTAACTCCTTTACATGACATTATTTCTTTAAACCATGACACTATTTCTTTAAACCATAATACCCTCTTAGGATTACGGTCAGTCTAGAACTATTAATAAATATTTAAGGAAAAGTGGGGAAAAAAAAAATAAAAATAAGAATAAATAATAACAACAAAAGAATGAAAAAAAAAATAGTTAAATAAAATATATAATTGAAGCAGTACATTATGCCTTTTGTAATTCAAATATTTGATTTATGATATTTAATCTATCTGAAATTTAAGGGGGGGATTGGTTTTATTTTTATTGTTTTGAATTTTACATCAATCCTAATATGTAATTATTATATGATATTTTAATATATAATTAATATAATATTTAATCTATTTAAGTTTAAAAGAAAAAGAGAAAAAAGTACTCATAAAAGATATTTTCTTAAAAAAAAAAAAAAAAAAAAAATAATAATAAAAAAGAATCATTTATTTTTTCTATCAATACTAATACATAATTTAAGATAATCTTTTATTTACTTATTTACTATAAAAAAATAATTTAAATTAGAGAACAAAGGGGATAAAGGGAAAAAAAAAAAAAAAAAAAAAAAAAGAAAAAGAGAGAAATAACACAAAAAAAAGAAAGAGAGGGAGAAAGAATAAGAAATGAAAGGTGAAAGCGAAACAAAAGCTAAGTATGTTAAAAAAAAAAAAAAAAAAATTTTCTATTAACGGTTTTTATTCATTTGCTCACTTTTGTTTTTGAAATTATGACACGCTCACACCGTTGCTACACATTGCTACACATTGCAACATTGCAACATCTTACCGAATGTCAGCCTTGTTCTCAACAAACTTTTAAGAAAGAAAAAAAAAGAAAGAGAGAAATAAGAAATTACAGTTATTCGCCCATTCATAAAAGAGGAGAAGAAGAAAGAGAGGAAAAAAAGGAGAGGAAAAGGAAATAAGAAGAGAAATTATAACCACACAAATAAAAAAAAACATAAGCACGTCATTTCTGAAGTCAGTCTCTGACGATAAAGCTTCGCTTTGAAATCGATTAGACATATAAACATCTTTTTGTCTTTATTTTTTACGCATTGTATTGCCTTCGAATTTTATTATTTTATAACATACTTAACAATGCTTCAAGCAAATTACCAATTACTTATATATATATATATATATATATATATATATATATATATATATATATAAGAATACCGTTGTACCGATATAAATTTATATCTGTACCAAGGTATCCATTGATTCATTTATTCATAACCCGGTCACCTGATACACATCTGACAACACATTTGACCCACACTCCAAATATCAACTTCTCTTCTAAAGTCAACCGACTGACCCCATAAAAATAGAACCACCATACCCTACCATACCTATCCCCTCCTGACTTTCTCTCACCCCTCACCCATTTACCTTTCCATTATAAAAGTGCTTAGAGTCGTGGAAAATGGACTCGTCGATTCGAGTTCAATTCCTAGACGAAGCTGTTGGCATTTCACATAGCGCTAATACCCTTGGGAAAGGTATGAATCCATATATTCTCCCTCCAGCTATGGGTTAAATAGTAGTGCAGACTGGGCCCTTCAGCCTTGGGTAGGTAACCAGTCTAGGAGAGGGATAACTCTGAATTAAAAATTCCTGAGTTCGGTCGTTGATTGGGTTTGTGGCAACCCTTGATGCACCAATTCTTTCCTATCGACTGTGCCAAAAAGTGTGGATGGTCCAACACAAGCCTTCACCACTATAAACAAATCACTGTGTGGATGTTCATTGTATGAACACTCATACGTCGATCGACGGGAGAGTCCATCATAAAAGCAAAATGTACAAACACTAATGTCAATAAAGTTTCGAAAAAGCTTCATACAATGAGGCGAAATATTAACTGAATTCAACTGTGTTGTTATATCCACCATTTCCTCTATTCTCAAGCATATTTTATCGGATTTATTCAAATTCTTCACGCCTCATAATACTCCGTATATGTAAAACTATATAGGCAAATATTTAATAAAAATTTCGGAAAAATTCAATGTGGGTTGCACTTTACTAAGAATTTAAATGTTCTTTACATTCTAAGGTTAAAATTTAGGTTTTAATTTTTTCAAAATTTCAAGTAGTGTTGTCAACGAGGGTAATAAACAAAAAACTGTTTCCATGTGTGTTGGTGCTTCGTTTCATTAAATTTATTTTCATGCTCCCAGGAATTTTATTTCATTTTTCCGCGTTGTTAGAATTTAGTTTAAGGAATTTCAGTTTTGAATCATTAAAAACAACAAATTGACAGTTTTATGATTTATTGTTAATTGCTGTAAAACTGTTTCGAATTACCAACCGAAACGCAATCGGTACAGAACTTGACTAGGAATCGTAAGGTTCTTGGTTCGGTACCGGCCCTCGCCAACTCAGCGTATGAGTAGCACAGGGATGGATAAAGTGAAGAGTTGATGGTAGTTGTGGCGCTCCACCTCAGGCGACAAAAACAATCTCCTTGGTCTAGCGATAGTGAAAATGGGAATTCCTCGCTGACTGGTTGGTATCGACAACAGGCCACCCCGACGACTTTACTTATATATATATATATATATATATATATATATATATATATATATATATAGTAAAGTCATCGGGGTGGCCTGATGTCGACACCAGCCAGACAGCGAGGGATTCTATCGCTAGACCAAGGAGATTAATATATATATATATAAGGTTTGTTTAGAATGGCTTTTTGCCGATAATTTTTTGGAGAATAAGTGTTTAATTGGAGTCGTACCTAATTTTGAAAATTAATTAATTAATAATGAATTAGGCGGGAATACCTATTAAATGTATGGCTAAACAAATCGAGAAAAATCAATCTCTGTATGTACATTTCGGCCTATTAGGCCTCATCAGCAGAGCTATAGATCGGAAGACCGCCCTGTGCGTGATTTGAAACCGGACTGCCAAGCTGACAGGCCGATCCCATAACCCCAACACCAAACGAACTTCTTAGATTTTATGATTTGTTTAGAGTAGGTTAACATTCCTCTTCTAGTGACTTTTATTACACGACGATGTGGTAAGTTGTAAACAAGGTTTGTTTAGAATGGCTTTTTGCCGATAATTTTTTGGAGAATAAGTGTTTAATTGGAGTCGTACCTAATTTTGAAAATTAATTAATTAATAATGAATTAGGCGGAATACCTATTAAATGTATGGCTAAACAAATATATATATATATTATATATATATATGTATAAGTTAAGAGAAAGGAAATGAATCCGATCTTTTTATCTATATATATATATATATATATATATATATATATATATATATATATATATATGAAATAAAATTGGAACTTAATCCGACAGTGTAAATATGATATATTGAAAAAAAACAAAGGATGTTTACAAATGCATGGGTTCATCAGGAGAGAATGTGCAAACCGTTTCGGGGGCCTTCCTCTCTACAGTTTTAAAAAGCAACGTCGGCCCTCCTCACTGATGATGTGAGGACCCTCGCAATATCTGCATCGACCGCACGTGGATCGGTCTTCAACAAAAATAAGACGGGAAGAAATGACCGTTAGCAAAAACAGAACGCTGCTAGTCAAAAGTTGGAATTATTCAAAAGAAAAAATGCGCTGTCTGTATTAAAAATAAAATGAATTTTATTTAAAAATAAAATGAATTTTATTTTTAATTAAAAAAAAACAGAAGCATTATAGTATATAATAAGACTCAAAAGAGCCTGATGTAGAATTATTTTAAAAAGTGTATAATTATATAAAAAGTGTACAATAAGATATAAAAATTGTTCGTAATACAATCCAACTGTTAAATAAGTAGCCCATAAGTATAGGTAAATCCGTGATGTTTATGGATAAATATTTTCAGAGGAGTAAACATTCATATGTGTAGTTTTTTCATAGACAAATATATATGTATAAGCTAAGAGAAAGGAAATTTTATCTATACTTATATATATATATATATATATATATATATATAAACAGAGAGAGAGAGAGAGAGAGAGAGAGAGAGAGAGAGAGAGAGAGAGAGAGAGAGAGAGAGAGAGAGAGAGAGAAATTAATCAATACGTATTAAAACATACAGAATGTGTACATATATTGCCTACTGGGATTCGAAAGACGGAAACTGGGATATTCTAATAGGGGCTTGTTGCGTAACGGTTATCGTTGTTGGAAATGGACACCCAATTTCAAATCCTGGTAGATGTTTTATGCATTTAGCATTGGGCTAATACCTTTGGAAAAAGTATGAATCTAAATATTCTCCATTCATATGTGGGTAAATAGTAGGGCGGACTGGGCTCTTTAATTTTGGTATGGCAACCTGTCTTGGAGAAGGAAAACTCTGAAATCGATACTTTGCTTAAAATTTGATCTTGTGTCACATCCTACTTTTAGCGGAGGTAAATACATGTCATTTTAGCACAGCAGGTCATTGGTAAGGGAGGTTGTTCCTTACTAGGTGCCTTAACGTTGGGACCTTGTGCTAGAAAATACATACACCTACACAAACATTCATATAGATAAAATCCTATTTTTGTGTAACACTTTTCACAGAACGCACAGATGCTACATCCTGATCATGGGTAGAAGTTTTGACCCACGCGTAGATATTTCTGGCATTTTCTGTCACATGCACTTTCCCTAAATAACACTGGTTTACAAAGAAATTGAGGCAAGCACAAAAATAGCTGTTTTAAACTAATTTGGGGATGCAGTTAAATTCAGATTTGAAATCCGTTTTTACTCATCACCTCTAGTTTTTTTAGATATGCATACTGTACATTTTGTACACATACTGTACATAAAGGCGTATATGCATTCAGGATTAATTTCTTATATTGTGTTCTTTTTAGTTATTATGCAATAAATGTAAGTGATAGCATTACATTATATATATATATATATATATATATATATATATAATCTAATGAGTCAGACGAACCTACTATTAGTTTCGCATAAAGCTCTTCAGGGCTAAAATCTATTATATATATATATATATATATATATATATATATATATATATATATCAATACGGATTTTGGCAATTAAGCGTAGCCAACACGTCTCAATCAACAGCCAGTAGTAAACTGGCAGTCAACAGATCATCTAAGAAAACACATTTCCAACTGTCTGCGGTACTATGAATTGTGTATATTGTGTCATCCAAGTATATTTATTCCGTCAATGTTCTTTATCTATCCAGTTTTATCTGTAATAAGCTGCTGCAACTGTTGAAATAAGCACGTATATACTCTGTATATACTAAAATGAGACTATTTAAAAGACAGAAAACTAGAGGTGATAGAGCAAAACTGTTTATAAATTTGAAAACAGCACACCAAAATTAGTAAAAAAAAACACCTATTCACATTCTTGCCTCAGACAAAAAATATTTTTTTTGTAAACCAGTGTAATTATCTTCCTCGGAGAATGGGAATGTCATTGGGGAATTCGCAGGGTGTCTCATGGCCGTCCCAGAAACCCATTCTCGACCTATTTATCTCTGTTCTTTGGACAGTGCATCCTTTGTCTCTTATTCTGCCAAGAACGATAAGACACAATGACAATTGTAATATTACTTACACTCATCATGTAAGTCTTTTTTCATTTTTTTCACAATATGTGCATATCTTTTTATATTTATTTGGGAACTTTCCGGTATTCTTTAATACCGTATTCTTTAATGTAACTGGCATGTATATTACGTATATAAAAAGTTACATGTCATACATGTGTAATCGAACATGTGACACCCCGTGAGGCCCCCCAACAAAATGTGTATCTCTAATTATTGTATACAAGGGAAGTACATGTAAACAATGACGGGAATATCTTCGTATAGACGAACACTTCTGCCTAGGATCAGAGTGTAGTATCTGTACGGTATTTATATTTATGAATGTTTGGGTTAGTGTAGATATTTTTATGCTTAATTTGGCACAAGGTCCCAACGTTAAGGCGTCTCGTAAGGATTAAAGATCATCATCATCATCATGTCACGTGGACAACACGGATTCCCATGACTATATCTCTCTCTTGCCACACATCCCTATCGTCGCTACTGGAGAAGCAAGGACAAACTCACAAGTGACATTCTCCGGTGGACACCTACATATGGACGCACAAGGGGGGGGTGACCAGCAAATACTTACATTGATCAGTACTGTGCAGATTCTGGATGCCGCGAGAAGGACTTGCCAGGATTGATGACAGATACGGACGGGTGTAATTGAGTTTATCTAGTCTTTCTTTCCGTTGTATTCAGTGTTAGAATACCATGGATATACTAAAACTAATATTGGTCCTTGGTGAGTATGAACCCGACTAAATATCTTCCCTACCACCGAACATTCCAAAACAAATATCACTATTTACACGAATTTATTCATTTATATATTTACCCAACCCCTCCACACGAGCAGGATGTGACACAAGGTCAATTTCTTAAGCGGAGTGTAACAGGTTTGAATTCAGAGTTTTCCTTTTCTTAAACTGGTCAATAGGCACGGTTAAAGAGCCCAGTCTGTCCTACTATTTACCCATAGCTGGAGGGAGAATAATATCAACTTTGGCCTTTTGGTTAACATTTGGATCCGGAGCAATAGAAGATTTGAATTCAGAGTTTTCCTTCTCCTAACTGGTTACATAGCAAGGTTGAAAGAGCCCAGTCTACCCTACTATTTACCCATAGCTGGAGGGAGACTAGTTGGATGCATACCTTCCCTAAGGATATTAGCGCTATGTGAAATGCAAACAGCCTCGTCTAGGATTTGAACTCGGGTTGACAAGTTCATTTCCTACGACTCTAACCATTGCACCTTGCGCCTCCGTATTTATTCATCTACGAAGATTTACAATTGTTCTTTCCTACTGTACTTTTTCTCTTTTCTTGAAACGGGAAAATTCACGGTGAAGTTTTTTTTCTGTTCTTACTGAAAAAAATAAAAATAAAAATAAAAAGATAAAAGAACAAACTAAAAGCAAAACAAAAAGCCTTAATAACAAAGAACTGACCCTTGGCAAATATTTAACGTTCATTCATTAAAACGCCACCTAGTGTGAGTGAACAGTATTTATGTGTGACATTCATCAAACGAAAACGAGTCTTAAAGTTCATTTTTTAATAATGAATCTGAAGACATTTTGATGTGGGTAGAAGGTATTCATTATGAAATATGTGAGAAAAATGCAAAGTGTGACGAAGTCAAACTTAGTTGTCTTTTTCTCTGAATGTTTGAGATGAGGCTTGATTATTAGTATTATCTACGTTATTCGGACTATTGTCCTCATCTTAGTTGTCTTTATTTACCCTTACCATGTTTAGTAGGGTTGTACACTGTTTAGGGCTCGAACCACGACTAGTTTCTAGTCTAGATCTACTAAACACTACTCTACTTTAATCGATCTAACCAAGCATGTTTAAAGGTCGAGTGAGTGCGTTTTTTTATGACTTCGTTGGCGCCATCTTGGAAGTGACAATTTTAAGTATTGATAGCGTTCCATTCGTGAGTGATTTATTACGATGAGATTTAATATTATTTGATTTCGCTCTGATTTTACTGCGTTCTCCATGCACATCATTTTCAATCTGTTCATTTCAGCCCCCCCCCAACCCTCCATCAAATCCACAAGGACGCGAAATAAAACCTGGATAATAAAAACGAATTTAATATAAAATTAGATCTTAAGAAAATAAATCAACACGAGTTTTCTTGGTTTTCAGCTGACGGCCTCAGTCAAAATTAGCGTATTGATTTTACGTTTAACGCCTTCAGATACATTATTATATCATTCTTTACGGGGTTTAAGAAATAAATAACACATATCTCAGATATACAGCAGAAGAATTCAAACAATGATAAACAGCAGAAAGAGTTGCACTTTGCTGCAGTGACCTTCCTTCATTTCTTGATTTGGTAAACCCAGGCTCAGTGACCCTTCTTTTACACGAAAAACAATCGCCATCTTTTATTGGGTACTTTTTTTCATGTATGAAGGTTGACACATCAAAGCCAACATCATTTTTTAAACTGAAGCTACACCGACTGTTACATTATTATTATTATTATTATTATTATTATTATTATTATTATATATATATCATCATCATCATTATTATTATTATTATTATTATTATTATTATTATTATTAAATAATAATATGTGAAAAGGAATAATAATAATAATGAGAACGAAACGCATAAAATTCTTTGGGACTTTGAAATAAAAACGGATCACCTTATCCCAACAAGAAGACCAGACCTAGTGCTGATTAACAAAAAAGAAAGAACTTTTGGATTTTGCCAGGAGTAAATGATATAAAGGGTCTGGAAAAGGGTCTGGAAAAGAGTCTGGATGAACTGAAAATCAGAGGAAGAATCGAAACCATCCAGACTACAGCACTATTGAGATCGGCCAGAATATTCAGAAGAGTCCTGGAGACCTGAGGAGACTTGCTGTCACTCAGCCTCCAGCAAACAACCGGCTAAAGCGGGTGTGAAAAACTCGAATGGAGGGAAATAATAATAATAATAATAATAATAATAATAATAATAATAATAAGAAGAAGAAGAAGAAGAAGAAGAAGAAACGGAATCATTATTAATAGCTGCCCCAAATAACACCATAAGAACTAATTATGTAAAACCTAGAATATATAGGACCCAAGAGACTAGCAAATAGAGGATACGCGGTAAGAGAGATGAAACATTAATCCGCATAATAAGAGAATGTAGAAAATTAGCATAGAAAGAGGACAAGGGTAGCCACGACAATGTGGAGAAGGTGATCCACTGGGAATTGAGCGGCGACTAACATTTGATATGCACAAACAAGTATCTGTCCAGGAAATTAGGCCCACAAAATTCTCTGGAACTCGAAGATACAAACGGGCGACCCAATTCTGGCCAGAAGACCAGACCGATTTGTAACAGATATATCAGTGAGTGGAATTAACCGTTTCAGCAGATGACAGAATAAAGGGAATAAATAATAATGAGTTAGAATAAAAGAAAGCGAAAAAATCGAGAAAAATCTGGGCATTGTCAGAAAACTAAAAAGAAAAATAAAGTTGTAGAATATGAAGGTGACAGTAATACCAATCATAGTCAGAACACTAGGAAAATCCTTAAAAACATGAAAAAGGAAAGAGGGAGAATTAGAATAATATTTGAAGAGTGATACTATAATAGACCATCCAGACAGGAGACCAGACCTAGTGTTGATTAAAAAAAAAAAAAAAAAAAAAAAAGAAAAAAAGAAAAAGAGAACGTGTCAATTGGTGGACTTTGCGGTCTCAGCGGATCACAGGGTGAAGCTGAAGGAAAATGAATAGATGGATAAATACCTGGACCTTGCCAGAGCATTGAAAAAAAACTGTGGAACATGAGAGTGAAAGTGATACCAATTGTAGTTAGTGCACTTGGAACGGTCCCAATAAACTTGGAAAAAAGACTGGAGGATCTGGAAATCAGAGGAAGAATTGAGACCACCCAGACTACTGCACTGCTGCAATCGGATAGAATGCTCAGAAGAGTCCTGGAGACCTTAGGAGACTTATCACTCAGACTCCAGTGAAATACCATCAGCTAACGCAGGAGAATCATCATATCATCATCATCATAAATACATCTGGTCACGACGGGCACAAGCTCGATTCATCCTACCACGTGACTCCCTAAGCCAATCAGATCTCGTGGTTGGATCAACCTTGATTCAAAGCTCTTCAATAAAACTCTTTGAACTTTTCCATTACCATTAAATCTAAATCTAACGATACTTCATTCATTTCAAAAATTATAGGCTATATCTAATGTGACACATGTGTGTTTGTGTATGAGTGTGTTTCTCTCTCCCTCCTTCTCTCTCTCTCTCTCTCCCCCTCTCTCTTTCTCTCTCGCTCTCTGCACGTGAGTTTATCAGTTAAATAAGACAAAATCAATTAAAATTGATATGAATCTCTGAAATCAAAGACAGGTGTTGCCCAATGTCAGGTGAAACGGTTCTCCATCGATTCAAACAATCTCAGTTTTCTGTCGCCATAAAATCCATTTAATGAATTTTGTTTTTTGGTGTTTTTTGTCACAGCATCGTTTTCTTTAATTAATGTTAAATCAAACAAAATCAGGAATTGCTGATATATGAATGATTTAAGAAACAATTGTCTTCATCTTTGTTGGCTTTAATGTTTCTGCCGATACATTCTTCGGCTTTCCTACATTGTCTGAGATTCTCAGAATAATTTTTCCAATATCTAATACATTTCTAAACTATCTATTTTATCATTCACACCTTTTAACGTCATTCAGGTGTGATTGACAGGTTGCATGTTACATCTGGTGCATTTGTTGTGTGTAGAACATGTTACATCTGTTGCATCTGATACATGTTACACCTGGTATATAGCGCCCTGTCGGCTGGGGCGTTAGAATGCACCGACTGCAACTCTGCAGAGGGGTAAGACTCCCCCAACGGGGCCACCTGTTGGTCGTGGGTGGCGACCCGTGATGCTTAAGGATGGAACCCAGGTGGATGAGCAGTTCATGACATGCAATACTCCACTTTGGTCCTATCTTGAGCTAGACGGGCGGTCGGAGAGGCCCCCTCCGATCAATCGGCTGGTCACGTCAAGCCCTAGCACCTATATGATTTTCCCAACCCTATTGCCCTTATGGCAAGCCCCAACCCCTTTTTATCATATGGGTGCTAGAAGGCGGTGGCTGCGGTCTACATGTCCTGGGAATGACGTTAAACTCTGTCTGATGGTGAGTTCCAATTTTGGAGGTTTGGGGAATGTGGAGCACCCCTTCATCACCATTGCTCCCTGGTC
>CM042138.1:143064132-143086632 GCA_023376005.1 Doryteuthis pealeii | reverse complement strand
GGTTATTTAATACAAAAAACTGTTAGAGTGTGAGACAAAAGGTGTATTTTTGTAGATAGTTTCGTGAATGTATTTTAAAGTTTAAAAAAAGGAAAGTCATCGGAGTGGCCTAATGTCGTTATCAGCCAGACAGCGAGGGAGTTTATCCCCTTTTCACTAGCGTAAGACCAAGGAGATTGTTTTAGCGTATTAGGTGGAGCGCCACATCTACCATCAGCTCTTCACTTTACCGCACATATCCCAGTGCTACTCATGCGAGAGCCAGTATCGAAGCAGAAACCTTTGTGGTTTCAAGGCGGAGGCTCTACCGACTGAGCTAAACTGGTCCATAATTTTCGGTATATTTTTATTTCTCCCAAGAAGAACAAAATGCCATGCATGCTTTTATTCTAAAACATCCTTCATTTTACAACGTTGAACATTTTCTTTCTGATTGGAGCGAAATCTCTACATTTTATGAGGAATTATTCGGCAGTGCAGGGTGTTTGACATGTTTCACATCGTGATTGATCTTCTTGTTTGAACGCGTAAGTCTTGTATGGCCAATGCGCACCCGAGCCAGTATTACTTTTTCCTGTCGGGATTTTCTGTATCACGGCTTCCATTCTCCTGTTGTTGGCTTAATTGATAATAATTTATTTGCTGCATTGCTATTCTAAAGTTATTGCCATTTTTGCTTGACAAATCATTTTATTTGGTTTCTTTAGATCTGTATATAGGACCTTGAAGTTTTTAGTATTATTAGCGTTATTCGGACTATTGTCCCCATCTTCATTGTTATTTGTACAACGTTTCGGCCGATATACCCTCCGGCCTTTTTCAGGTATTTCTTGTCGGACTCGGGAACCTTCTCGGACTCGGGAACCTTCTAGCATAGAAATGAATACAATATGGGAACCCATAATTAAGAAGGCCAGATCAGATTGAGAAAAAACAAAACAAAAACAAAACAAAAAAAACACACACACACAATATGAGTCTAGGTAAAAATTCATACATAAGTAAAATAGGTAGATATTCTAGCCAAATAAAGACATTAGGTTTATAAGTTCCCAAAATTCACACTCAATTGTCCAATTGGACACATGGCCGAGTGGATTAGGCAGTTAGGTTAAAAGACAGTTCTAAGTGACAGTTAACTCTGGTTCCCGAGTTCAATCCTGAGTGAAAGCAGTTAGAAAAATAATTAATTAACACAACTCCTACCCCAGCTATGGTTAGCGGAATGAGAACAGGATACCATGGAATAAATAAATGGTTAGGTTCAAAGTTCCGTGATGGCTCCCGAAAATACGACAAGAAAGTTCCCGAGTTCGAAAAGGAGGTTTCCGGTGTCCGACAAGAAATACCTGAAGAAGGCCGGAGGGTATATCGGCCGAAACGTTGTACAAATAACAATGAAAAAAGAAAAAAGAAAAAAAAAGAGAGATTGCAAAGAACGATTTTACTAAGTCTTTCAAATGACCTAGGCATATTTAATTAATTGTACATGACAAGTGATATTTCTACTAAATTGTTATATCTGATGTCATTCCCTCTACCCGAGTGACACAGGGTAGTCCCTTCTAGTTTTATGATAGTCTCTAAAATAATGAAGTTTATTTGGGGCTTTTTTTCAGGTGATTGGATTCTGTGGGATTTTTGCTACACAAATTAAACGGATGATATACATCACATCAAAAAAAAAAAAAAAAAGAAAAAAAGAAAAAAAAAGATTGCAAAGAACGACTTTACTAAATCTTTAAAACGACCTCAACATATTCAATTAATTGTACACGACAAGTGATATTAAATATCTTAGGCGTATTCAGTAAACAACGGTCTGAAACGGATCAGATTATAATTCTATTCTCGAATGCTTGACGAGAAGTAATCAATCCTAGTTTCGCCGAAGAATGTTGTAAAAAGATACAGATCCATCGAACAAATAAGGATTACGCAATCATCCAAAAAAGGTGACTTGATTATTCAACCATAAAATTAATATGATATTAAAAAAAAAAAGGCCAAAAGCAAGTGAAATTGCTTCGCAACGTAACACCTGGCAGGCTGTACTGTGTTATATGGTAACAGTAGCGAGAAACGATCTCTGGTCTGACGCATACAACTGGCTTGAATTCAGTGGTTTCCTTCTAGACGAATTGCCTAAGGCAGGTGATTATGCTTCACGGCATAACACCTGGCAGATTGTACTGATTTACATGGTAACAGTAGCGAGAAACGATCTCTGGTCTGACGCATACAACTGGCTTGAATTCAGTGGTTTCCTTCTAGACGAATTGCCTAAGGCAGGTGATTATGCTTCACGGCATAACACCTGGCAGATTGTACTGATTACATGGTAACAGTAGCGAGAAACGATCTCTGGTCTGACGCATACAACTGGCTTGAATTCAGTGGTTTCCTTCTAGACGAATTGCCTAAGCAGGTGATTATGCTTCACGCATAACACCTGGCAGATTGTACTGATTTACATGGTTAGCGAAACGACTGACGCATACAACTGGCTTGAATTCAGTGGTTTCCTTCTAGACGAATTGCCTAAGGCAGTGATTATGCTTCACGGCATAACACCTGGCAGATTGTACTGATTTACATGGTAACAGTAGCGAGAAACGATCTCTGGTCTGACGCATACAACTGGCTTGAATTCAGTGGTTTCCTTCTCTTAAATAGGTTGCCTTAACATGACTGAGGAGCCTAGCACAGCAAAGAGGAGGCCACATGCAGATGATCTTGCTTCACGACGTAACACCTGTCAGTTTATACTGCGTTACATGGTAACAGTAGCAAGAAACAATCTAGCCCAACTTATACAGGTGGTTTGAATTCAGTGCTTTTATTCTTTTTTTCTTCTAAATGTGTTTCCTAAAATGGATGAAGTCCCTAGCACTGATGAAAGAAGGTCCATAGTAGGTGATCTTGCTTCCCGGCGTAACACCTGGCATATTGTACTAATGTATATGGTAATAGCAACAAGAAATAATATCTGGTCTGACTTAAATTCAGAACTTTCCTTCTCTTATGTAGGTTGCCTTAACATAACTGAGGAGTCTAGCACTTAAAAGCCAAAGACAGGTGATCTTGATTCACGACTTTTGCCTGCAGAATGGAAGAGCTGTGGAAAAGATTTTCACTCAAATTGAAATTATATCGAAATCCAGTATCGATTCATCGATTACATCTTATTATAATGTAACTGTCTGTAACCGAAACTACGTCACCACTGAGATCACGATTTCCTTAGTTATTCTCAACGATTATGTAATAGTCATTATTCAATCTTAATTAGCATCTTATTTATTCACGATGTCTCTATTAACGTTTAGCTGAGTTAGATTTGCCTGAAAACTGCCCATATTATTAATGCATTTAAAATCCTGAAATATGTGTCATATATCTCTAATAAATAAAGATTTATACTGTATATGAAGGGAATAATTTTCATTATGCTCTTAACAAAACTGGGTTTTATAAATAATTATTTGCTGTAACTGATTTCTAACACTTATGTTATTCTCATACTTCCCTTACATACTCGTCCTTCGGGGCGGGGGTCCAGCGTGCTTCGGCCACTGGATCAGGGTAAAGTACAAATAATAGCGTCGATCACAGGGGGCTATCCCCAGGCAATATCTTCCCCCTTGATTTAAAGGGACATGGCTAGGTTTATTGCCCAGCCTGAGGCGCCCCCTTGTGGGGGAATGCCGACGTGATCGACGCAATTTTTGTTCTTTCCCACCCATGAGCTTCGGCTTGTGGGTGGGCCCATGTTAAAACGAGGCCTTGTGCAAATTGGGTATGAGACAAATACTACTATAATATTATTCTCAAATGTATTAAAAGCAATCCTATATATAATCATAAGAAAACGAGGAGTGCAGGCCAGAAAGTGTCTGGAGACGAAACACGATGCAGAACTTTTAGCCTATACGAGAAAGCAGCCTTTCTTTCTTTCTTTCTTTTCTCTCCTAAGTTTGACAGTTAACTGACAGACGGGAGAGTCATAAGTTTACAATCTTTAATTATGCCTATTTTGTTATTATAAACATCTCTCTATCTCTCTTTGCGATGACGACTACTACAATCGATCGCGGTCATAATAGATTTGTTGATAAAGAAAAGAGTTGCGCTAGAATTTGTTTTTAACCAGCACAGGTTTGCCCGGTATCTTAATTCAAGGGTCGTTTTCACACACAAAGAAATGAGCCCATTCATAAGAACGAAGATCCAATACGTTATATAAGTACGAAAGTGAACGCTATAGCGCAACTGGAGTTAGAAATCGCTTACTACGATGTCGCTTTCCAGAACGTTAGCCACTACGCCGTAATTAGGAAGGATAAGTTAAATTATCACCTGGACGAATCTGAGAACTGCTGGGGTTTGAACCTGAAATTAGATGGAATAAAATCAACAAGCTCCAATTAGGTGTTGAAATTGCAGCTGGCGTTCAAAACTTTTGATAAACTTGTCAGTTAAGCGTTTTATGATTTGAGATAAAAACCCATGAGGTACGTTAGATTTTACAAGGGCGAAGAGTCTGGCTTTAGATGCTGCAGTCTTACTTAGATAGGACGTGATATTTAATAGGTGCTTAACGATGAGTGATAAATGTCGGTAATTTTCAAGTAGTTGTAAAAATTGGACAAAGCTGTGCACATTTGGAATTAACAAAAGCCTCGTCGTTCCTTTCATTACTTGAGATAGTCATGTATCAGGCTCATACACACTGAACGTTTCTCGCCCTGTCGGCTGGGACAAAAGAAAACACCGACTGCACCTCTGCAGAGGGGTACAATCTCCACCCCCAATGGTGGCGACCAGTAATACTTAAGGACCGAATCCTGGTGGTTGAGCACTCCCCACTTTGATCCTTACTTAGGCTAGACGGGCGGTCGGAGAGCCCCTTCCGATCAATCGACTGGTCACCTCAAGTCCTAGCCCATATATGATTGTCCAAACCCTATTGCCCCTATGGCAAACTCCCAACCCTTTTTATCTCATATATATATTCACCAACCCTCCGCACGAGCAGGATGTGACACAAGGTCTATTTCTTAAGCGGGGTTCAACAGGTTTGAATTCAGAGTTTTCATTCTCCTAGACCGGTTGCCTAACCAAGGTTAAAGAGCCCAATCTGCCCTACTATTTACTCATAGCTGGAGGGAGAGTAGGATTCATACCTTTCCAAAGGGTATTAGAGCTAAGTGAAATTACCACGTCCAGGATTTGAACTCGGGGTGACGAGTCCATTTCCCATGATTTTAACCATTACACCACGTGCTTCCATAAAGAATGTGAAACGCTTCCCGAATTGGCATGTCATCCTTGCTCAGGGGTCATGCTAATCATCTCTGTATCGTTCCAAATTTAGTATATGTACTGCCGAAGCTTTTTATCCTATATGTGCCAGAATGTGGTGGCTGAGTGTCTTAGTGTAATGGGTATGACGTTAAACTGCATCTGAAGCTGAAGTTCCAATTTTGGAACTCTGGGGAATGTGGAGTAACCCTTTATCGCCATTACTCCCAGGTCACTCTGACCTGGAGTGGTAGTACATGTTAGGGTCCCATCAATGTGTTAGATAGAAAAAAGTGTAAAACGCATTAAAAAAATTGAGTTTAGAAAATCTTTTTGAATACCCATCAAGAATGAATCAAACAAAAGTCTTTGGCATTAAATAACCCAAAAAGGATTGACATGCCATAAAACCAACCAACCAACCAACCAACCAATTGCACGTTTCTTTGTCTGAAAGAATCATTTTCACACAACCGCACGGTCGGCGGGGCTTAGAATACACTTTATCATCTGCAGAAGGATAAGATACCTCCTCATCAAAACGGGTACGGCACTAAATTGTATCTAAATCGCGAAGGAGGAAATAATAGGGCCGCTTCGTAACTGGAGAAGGTTGGTTGGTTGGTTGGATTTTATAGCATGTCAACCTATGGGTTATTTTATGCCAAAGACGTTTTGTTTTATTAATTTTCGTTGGACATTCAGAGTTTTTCAAACACAATTTTTTAAACACATTTTTAGAATTGATTTAAAAAAATATATTTAACCCATTAATAAGACCCTAACAGGTACTACCACTCCGGGTCAGGGTGGAACAGAGAGCGATGACTGATAGGGATGGGTGACGAGGAAGAGTCACGGAGATCAGTGCTGTCGGCACGACATGATGATGATGGTGGTGGTGGTGGGGATGATGATGATGATGATGATATTAATTTTAATAGAAATACTTAAAATCTTTCAACTGTATATAAATCGTTTGTATTAAGAATAGTTACTTGAAGCTATAATTGCTAACTAAGGAATATCATTAGTTGAAACGATATAACTGTGTGAAAATAAATGACTATTATTAAACAGAAATAATTACTTGATATAATCGTTTGTATTAGGTAGGAATATTTGAAACCATGCAGCTCTGTGCAAACTATTTGTATTAGATAAGAATATTTAATATCTCCTTATTCTTGGCTGCCTTCCGTCTACAAGAGACGATGGAGTAGTGTCAAAGAGTTTTTTTTTCTTTTTTGAACTACATAGCCTGGGCGGGTTCATATGGAGGATGAGTTGTTGCCCATGCAGCAAATCCCCCCTCTCCACACTGCTGCTGTGATCCAAAGGAAAGGTAAGGAACCGATGCAGTTTGGCAACGGTAGTGTCGCAGGAGTTGATGGGTAGCACTGTATTTCAGCATCACACCACCTTAGGGACTCCGGCTCCTGATTTATTTTGGGGTTTATTCCCCTAGACTTTCCTAAAAAGGCAACAGAGGTATTTACTGTGAAAAGATCAAATTATTATTATTATTATTATTATTATTATTATTATTATTATTATTTAGAATGTTTAAAGTCCCGCAAAACCTTTTCTTTAATATGGATGTGAGATCCTATCATAAAAAATTGAAATAATAATAATAAAGTTATTAGATTATTACTAACTAACTATGCAAGAAATACACCTTCATTATGTCCATCTACTTATGCCTAGACTATGTACTCCGAACATCTTTAGATACCATAAAAGATAAAGGTTTTACACTAAGAAAGGCAAGAAGCAGAAGATATCCTGCACAAACAGTCACAGATGCAGACTATGCTGATGACCTCGCACTTCTTGCAGATACACCGGCACAGGCTGAGACACTACTGCATAGCCTGGAGGAGGCAGCAAAAAGCATCGGCCTGCATGTGAACTCTACCAAAACAGAGTTCATGAGCTTCAGAAAGAAAGGAGACATCTCCACGTTAGACGGTAAGCCCCTTAAGCCAGTAGAACAATTCACGTACCTGGGTAGTAATATCTCATCCACAGATAACGATATTAACACACGAATAGGAAAGGCATGGATGGCCACAAACAAATTGTCTGTCATATGGAAGTCTGATCTCACCGACAAGCTAAAGCGACATCTCTTCCAGGCTGTAGTCATATCAGTACTGCTGTATGGCTGCACTACCTGGACCCTAACGAGGCGCCTCGAGAATAAGCTAGATGGGAGCTGCACAAGAATGCTGCGAGCAGTTCTGAACAAGTCGTGGAAACAGCATCCCACAAGGGAGCAGCTGTATGGTCACCTGCCCCCTATCTCACAGACTATCCGAGTGAGACGGACTAGGCATGCAGGGCACTGCTGGAGAAGCAAGGATGAACTCATAAGTGATGTTCTCCTGTGGAAGCCAACACATGGACATGCCAGTGTGGGCCGCCCAGCAAGGACCTATATCGACCAGCTATGTAAAGATGCTGGCTGCAGCGAAGAAGAACTCCCTGTGGCGATAAATGATAGGGAAGGTTGGCGAGAGATTGTCTTGGATATCCGTGCTGCCTGCACGACATGATGATGACTTACCTGGTAGTTCAACTCTTGAGGGCAGATAGTAGATAAACAGTTTTAGTGGAAGAGACAGGGAACATCATAAGAATTAATTCATATAAGATATCCGGTTAAATTGAACTTAACGAACTTAAATTCCACCATCATATGTCACCCCGTCCAAAGAAAAAAATACTAAAAATCAAGGAATTAACCGAATTTAATGAAATTTTCAGTGTTGATATATTAATGAATAAACAATATAATGCACCAGTTATTTTATTTGAAAACTCTTACATTTTTTCAGGTCAGTTAACTTTTGAACCACGTATCTTTGATAAGAATACTTAATATTTAGCAAGAAAAACAAATATAAAATTGAGTATCCTAGTCTACCATCATAGCTACAGAATTGAAACCTTACCGCTAAATGCTGCCTAACGTCAAACCCAGGAGCTAAATGGAAAAGGATATCATTCCACGTAAACCTGACGAGACAACTGTCAAGGTTAAGACAAACGGCTGGCACGGATAATGCTAAGGGTTGTTTGAAACCTTAGACAGTGGACAGGTATCTTATATATCTATTTTTATATGAAGAAGAATGTGAGCCACGATGACGGGACTGAACTGTCTTGGCAATAAATAAATTAAAATGAAAATAAAATAAAGAGCTTCATTGAAGCAGTATCAAAGATTGTAATCAAACCATAGGTTGATATATCATATCGAGAACAAATAAAACGATTATTGTTTATAACCTTTCAGGCAGAACGGAAACAAAAAAAGAAGAACGAAGAGAGGAAACTTTTAGCAAAGAAAATAAAGTGATTATATAACAGTCCTAAACATTTGTATAACATTCACAGTATGGGAAAAAGTTGTTGTCAACAAATAGGTATAATCAAAAGTTACACTACCATACACCCCCTACACACACACGTACACACACATTATATATATATATATATATATATATATATATATATATATATATATATATATATATATATGATGTAGATAGAAGGAAAGTGGTCAAGAAATGAACAACTCAAAACAAGTCACAGGGTGAAACGTTTCGTCTGTGTTCACAGACGTCCTCAGTCATTTGTGACTTTATTAAAGCAAAGCATAAATATTTAAGTATTTAAACGTATGCTTTGCTTTAATAAAGTCACAAATGACTGAGGACGTCTGTGAACACAGACGAAACGTTTCACCCTGTGACTTGTTTTGAGTTGTTCATTTCTTGACCACTTTCCTTCTATCTACAGCATATCGTCGGATCCTAAACCCATCCACCCTTCCTTCATATATATATATATATATATATATATATATATATATATATATATAAAAGTAATTGGTAATTTGCTTGAAGCACTGTTAAGTACGTTATAATATATTAATGATTTGAAGCAATTACAATGCGTATAAAAAATAAAAACAAAAAGATGTTATTTTTGTCTTATCGATTTCAAAGTAGAAACTTCATCTTCAGAGGTGAATATCAGATTCACTTCTGAAGATGAAGTTTCTACTTTGAAATCGATAAGACAAAAATAACATCTTTTTGTTTTTATTTTTTATACGCATTGTAATTGCCTTCAAATCATTAATATATATATATATATATATATATATAGGGTAATAAAAACAGACTGTTTATTGATCACCCTATATATATATATATATATATATATATATATATATATATATATATATATATACTGTGCATATATATATATATATATTATATTATATATAGTTAAAAATTGATGGTAAAATGAATGAATAGATGAAATAAAATGAATGAAATGATGGGGATAAATGAAAAATCCTTTCCAAGGACCCCTCTCAAAAGTATTAAAACACTTTTTGAGAGTGGGGTCCCTGATAGAAAGTTTTCCTCATCTCTCTCTCTCTCTCTCTCTCTCTCTCTCTCTATATATATATATATATATATATATATATATATATATATATTAAAACGAGGCCTTGTGCCCAGCCCATACAAGTGGGGTATTAGGCAAATATCCTGAAACTGCAAGGATTACGGAACCATCTACCTCGAGGTTTTAGCACTCTGTTGCGAGTTACTATAAGTCTGGTGCACGTGTGGTTTTAATGTACTAGTATACTAAATACTGTATGTACTAATAAATCTGCGAGACTAGCTTGCTAACCAAGATGGGACGCCCAACAGATTCATACTCATATCTTGATTTAATTGAGAATACATTGTATCAAACTTCTATCATCCACTTTCTATGATCTGGTCTTTGTACGATCAAAACATGAACAAGTAACTTGAAAAATTTAAGGCGAAAAATCAATTTTGAAAATGGAGAGATGACGTGTCAACGTTTGTATATGTTATGACTCTTCGAGTGATGATTTGTTGATACAGAAATTATTTAATTCTATATTTATCTCTTGATCGGTACTGCACTGGAGAGGCTGGAATCCTGGTTGCTGGGCTGCTGTTCAGTTGGCTGGCAATTCATGGATGTTTGGGGGTCTGGAAACCAACTTGGGGTGCCTTGTGTCATTTAGAAATTTTAGTAATAACACAAGGCCACTTCTTTTTTCTCACGAGATTTTTATTTCTCCCAAGTCTCAAGAGCCCATGTCTTTCTCTCTCAGGACATAATTCCAAAATCAATTCACACTCTGACCTCTCACTCCTCCTCTCTCACACTTCGCCACATCTAATCGCTCGTCCAATAGAACAATGCCATGTGGCTATGACGATTCATGTAGGTCCTTATATATATATATATATATATATATATATATATATAAGGACCTACATGAGTCAGACACTATCTACCTAGGTTTCACCCAAATGGTCCTTCGGGATAATTCTGTTACAAACGCATGTAGACATAAAAAGGCAGGTCCTTTTCTTAGCCAATAAAAAAACTAGTTATAGCACAACCTTTTTACGAATTTTTAATTTTTAACTTGTTATACTAATTTTTAACCACTCAGACACCCAGTCCCATAATAAAAGACGTTTGTAACAAACTTTTTCAGTCAGAATTTTCATGAAGAACCATTCGGGTGAAACCTAGATAGATAGTGTCCAACTCGTGTATGTCCTTATAATTATGCTCTATTTAGCGTATTGAGCACTTTTTACATATATAACTTAGCAAACTCCGTCGATGTTTTTTCTTTTGGCCACTACATACGATACTGATGATTATTTTCAGAAGTACTTTCTGAAAATAATCATGTTTTGGTCTTTTCTTTTTAAATGTTTCCCCCAGAGGTTAGTTCTAAAAAAAATGTTATTTTGAAAACTGAGTTATCGTTTTTTTTCACACCGGTAGAGTTTATAAATATATATATATATATATAAATTAGAGTAGCGTGGACATGAATTCAACAGCGCTTGGTTACTGACAGTTTCTCGCCTGTGCAATTTTCAAACCAAGTGATGGTCGCATAAGCGAGAAACTGTCAGTAATCAAGTGCCGTTTTCATATCCATGCTACTCCAACTTCGATATAAATGCTCTATCAACAATATTGAGCACTATTATAAATATAACACACTATATTATCAATAATATATATATATATATATATATATATATATATATATTATATATGAATGCTTTAAAAAGTCCTCCTAAAAGATTCATTTCATGGAAAAAAAGTTTTTTTTTACAATAGAAGTGGGGGGGGGGTAAAGGGAAAATAAAAACGAGTTGCGCGCTGACTAGTTTCGATCCTCGCTCAACAGAGCTAAATATCGAGGATAATAGAATAACCAGTAAATGGGACGAGTAAGAAAATAGAATAGAAGAAAATAACAATTTCTTTTCTTTACCTATATATATATATATATATATATATATATATATATATATATATATATGTGCGTGTGTGTGTGTGTTTGTGTGTGTGTGTTTGTGTGTGCGCGTGTATGTGTATTCCAGACAGAAATGATATATAATATTTACTACAGTAATGATACCATTTTGCTTATGTCAATTAATAAAATGTGATCCAGCCAAATAAAGTGTGTGAAAGGTATTTTTAAGTGTTCGCTTTCTTTAAGTTTTTTTAAAAATTTTTGAATGTCTTCTATTTTTAATTTTTAATATTTATATATATATATATATATATATATATATATATATATATATATATATATATATATATTTATATGCTTCGAAAAAAACAGTACATTTATTTTTCTAAATCCTGGCCAGTTGACACTTGAATCATCACATTTTTAAATCATATATATATATATATATATATATATATATATATATATATCCAGAGAAAAGGAAAATCCACTACCCACCCCCAGCCACCCCTCCCCTTACTGACGACCTCCTGTTTCACCATTTTGAAAATGTCCATCATTGAAGCAAATACTATATCCAAGTCCTGAAGAAGGTCTAACAGACCGAAACGTTGCATCGTCGACACCACTACCCACAATAAACGTCCATTTTCTATAACATCCCGTGTTTGTCTACCTTTCTCCACATACTGTCAGATTAACCTCCTCACATTTCTCCCATATATATATATATAATATATATATATATATATATATATATATATATATTAGGACAGGCGAGCTTATAAGTGAGGTTATCCTATGGGCACCTGTACATGGACACTCAAGAAAGGGTAGGCCAGCAAAAACTTACACTGCACGGATACTGGATGCTATGCGGAGGATCTGCCGAGACCGATGACCCATAGGGACGGATAGCGAGGAAGAGTCATGGAGATCCGCGCTGCTGGTGTGATATGTTATATATATATATATATTCAGAGAGAGAGAGAGAGAGAGAGAGAGAGAGAGAGAGAGAGAGAGAGAGAGAGAGAGAGAGGGGGGGTTCCGGGTTTGAAACCGGCCCTCACCAACACAGTGCATAAGTAACCCAGCTTGGATATGTGCAGTAGTGTGGGGAGTTGACGGTAGGTGTAGCCCTCCAATTTAGATGCAAAAGATCTCCCTAATCTAGCGCTAGTGAAAAGGGGATAAACTCCCTTACTGTCCGGCTGAAACCGACAATAGGTCACTCCATTGAATTTACTTACTTACTTATAAGTAAACAGAAAAAAAACCAAAACCAAAAACAAATAACAAGAGGCTGAGTTGAAACAGACGTTGTCTTTTTATGTACCGTATATATTCGGGTCATGAACGAATTTTTAGCACCATCTTTTTACCTAAAAACAAAGGGTCATTCATTACATTTAGCAAAAGTATGCGCACTCTGAGTGCAAGTATTTAAGTTTTAATGTAATAAAATATCATATTAAATTAGAAAGACTAACGAAATTAAATAAGAACGAATATAAAATTACTACACTTATTTTAATACTACTAGCAAATATATGCACCCTCCGGGTGCAAGTACTTAAGTTTTAATATAATAAAATATCATATTAAATTAGAAAGGCTAATGAAACTGAATACGAATGCAGATAGAAAGATTTGGAACAGAGGGGGTATGATTGAAAAATAGAACAACTTTGAAACTAACTCTTCCATCATTTTCCATTACTCCCGTCTTTCATTGGTAAATTTTCCTAATTTAACTATTTAGTTAAAATTGGAAGTAAAGGATAATATTACAGTTATTTCTTCTTATTAATCGATTTCATTTAAGATTTATCCCCGAGATTTTTGCTCATATTCATTAAGATGAAACCAAACAATTAGAAATCAATAATACTAAGCACATATTTATTAAAATCAAATTTTAAAGATCAATATGCAAATTAGCCTTTCCATTCACACTGTAAACCGCTATTTTGATCTATATACAAATACAATTACCTGTTATTAGTAACTAGATATGGTCAATAGTATTACTGATGTATAACAATTTTATTAATGATAGAAGTTTAGAGAAAAAATAAAATCATGGAGAATGTGATGTAAATAACTAAGGAAATTGTGACTTGAGTAGTGATAGAGTTTCGGTTACAGACAGAAAAACTCACAATCTCCATTATAATAAGATTTCTCTGAATGTTTGTGATGAGGCTTGAAAAGAAAGTTCCCAAGTCCGAAAAGAAGGTTCCCGAGTCCGAGAAGGTTCCTGAGTCTGACAAGAAATACCCGAAGAAGGCCGGAGGGTATATCGGCCGAAACGCTGTACAAATAATAATAAAAATGAGGACAATAGTCCGAATAACACAGATAATACTTATTTTAATGTTATTTTGCTTTATTTATATAAACAGGATTGCTTTGAATACGTTTGGAAATAACATGATAGTATTAGAAATCAGTAACTGTAAATAATAATTTATTTAAACCATTTTAAAAAAAATTCATTATGAAAATTATTCGCACCATATACCATGTAAACCTTTATTTCTTAAAAAATATATTACACATATTTCAGGATTTTAAATGCAAACATTGTATGGGCAGTTTTGCGGCAAATCTAATTCAGCTAGACTTTAAAATAGAGACATCCTTAATGAGTAAAATGCTAATTAAGATTAAATGATGACTATTTCATAATCGTTGAGAATATAACTTAAATAACGTCAGTAGTGACGTAGTTTCGGTTACAGACAGAGAGTTACATAGTCTCCATTAAAATAAGACGAGATGTGTAACTTCGACTCAATGGCTATTAAAAAAGTTAATTTATCTTAATCCAGCCTGGAAGGAGGTTAAAAAAATAAATACTATTAACCCATAGTTAAGGGGGAGATCGCTTCATGCCTTTCCCCTAAGGTATTAGCGTGAAGTGAAACAGCTTAGTGCAGGATTTGATCTTGGCTCGCCGAGTTCACTTTCTACGACGATAATCGTTACACAACGAGTACCTCCATTGTCATGGTTTATATTAACACATTTCGCGGTGCACATGGCTAGATTTTTATCACGATAGAACGAAGCCCCTACCCGACTTCCCAAGTGATTGAGAAACGTATATATATATATATTATATATATATATATATATAATATATAATATATATTATATATACTAGCAAATATATGCACCCTCCGGGTGCAAGTATTTAAGTTTTAATGTAATAAAATATTGTATTAAATTAGAAAGGCTAATGAAACTAAATAAGAATACAGATAAAAAGATTTGAAACAGAGGGGGTATAATAAAAGATTTGAAACAGGGAGTATAATAAAAAATAGAACAACTGAAACTTACTCTTCCATCACTCTCGTCTTTCATTGTTATTTTTTTCTAATTTAAGTATTTAGTTATAAGAGGAAATAAAGAATAAAATGACAGTTATTTTATCTTGTTAATGGATTTCATTTAAGATTTATTGAAGAGACTTTTTCTTATATTCATTAAAATAAAACCAAACAGTTAGAAATCAATAATACTAAGCACATATTTATCAAATTCGATTTTTTAATATCAATATGCAAATTAGCCTTCCCGTTCACACTGTAAACCGCTATTTTGTTGTATATATAAATATAATTGCATGTTGTTAGTATGTAGATATGGCTAACAGTATTAATAATGTAAAACAATTTTATTAATAATTGAGGTTAAAATAAAAATAAAACCATTGAGAATGTGATGTAAATAACTAAGGGAATTGTGACTTGAATGGTAATATAGTTTCGGTTACAGACATACAAACCCACAATCTCCATTATAATAAGATATATATATATATATATATATATAAAAGAAACGTCTGTTTTTATAAGAAGGCGGAACGTTTCTTGGAGAGTAAAGTGAACTAAATACAGATAACACAAATTGCATGTGCATTTTAATCAGCCTATTTTAATAGGAAATACACGTTGCTTGTGTATAAAAACATTGCTAAGTAGAGAATTTGAAATAAGATAAAAATATATCAGCTTCTGCATTTACCGTATGGGAAAAGATAATACTTGTTATATAGACATGTGTGTGTGAGTGTGTGTGTGTGTGTGTGTGTGTGTGTGTGTATGTGTGTGTCCTACACTGATACGAAAGTATGTTTCTCGGCCAATAATGTCGAGGAGCGAAACCTTGATCCTTTGCAGAACGCACATATACTCTGGTCCTACGCAGAAGAGCGAATTCATACGTAAATAATATAATTTTCTTATAAGCGCTATTATACACACACACACACACACACACAAACACACACACACACACACACACATACACACACATGTACACACTCATGCACACACACACACAAACACACATGCACCCACACACACATGCACATGCACATACCCACATAAACACACACACATACACACATATAAACACACACTCACATAAACACACACATGCACACACACACATGCACACACACATGCACACAACCACATAAACACACACACATACACACACATAAACACACATACATAGACACACACACACACACATGCACCCACACACACCTAACACACCCATATATACACACATACACACACACCACACACACTTACACACACACACACACTTACCTCACACACACACATGTACACACACACACACACACACACATGTACACACTCATGCACACACACACACACAAACACACATGCACCCACACACACATGCACATGCACATACCCACATAAACACACACACACATACACACATATAAACACACACTCACATAAACACACACATGCACACACACACATGCACACACACATGCACACAACCACATAAACACACACACATACACACACATAAACACACATACATAGACACACACACACACATGCACCCACACACTCCTAACACACCCATATATACACACATACACATACACACACATTAATTTTATTAATAATTGAGGTTAAAATTAAAATAAGATCATTGAGAATGTGACATAAATAACTAAGGAAATTGTGACTTGAGTTGTAATATAGTTTCGGTTACAGACAGAAAAACACACAATCTCCATTATAATAAGATATATATATATATATATATATATATATTATATATATATATATATGTGTGTGTGTGTGTGGAGAAAGGTAGACAAATACGGGATGTTATGAAAACTTGATGTTTATTTTCGACGATGCAACGTTTCGGTCTATTAGACCTTCTTCAGGACTTGAATATAGTTCTTGCTTCAATGATGGACATTCTCAAAATGGTGAAACCAGTAGGTTGTCAGTAGAGGCAGGGGTGGGTAGTGGATTTTCTTCTCTCTAGATGGGGAGTGTTAGAATGGTAATGAAGGTGTTAGTCCAGAATGTTGGATTGTAAGGATTGGTCAAGATAAATATGTATGTGTATGTGTGTGTGTGTGTGTGTGTGTGTGCGTCTGTTTAATTGTTCTTTTATATATATGTGTTGAGGAACTGGATTTGTCATTAGTTGTATATGTGTGAGTTTTTTTTATATACAGGATGGCCAAGAAGTCACTGAGGGAACAGATATCATATATTTTTGATTATAGAATTACGTAAGATAGGAAATCCATTACACAATATACATAGTTTGTCATAAGGTCATGGGTGTAAGATAGGAAATAGACCCGTCGAGACGGGTTCAAATTTTAGACGATGCTCTTTGCATTTCCTATAGCACTAATTAGTGACTTCTTGGCCACCCTGTATATATATATATATATATATATATATATATATGTGTGTGTGTGTGTGTTTGTGTGTGTATGTGTGTGTCTGTTTCTGTGTTTGTTTCTGTGTATGTCTATGTGTGTGTGTGTGTGTGTGTGTGTGTGTGTGACGAATATATACGAGAGGTTAATAACAAACAAACAATCGATTCAATTAAGATTTTCGTCCCTGTTGAAGAGGTTTCTGAGCTAAAACGAAATATTAATTCAATCGATTGTTTGTGTTTGTTATTCATCTTTCCTGTATATTCATCAAATTTTATTGAAATTTTCTTAATCTGTTATTTTCTTTACACACACACACACACACACACACACACACATATATATATATATATATATATATATATATATATATATATATATATATATATATAAAGCTGTATTTGCCAAGATAGAAATGAACTATAAATGGAACGCTATTTTTTTCAGGATACAAGGTGTGTCAAAAAGTACAAAAAAAACTCGATACTTTTTTTATATCCCATGTATATGTGTATGTACTTTCTGATAATACCCTTGGGAAAGGTATGAAACCCCTTCACCCACCCAGCTATGGGTTAAATAGTACCACTACTGTAGTATACAAGAATAGTTTTGGCATTAAATAACCCGCGAAGTTTGATATGCAATTAAACAAAGAAGCCAAAACGAATCAAGAGTTACAAGCCAATTTTATTTCTTTGCTTTTTGAATTTAAAATATTTCAATGTCTGTCATAGGATTAGATTAAAAGATTCGATTGTTTTGATTCACACTTTATCTGTTAAAAATCCATTGAGGTATTATGTCAGAATTGTTAATATTTTAAGATTATCAGAAACAAATCCATTTAAGATAAACAAATTATCACATAAGAAGCCATATCTTATAGAGTATTGAAATATGATAGTCTATTCTATACAAGTATCAACAGTTTAGTTGTATGGTAGCTTATAATGATAAAACATAATGATGCTAAGAGTAATAAAAACTGAATAGATGTTTATTACTATTATGAGAATTAGTGGGTATTAGTTTGAAACCAACACTAAGTCCTTATAATGCATTAGTGCATCCATAGATACACTAACACTAAACATTCGCTATGGAAAGACACACAATTGACTTATATGAATAATAACAAGATACATAAGTCCAAAATAAGTTAAGTATACAATATGTTCATGAACAAACAAAGCTGAGAAATATGTCCTTTTCGTTCAACGAGCGAGGACCGAAACGAGATAAGTGTTATTCCTTTGAAGAAAGGAAAATAATGAGAATGTGTAAATATTTGCAAATAAGAACACATCTATCAGTCTATAGTAATTATTAATACGCCTGTTCCTAAATCTTCCGTCGGTTATCATCCTGCAACACCCTCTCGTTAAAAATGAGGCCGTCCAGATTGTTCAAGATGCAAAGCAAAAATGTAAATCCAGATTATCTGGTGTCACTTAATCACAGATTTCTTAAATGTCCCATTTTATTTCACCCAATGTTAAAAAGGAAATATTCCAAATGGTCTTGCGTCGCTTAAATTACCAACGTAAAATTAAAATGAATAGAAAAAAGAAGTTACATGTTTGTTTTATTTATGATATAGAAATTGTTAATTCAGGAATATATTTTGTTAATTTTGATTTTATGTCGTCCTAGCCTTCTGCCTTAATTTACGCTATGTTTTAGCGATCCAGCGCCAGGTGAATGTCTTTGTCACTTTTCTGTCGGCAAGTTAATGTAGATATTCTAAACGCCTCTCCACAGATTTTTATCGGCAAATAAATTTAAATATTTTACAGACCCCCTTTTAAGAAAGAGTGCGACAGAGTTAAATCAAGATTATTATACTTTTTACATATTGAACTATTTTTCAATAGCTCTTAAGTAAACATATCTGACGTTGTAATAATCAAATTATCATACTGTGGTATATTCAGGTCCTGTTAATAGTAATTATTAGCTTTAGTTTTTGATACGGTTGACAGTTAAATGGAATGTTTGTTTCTGTAATTTGTCAAAAGTAGAATCTTTTTGACACTAAACCACACCAACAATTTAGTTTTTGACTTTCTGGTTATATTCCTTTGAGTCCATTATGATTGAATACTATTAGTTTGAAAGCAATACTAAGCCTTTATAATGCATTAGTGCATCCCTAGATACACTAACACTAAACATTCAGTAAGAAAAGACAGACAACTAACTCACATGATCAGTTACTATTTTGTAGGGTGCCGTATCTAGGATTTGTTTAAGATAGCATGCTGCATCCTTGTGTAGTTCGCATTTAGCTTTTTCTCCAGGTGTATCGTTAAAGTTCACCATACAAGTAGTAATGACATGGCTACAGCTTGGAATAAATCCTCTTCCTAGTCAAAATTGTTGTTGTTATTCATATAATAATCTTATTTTAAAGTATGTTATGTTGGCATCCTTCTGTCTGCGAGAGACGATGGCGTAGTGTCCAATTTTATTTACTGGAACTACGTAGCCTTGGACGCTGGCATTCTAAAGATAACAATCTCAAATTTCATATAGCTTAGGGGGGGTATTTGCCTGCTCATCCCACTTATGAGGGCTGGACACAAGGTCTCGTTTTTACGTGGGCACATAAAAATTGCGTCGATCCAGGGGGATGGTCCCCCTGGATCGACGCTATCAACTGTACTCCACCGGTCCAGAGGCCGAAGCACACTGGACCCCCAGCCGAGGCCGGGAATAGAAGGTAAGGGTATTTGCCTGCTCATCCCACTTATGAGGGCTGGACACAAGGTCTCGTTTTTACGTGGGCACATAAAAATTGCATCGATCCAGGGGGATGGTCCTCCTGGAACGATGCCATTAATTGTACTTTACCGGTCCAGAGGCCGAAGCACACTGGACCCCCAGCCGAGGCCGGGTATAGAAGGTAAGTGTCAAAGCACAGTATCCGGAACAGATACTACACTTTGACCCCCCCCTCTACGAAAGGTAAGTATATAGCTTAGGGTCCCAGCAGATGAATCTTTTTGACTCCAGACTGCACCAAAATGAGTTTCTGACTCCCCAGTTCTGTGGTTTTGGAGTTCATAATTATTGAATGATGATATGGACGATGACTTTTCTAAGTGAAGGATCTCAAATGACGCTTTGGGTCTCAGCAGATGAAAAATTGAGTTTTCAACTCCCTGGTTCAATGTTTTTGGAGTCCAAAATTATTGATAAAAACATGTATTTTTAAAAAACAATCAATCATTATTAAATGTTTTATGCTTAATTAGCAATCCACTGTTAAATATTTTTATTTACTTCGTTCTGCATGTCAACATTGTTTTCTTGTTAACAACAATTACAATTAACTAACCAAGAATTATATATATATATATATATATATATATATATATATATATATATATATATATATATAGAGAGAGAGAGAGAGAGAGAGAGAGAGATCGCGAGTTAACGTAACTTTTTTATTTTTTAAATTATAAAATTTCTTTTTTTTACTTTTCACACTCTCTTCCTCATACTCTTTAACCAACCAGATTTAACCATTCCAGTGAACCGTACCATATCACACACACTTAATAACAATAGACCCATCATCAAATTTAAACTTAACTTAACCTTTAAACATTCCCCACAGTGTAAGCAACCCAATCGTTCCCCATCATCACACAACATAATGCAAAAACAAGTGACAACAAGTCTACCTAGATTCATCCAACCCTTATTCAGAAAAATAAAAGCAATAAACAACATCACAACTCCTTTTATTACATTTATACCCTATCTATAGACTCTTATGCCTTATTTTTAATAATGACTGTATATTTATACCCATATATATATACTAGCAGCAGCTACCCGGCGAAGCCCGGGTAGTGGAGATAAAAACATGGTTTAATAATCGTTTGCAGATCTATTACTACTGAATAGCGAGTTCGGTCCTCGCAGGATGACCCATAAAAATCACCACGTAAAAACGATCTTAATTTAATTCTACCTGGTGGGAGGTCAGGGAATTTTCTTTTCGTCAGATTTGAGGGAATGACATCATATGGCTAAACTTGCAAATCGGTCGAAAAATTACAGCCGGGTTAGCTCAGTAGGTAGAGCGTTCGGCTAGAAATCACAACGTTCCTAGTTCGATACCGGTCCTCGCCAACTCAGCGTTATGAGTAGCACAGCGATCTGTGCGGTAAAGTAAGGAGCTGATGGTAGGTGTGGCGCTCCACCTCAGATGCAGAAACAATCTCCCTGGTCTAGCGCTAGTGAAAAGGGGATAGACTCCCTCGCTGATTGGCTGATACCGACATTAGGCCGCCCCGACGACTTTACCTATTTATAGGTGACCTAGAAAAAACAGAACCCAAATTATTTAATTTCCCATTAAACTAACCCTAAACCCCACCTCTAACCCTAACCCTAAACCCTAGTTAAAATTAACAGTTTTATTGCAAAATTTATGCGTTGTTTTTTTCTGGGTCACCCTAAATTTTCCGACCGATTTGCAAGTTTAGCCCATCACATAATGATATAGTAAGAAATTTTAATTCAATGATTAACTATATTTTTTAAATAAAATATAAATGACGCGATTTGCTAAATTTCAAATTAATATTTGAAAAAGAAAAAAAAAAGAATTAAATAAAGTAATCACATTTATTTATGCCAAAAGAGTTTGGGGATGAAGTCAAGTGGATGGGATAGCGTTTGTGAGAATTTGATTGGTTCCTTTTTACTCATACCTAGTGGACCCAAATCGCCAAAAAACTTCCCCTAGCCCACTAATGAATGACTACCCATCTCTTCCACCCCACTCACTCACCTTTAATTTCTTCCCCTCTACTTCAATGGATCAAATTTCTCTCCAAGCCAATCAAAGAATGTTGACCTAATTTCTCCCCTATCATGTTTTTCTCCCTTTGCACTTAACTACCTTACTCTGCATATCTCTTCCAACTCACTCCTCACTTTTGATCTTATCTCCCTCCCCATCCACCAAAGATTCTTTCTGACCAATGAAATCCTCACAAACGCTATCCCATTCACCTGACTTCATCCCCAAATCCAACCTCTCCCACCCACTTGCTCTTCTATA
>CM042138.1:143054132-143059132 GCA_023376005.1 Doryteuthis pealeii | reverse complement strand
AAGTTCAGAGAAATCTGAAAACTTACTTGAAAAATCTGACTCTTTTTGCTATGGAAGGTGAGATTTGAGTCAATTATCTATTTTTGTCGTTTTGTATGTTTTAGCATTCCATATTCTATGCGTATTCGGAATATGGAAATATCGTAAAAACACCCGGATGTAAACTGGCTGCAGAGGACACGTGAACCAAATTACTTTCTATAGATCGTCGTTGTAATATTTTGTTGGATCATTCTTGGATATAAGCCATAAATAAACTTTCTGTCTGAAATAAATATCCATCGACCTTGCATTCTGGGTAAAATCAATATTCTAGATACTATAAAAAAGACAGACCTATGTGGGTCATTTAATGCAACGTTTCCTGCAACAAAAAGAAATATCTTGCTGTTGTTGGGTTTGCTGCTTGGACTTTTCTATTTGGAACTTTTACCTTTTTGGATTTAATGCTGAACTGGATTGTATAATTTTTATTGACTAGGAACTTAATACCAACAATTTGTGAGTTAACTAGAACTAAACACTTTTCACAAATTTATTCTCTGTGTTATCGTTTAATATGTCACACTTTCCAACATATTATTAAACATTTTTTTCATTAATAGAATGGCATTTGTTAAGATCATAATTGTATTCCAAATACGGAATACTAACAGATATAACGGTTGTTGAATTCAGCGTTTAGACGCTTTGCCTAAACGATGTTTCTGTTGTAGAGTAGCTAGCACCCCTTCAGTAATCTACCAGGTAGACTGGCTCATATCCTTAAATAGTTTACGATTAAAGTGGATTAATAAGCTGGATAATGTTCGGACTGATCTTACTGAGTTTGACTATACTGCATTTGACCCTCCTCTATTTCTTTTAAATTTGTTTTGTTAATTGTTTGTAACTTATTGTTCTATGTTTTTGTATGTATCCATTAGCACCGGGTACTAGTGCTGAATAAATATATTAAGCACTCAAATTCTTCCACCTCGACGATACAACAGATTCTCTCCCTTTAATGTAGATTCGTTTGGTAAACTGATCCGGATTGGTAGTACCTGCTGACTTCTACAAGGTTAATGGTTCTAATTTCTTTCTGAATGCAATTGTTGTATAGCCCTTATAACATCGTACGTCGAACATTGGGTATATACATGAGAGAGTGACTTCGGGAGAGAGAGAGAGAGAGAGAGAGAGAGAGAAGAGAGAGAGAGAGAGAGAGAGAGAGAGAGAGAATCCATGTGAGCTTGTGTAAGCAAAATACGTAAAATATATGTTTAAAAGTATCGTGTCTGAAGCTGTATTGACCGAAGTATTAAACAATAAACAAAACATTAATTTGTTTTGAAAATGTCCTCTTCGAATTTAAAATGTTTATTCCAGCGAGTTTTCAATTGGTTGAAGCTTCTCTATGTTTGCTATGATATGGTATAAACCTGCGCACTTGTATTTATTTCTATGCCTTCCATGCTCTAAAAATTTTAACCTACTGATGTAGTTTCAGTTTAGGAAATAAGAAAACTTCGTAGATTGGCATGGTGTATATGTAGGGGTTTGCACTTGCGTAATACAGTGTTTCACAACGTTATACACACACACACACATACACACACACACACACACACACACACACACACATATATATATATATATATATATATATATATATTAGAGGTAGTTACATATTGAATTGTTTCATAAGTCAATATGTATGTATTTACCTATCTCTCCACACAATCAGGATGTGACACAAGGTCAATTATTAAGCGGTTTTTAACATGCTTGATTTTCAGAGTTTTCTTTTTCTTAGACCAATTCAACCCGCCCTATTATTTACTCATAGCTGAAAGGTAATATAGTTAGTTTTATGCCTTTCCCAATGGTATTAGCTGTATGTGAAACAACGCAACCAGCGTCGTCCATGGTTTGAACTCGTGTCGCTGTGTCCATTTCCCACGACAATAACCATTACACAACGAGCGTCTCACCCAATTTATAATATAATGATTCTATGAAATGAAAGTATCATTGCCAAAATTACTTTTAAAATAATTCTGTGATAAATAATATTAAATGTTGAATTTAAATACAAATACATTATCATCCTGTTGTTCTGACTGCATGGAATTTCATGACTCTCTCTCGCCACTAGTCCCTATCAGTAATCACCTTTGGCAGGTCTTCCACAAGGCATCCAGAATATGCACAAAGCTGATTAGTGTAGGTTTTTGCTGGTTGGCATATACTAGTGTGTCCATGTGTAGGTGTCCACAGAAAAACGCTACTTATGAGTTCGTTCTTACTTTTCTTGTAGTGTCTTGGTACTCTCCCTTGGATGGTTTGTGTAATAGGGGGCAAGTGACCAAACAGTTGCTCTTTTGTGGGGTACTGCTTTCCAAGATTTGTTCAAGACAGCACGCAGCATCCTTGAGTAGTTTCCATCTAGCTTGTTTTCTCCTGGCGTTTCGTTAGAGTCCAAGTGGTGCCGCCATACATCAGCACTGACACAGCTACAGCTTAGAAGAATTCTTGCTTTATCTTATCGGATAGATCAAATCGAGAATGTGTGTTTTCGTTTTCATGCACTGATACTCAACAATGAAACTGTCACAGCCAAGTATTACAAAAACAAAGAAATATCTCATTCTCTTCATTGAACAACAAACTCATCTCAGTCCAGAAATATACCAATAAGACAATGCTATTGTTCATTTTTATAATGTTTTCCAAATATTTCTAATTCAATCCAAACATTTTTGCTAAGATTATAGAATTCCGACTCTTTTCTGTGGACTGGACGGTATCCAGAAATTGACCCTTTAGATAATTTGGGAAAATGATCAATTCCAAGCCGAGTTCAAGAATCTTCAGGAACAAAGATGTCTCATTTTGTTTTATGATTAATTAAATCAAAAATTGATAAGCATCAAGGGAAAAAAATCATTGAGCATTGTTGTAACTCGAGTATCAGAGTTAACAGAAAAAAATATTAAGTATTAAGAATAGGGAAAAAGGTTTACTAAGCAAAGATACAAGCTGAACATAGTAATTAATCATTGCGAGGTTGAATTAACAATTCCTGTGACGAAATCGGAAATTGATTGACGCAAAATGAAAAAAAAATCATTGAGCATTGTTGTATCTCGAGTATCAGAGTTAACAGAGAAATAATAGTAAGAAACACAACGAGTATTAAGGATAGGGAAAAAGGTTTACTAAGCAAAGATACAAGCTGAACAGAGCGATTGGCAATTATTAGATTGAATTAACAAGTCCCGTGAGATCTTGTTGTTTCTCTCTTCAATGTTTGTCAGACATTTTTAATACTATATGACACACCTAAATGTGAATAGGATTATGCTACCGCAATCCTCATAGGGATTAAAGTCTACCTACGTTAAAAACCACCTTCCGCCATATTGGCCTTTTAAAACAAGTATTTAGTCTTCCCTATTAGAGATGACTAGTATTTCCTGATGAAATAGGATTTAACAGAGAAATAATAGGAAGAGACACAACGAGTATTAAGGATAGGGAAAAAGGTTTACTAATCAAAGATACAAAGTGAACATAGTAATTAATCATTGCGAGGTTGAATTAACAATTCCTGTGACGAAATCGGAAATTGATTGACGCAAAATGAAAAAAAAATCATTGAGCATTGTTGTATCTCGGGTATCAGTGTTAACAGAGAAATAATAGGAAGAAACACAACGAGTATTAAGGATAGGGAAAAAGGTTTACTAAGCAAAGATACAAGCTGAACATAGTAATTAATCATTGCGAGGTTGAATTACCGAGCAACTCCTGCGACACTACCGCTGCCAAACTGCATCTGTTTCTTACCTTTTCTTTGGATCACAGTGACAGCGTGGAGAGAGGGGATTTGCTGCTTGGGTAACACCACATTCTCCATATCAACCCACCATGGCTACGTTGTTCTACAAGAATAAATATTGAACACTACTCTATCGTCTCTTATAATGGAAGGATGCCAACAAGTTGAATTAACAATTCCCGTGAGATCTCGTTGTTTGTCTCTTTCGAGATTTCGTCAGACATCATTTAAAGGAAAAACAGACGATTCCATTCTCATTATTTAGGTACTATATGACAAGCATTTAATTGTGGTTGACAATAAATATAGATTTTGCTTAAAGTTTAGATTCAATAAATGTGATTATGCCAATAGGAATGTACTTTTAAAAAAATCAAGTTTTTCACGTGTCCAATTTCTTTGATCTGGATTAACTGACACATGAATATAGATTTTTATATGTATAAGTTTAATTACATTAAACGGGTTTATATGTATAAAAATGTACTTTTATGAAATTGAAAAAACTCGACAGATGTTTTCTGTTTTAATCGGAGTGGATATGTCCAAACGAAAAGGGAATGGGGAGTATGGGGAGTATGGCCAAACGAAAAGGGGTGGGAAAGGTAAAACAAAAAGGGGTGGGTAGGACCAAACAAAAGGGGATTGGGGAGTATGGCCAAATAAAAAGGGGTAGGTATGCTAAAACTCGTTATGGCCCTAAGACAGAAAGAGGATGGGTGTATGGCCAAAAAAGGGGTAGGTATGCTAAGACAGAAAAGGATGGGGTGTATGTAGGTATGCTGGATATGTATGGCCCAAACGAATGGCAAATAAAAAGGGGTAGGTATGCTAAGACAGGTATGCTATGGCCAAATAAAAAGGGGTAGGTATGCTTGGGGTGTATGGCCAAATAAAAAGGTAGGTATGCTAAGACAAAAAGGATGGGGTGTATGGCCAAATAAAAAGGGTAGGTATGCTAAGACAGAAAGAGGATAATGGCCCTAAGTAAAAGTAGGTATGCTAAGACATGGCCAAATAAAAAAAGGTAGGTATGCTAAGACGCCAAATAAAAAGGGGTAGGTATGCTAAGGGTGTGTATGGCCAAATAAAAAGGGTAGGTATGCTAAGACAGAAAGAGGATAGGGTGTATGGCCAAATAAAAAGGGGTAGGTATGCTAAGACAGAAAGAGGA
>CM042138.1:143034132-143049132 GCA_023376005.1 Doryteuthis pealeii | reverse complement strand
CGATTAAGCTACAGAAGAACTCAAAATTAATTGCTGGATTTAAGTATTGCATTAATATTTAAGCTTACCTTTTAAAAGTTTAATTATAATTCTTTTGCTGCCACTTAATTTAAAGACAATTTGATGTACATAAGTTCATACTTTCTGTACAAACAATTATTTCTATTTCATGAGTGACTTTCACTGGATTTTGCAAGTTATTTCCGAATTTATTTTCAAATCATAAAAATTGTTATCATACAAAAAAAAAAAAAAATTGTTGCAAAAAATCACGTAAAGGATCGCCGAAAACAATCGCAGTAATTAAAACTTGGGAAAACAAAATTTTCAGGATCGCGGATCGGGATTCAACCCGGAATGTTTTTAATCTGCTCACAGGGTCGACCTGATTCCAAAATGGTATGATATGTTGGATAAGGCTTCTAGGAGTAAAGTTGAATAATGTAATACACTGACACACCAACAGTCACATATATTATTAGAAGAGTTTTAGCTGAATTTGCCTCGAAGTTGCTAAAGTACTTTTATCAGTTGAATATATTGTTACAAACACAAGAAGTAAATATAAAAGCAAAATAAAACAAAGTAATAAATCATATTGATTAACTATTAGTTCGATTACAACATTTGTATTATTTTTATTGGTCATGAAATACCAAAGAAATGAGGTTTTTATTTTTAATAGAAATCAAGTTAACCTCTTTGAATCTGACCCTCTAACTCGTTTCTTTGTCTATTTGTGTTTCTCCGTATCCCCAACTCTCACTGTTCTTTTATTTCTCAAACTTATTCATTGTGCACATCCTCTGTGCATAAATGGCAGAGTTAAAGTTTAAAGCCTTAAAAAAGTAATTATTTGTCAGATCGCATAACCAAGTGAGAACAAAGTTCTTCTGTCAAGGTGTGGCAGCCAGAACTGAATAGATAAGAGGTCTTAGGGCGCTCACAAGTTGTACAATGGTCGCTTGATCAGCCAGAAAATTGTGTTATCGGCCGTTTGCATACCGGTGTCCGGGCCGTAATTTTAAAGAACACACAACACACACACACACACACAACACACAGAGAGAGAGAGAGAGAGAGAGAGAGAGAGAGAGAGAGAGAGAGAGAGAGAGAGAGAGAGAGAGAGAGCAACACAAACAAACACACACACACACACATGCATAGACAAATAAAGATATGCGCTAGTATAATATATATATATTATGTTACGTGTATGTATGTATGTATGTATGTATCTGTGTGTATATGTCTGTGTCTATCTAGGTGGTGTATGCATGTATACAGATTAACCACACACACACACACACACACACACACACACACACACATACACACACACACACACAGAGACAGACACAGAGACACACACACACACACACACACACAGACAGACACACACACACACACACACACACACACACACAACACACCACACACATATATATATATATATATATATATATATATATATATATTTCAAAGTTCAGTATCTATTCAATTAGTTCTTTATTAAAAAAAGGATCAAGTACCAGTCTCCGGGTTAGTTCACAGACAAAACAAAAAATACCAGGGCTGTTCGCGTAGTGACTTTCCAGTGTAAACAAATGACATGAACGAGAGCCACTGCCAGCGGTTTACAGTAGGATAGCAGTAGTAGTAGAGTCGCTGTGTGCGGCTTAAAGTAGGCAAATAGTTAATGTCGAAATTTGATTCATTTAGAAATGTTTAATTGTAATAACTATATTTTCAATATTTGGTTCGAAAAAATATTGCATTATTTTGTGTATATTCATTTTTTTCACACATTTTCACAGATTCAAATATATATATATATATATATATAATATATATATATATTATATATATATATATATATATATGAAGTAAATGGAAGTGAATCCGACAGTATGAATTGAACATTTTAGAAAATAACATTTTAGAAAAATAATAACATCATTTGTTTTTTCTAAAAATGTTCATTTCATATATATATATATATATATATATATTATATATATATATATATATATTTGAATCTGTCAAGAAAGTATCTGCCTATATATTATTAATGAAAAACTAGCCCACTCAGAACAATGAAACCCTTCAAAATACTCCTTTACACTTTGCTAAATTTGCAAAGACTTCATTCAAGAATAACGTTAATTCCTTCATCGCATTCCCTTTAATCTTGTCCACGGTCTAAAATTTTCCTTTCAAAGACGATTGGGAGAAACCAGCATTTGCAAGGAGGCAAATCTCAACTGTAGGTATGAGTGGATGGTTGACGTACCTTGTTGATGCGTAATCCAGTACAACTAGAGAACAATGTACAACCGAAATGTTTAAAATGACTGGACTTTTCCCGGATCGTCAACCAATTCTTGTACTGTCAATGAATGCGACTGTTACTCAATACATTATTTAAATCAATGAGATCTCACAAACGATTGGATAACTTTATGGGGAGGGAATATTCATGCATGAGCAGTAACGCCATCTCTAATTGCATAAAGATCACAAAACCAGTTCCTGAGATATTCAAATGTATATTCTTTCTTTACTTCTATTATTCTTCTGCTCATCTTTGGTATCTTACGTTCTTCTTCTAGCGTCTGGACTTCGTCTTGGGGACTTCGTCTTGGGGACTTCGTGTCTGGTCTTCCATTGGGGATTTCTCTTTATCAAAAGCCCTGTGTCATTGGTAGTTTTAGATAATCACCCAAGACTTCGATTTGCTTTAGATCATATTTTATTCCGAAATCCCCACCAGACTAACTGCGCAGATTGAGTACGGCCGTGCGCTTAACGCGACTTACCACCTTCGTGGTTTGGCTGATACTGATACAAAATTCTCTTTCTAATCTAAACCGGAAGAGGGTCTTCTCGACCGATTCTCACGGTATCCACCGGAAGGATCAGGATGAGGTCAAGCCTTGTCACTCAATCCTTCAAGGCCGCCGGCTGCAACGTATAACAGCCATTTTGGTTTATACACTACTGTAAATAAGTGTTAGGATACTAATAATTATGTAACACAAAGGGTTGTTATAATTTCTAAGTATATATTTACCAACACCCCCACATGAGCAGAATACAATGGAAGGTCGATTTCTAAGCGGGGTTTAATATGTTTCAATTTATAGTTTTTCTTCTAGACCAGTTGCCAAAGCAAGGATAACGCGCCCATTCTGATCTACTATTTATTTCTTACTAGATGGAGTTATAGTTGGATGTATACCTTTGCCAGGGTATGAGAGTTATGCTTGGAGGCGCGTGGTGTAATGGTTAGAGTCGCTGGAAATGGACTCATTGACCAGAGTTCAATTCTTGGACGAAGCTGTTTGCATTTTACATGGCGCTAATACCCGTGGGAAAGGTATGAATCCAATTCTCCCTCCAGCTATGAGTAAATAGCAGGGTAGACCGGGATTTTTAACCATGGCTAGGTAACCAGTCTAGGAGAAAGAAAACTCTGAATTCAAACCTGTTAAACTCCGCTTAAGAAATTGACCTTGTGTCGCATCCTGCAAAAGCAGGATGCGACACAACCGGCTAAGAAACATCATCACCTACACGTGAGGATATATTTCCATCTACATGTGAAGAAAAGTTATTACCTACAGGTGAAGAAAAATTATCACCTGCATTTGAAGACAAAGGGCAGAAATCTAAAAAGCCATTAAATTTGCAGTAACAATTGAAGGAATTATAAAGACTCATTGGTTAAATACTCAAAGATTAAATTACGCAATGATAAAATAATTCACTAAAAAAAAAAAATAAATGTATTTTATACAGATAATTATATAAACAAGCAAATATATGCACCCTCCGGGTACAAGTAGTTAAGTTTTAATGTAATAAAATATTACATTAAATTAGAAAGGCTAATGAAACTAAATAAGAATGTAGATAAAAACTTTGAAACAGAGAGTGGTATAATCGATAAATAGAACAATTGAATCTTTATCTTCCATCACACTCGTCTTCAATGCTAAAATTTCCTTTAACTTAGTTAAAATAGGAAGTGAAGAATAAAATTACAATTATTTTTCTTGTTAATGGATTTCATTTAAGATTTATCTCCGAGATTTTGCTCATATTCATTAAGATAAAACTAAAAAATAGAAATCAATAATACTTAGCACATATTTATTAAAATCAAATTTTTAATATCAATATGCAAATTAGCCTTCTCGTTCACATTGTAAATCAGCTATTTTGTTGTATATATAAATACAATTGCATGTAATTAGTATGTAGATATGGTCAACAGTATTAATAATGTAAACAATTTTATTAATAATTGATGATTAAATGAAAATAAAATCAAGGAAATTGTGACTTGAGTAGTAAGATAGTTTTGGTTACAGACAGACAAACACTCTATTTCCATTATAATAAGATATACAATACAGTAATAATTCCTTAGTTGTAGCATTGTGGCAATTGCGATAAAAGACTCAGAAATAAGATATAACCGTCAAAATTGATAATAGATAGCAGTTCTTATTCTCTGAAAATCAGAGAGTTGATACGCTAATCAACATGTCGGTATCGTTGTGATTACAGAAATGAGGAATATAGCCATATGACGTATTTCGGGACTAATTGGAAACTGAGTAGTTACAATATTAAAGACTCATAAGATTAAAGGATCTGAGTTCGAATCTCACCAGGGTCACTTTGTTTAATTTTGATTTATATTTATTTCTTTTAAGATCGGAAAATAACGATCGGAGAATTGTGATGAAAATGCAACAAAAATAAAATAAAAGATGAATCAAAATTAATAATAATATTTGTAAATATTTTTGTATATTTATATTAATCTTTCGCTTATGTATATCCAAAACTTGTACAAAATAAAAATATAAATGAAAACATAGCAAGCTTTGTTACAATTATTTCCCAAACATACCACCTAGAATTCAATTCTTTTTTACCCTTTATTTCTGGATGGGGTCAGGTGGTGGTGGTGGGGAGAGATTACAGTACAAACAATAAATATGTAGGTCACTGTAAATTAAAAAAGGGCTGGTAATTCATTTCTTTAGATTTTTATTCATCAGATTTATGAATCACAGGCTTTTCTTTTCGATAACCATTTAGTCCAACTACATTTTTTTCTCTTGTGAACCAAAAAAGAAATAATTGTGATAATTTTCTATCCATTCACTATTTTTGCCATTTATATGACTTGTAGACTCATGCATGGACAGGTATGATCTTTCCCCACAAAACATTTAAGATTCGTCTTTATTAAAAATTTATATGTAAGCATTTGAAAAGAAAAGAAAATCTCGAAAGATTTAGTCACGAAAATAATATTAAAACTTCACTTTTGAGTTTTTGAGGAATCATCATGATCATCATGATCATCATCATGATCATCATCATGATCATCCACATCATCATGTCGCGCTAGTAGCACGGAATTCCATGACAATCTCTCGCCAATCGTCTCTATCATTCATTGCTCCTGGGATGTTCTCTATGCAGCATCCAGTATCCATACAAAGTTGGTCTATGTACATCTTTACTGGACTGTCTACTCTGGCGTGCTCATGTGATGGCTAACACAGAAGAACGTCACTTATGTGTTAATCCTTGCTTCTCCAGCAGTGCCCAGCGTCTTCTTCGCCTCACACGGATGGTTTGTGTGATATGGGGCAAGTGGCCATACAGATTTTTTCTCGTGGGGTGTTGTTTCCACGTCCTGTCTAAGATTGCGTGCATCATTCTTGTGCAGCTCCCATCTAGCTTATTCTCCAGACGCTCCGTTAATGTCCAAGTAGTGCAGCCGTACAGTAGCACTGATACAACTACGGCTTGGGAGAACTTTCGCTTTAACTTGTCAGTGAGATCAGTTTTATATATCGCTGACAATCTGTTTAAAGCATCCCATGCCTTTCATAACGTCGTTTACTGTGGATGAGATATTACTACCTAAGTACGTGAATTGTTTCACGGAGTTTAGGAGTTTTCCATCGAGTGAGGAGATGTCTCCTTCATTTTTAAAACACCTCCTTAGAAATTACAAATAAATGATAAAAATCTTATTTAGATTAAGAAATACTAGGCGTTGTATTATAAGAAAAGATATTATCATTGTGATAATCTTTTGGATAATTGAATTCACTCAGGTCGTCTGAGTGACATGATTAGACGACGACCTTCTCGGCGAGTACTTTAAGGTCTCTGGTCACTATGAATAGAAAACCTTTTACTGGCAACCCTAAACAGCATACAAAGATAACGAATTGAATGTGATATTGTACCATAATATAATCCATTCGAACAACCGTACATTAAGATGACTAACATCACGCTTTTTTCTTGGGATTTTTATTTATCAGGTGAATAAATCGTTAACAATTTAGCCCAAGTAGATTTTTCTCTTGTGAACCAAAAAAGAAATAATAGTGACAATTTTCTATCCATTCACTATTTTTGCCATTCATATGACTTGTACGCTTATGTACGGACAGGTGTGAGGTGTGCGCTCTCCCCACAAAACACTTAAAATTCGTCTTTATTCAAAAATTTATAAGTAAGCATTTGCAAAGAAAATCTCTTAAAAGATTTAGTCACGAAAATAATATTAAAACTTTCTTTTGATTTTTTGATGAATACTTATTTTATATGTCTTAGAAATTACAAATAAATAATAAAAATCTGATTAAGATTAAGAAATAGTTGGCGTTGTATTATAAGAAAAGATATTATCATTGTGATAATCTTTTGGATAATTGAAATCATTCATGTCGTTTGAGTGACATGATTAGACGACGACCTTCTCGGCGAGAACTTTAAGATCTCCAGTCATTTTGAACACAAACCTTTTACTTTCACCAATCAAACAAATATTTACGAACAAACTATTCGCTTACAAATCATATTTACAGAAAGACAGGATTTGGCATTAGATATCCCACAAAGGTTGGTTTTCCCTAAACAAACAAAAAAAAAAAACCAACATAAAAATTATTGCCATTCTACTAATTAACACACATGAAATTAACGGAAGATCTAACATAAAAATGATTTCTAACAATTTAATAATGCACCTGAAATGTAGCAAATCACACACACACACACACACACACACACACACACACACACACACACAGAATTATTAGCTAACTAGTTTCGTTACTCACTCAACAGAGCTAAATATCGAGTAGAATTTTCCTCGATATTTAGCTCTGTTGAGTGAGGAATGAAACTAGTTAGCTAGCTACTAGATTTTTTTCGCCCTTTGCCCACATTATATGGTAAAATATATACATTTTTTTAATAATGAATCTATTAGCGGGTCTTTTTAAAGCTCTAATAAAATTTTGTACACCTAAATTTTTTTTACAAATATATATATATATATATATATATATATATATATATATATATATATATATATAATATATATATGTGTGTGAATGTGTGTGAATGTGTGTGTGTGTGTGTGTTGTCTGCTCTAATTGGGCCGCTGCTGTGTAAAAAATGTGTCGCCTCCGTTGGTGCATTTTTATAAGCGTAATATGCAGGTCATTATCACTGAAAAAAGTCCATAATTCAATCATGGTGACAATGGAAAAATAGTTTTTTTTTGTAGCTGAAAGCTTGTTCAGTGTTCTTTATGCTCGCTGAATGTGTGGTAGTTTCTATGGGAATAAATATGAAGTTTTATTCTCTGTGCGTTCCTAATATATTGAGAGAGAGAGAGAGAGAGAGAGAGAGAGAGAGAGAGAGAGAGAGAGAGAGAGAGAGAGAGAGAGAGAGTTATCTTGGATATGTCGATCCTACATTCCTAATCCTAATTTTGTTTCACTGAATTCTTTCGGGAACAATTTTCATATCGTCTTACATCAGATTTGGAGATTGGGGGACCACCCAAAAAGGAAAGTCCAGAAAGGAACAAGTCATTATATCACGATTACGCATTGGTCACACAAGACTTATTCATTCCTTTATACAACAACAACCACACGCAAGACTTACGCATTCCTTTATACCGAAAACAAGAACAACAACCACAGTGTCAAACATCAACTATTAAACACTTCCCCATAGAATGTGGAGCTTTCGTTTTCAGCAGAAAAACGCCTTTTTAATGCAAATAATATGAACTATCTATTTGAAAATGTGGTACTCTTTGCAGAGAACCGTCCCGGCCTCCTGCCTAAAAAAAAAAAAAAAAAACGCTGCTGAAAAAAACGATTGAAGTCCGTAGCCGAAGCGGTGTTACTTGCAAAAAACAAAAACAAAAAAACAAAAAACAAAAACAAAAAAAACAACCAACTTAGGGCGTTTTTCCCGAAAACCCAACACCAACCCTAACCCTAACTCTAACCCTAAACCCCCCTAGTTAAAATTAACAGTTTTATTACAAATTTTTTTTATTATTATTTATTTATTTTCTCATTAAACTAACCTAAAACCCAACCCTAACCCCAACCCTAACCCTAACCCTAGTTTTTTTGCAAGTGACATCGCTTCGGCTACGGACTTCAATCGTAGCTGGTGTTTTTTTCAGTAGCCACCGGCTAGCGTTTTTTGAGAGGCCGAGACGGTTCTCCGCAAAGAGTACCGAAAATGTTAACATAAATGACATTCTATCTTTTTAAAGAGAAACAAAATTATATCAAAAAGTATAAATGATCAATACCATACAAAATAACCTCTCAACACGATTCCCGACGTTGCTAACATATCGTTAAAATCGTCACCTGGAAACATGTAAATATAGACGTACAACGTATATCCTTCCCTAACCTCTAACCCCAGGCGGGTTGATATGCCGTTAAAATCAATCAACTAATCAACCAATCAACCAACCAATCAACTACACCAAATTTGATGACGTTTTATGACAGCTTTTCCTATCTTTTCAAAATTCGCCTCAACTGATGAAGAAGACGTTGTAGTTTCTTGCTGCTGTAACATTTTAACCTCTAGGCATGAAATAGCCCAAGATATACCATTAAAATCGATCAAGTACCTACCCAACCAATTAATGAATCAACGAATCAACTACACCAGATTTGATGACGTTTTACAACAGCTTTTCCTATGTCTAAGCAATTCGGCTCAACTGATGAAGAAGACATTATAATCTGAGCAGCATCAGTTTCTTATTGCTATAATATCTAACCTCTAGGTACGAAATAGTCCAAGATATACCATTAAAATCCATCCACCACCCAACCAATTAACCAACCAACTACACCATATTTGATGACATTTTACGATAGCTTTTTCTATCTCTACAAAATTCGCCTCAACTGATGAAGAAGACGTAGTCTGAGGAAAACCAGTTTCTTGCTGCTGCAACATCTAACATCTAGGCATGAAATAGCCCAAGATATACCATTAAATCCATCAATACCTACGAATTCAAACCAACCAACCAACCAACCCAACCAACCACACCAGATTTGATGACGTTTTATGATCTTTTCCTATCTCTACAAAATTCGCCTCAACTGATGAAGAAGACATTGTAATCTGAGCAACATCAGTTTCTTATTGCTATAACATCTAACCTCTAGGTACGAAATAGCCCAAGATATACCATTAAAATCCATCCACCACCCAACCAACGAATCAATGAATCAACTACACCAATATTTGATGACGTTTTACGACAGCTTTTCCTATCTCTAAACAATTCGCATCAAGTGATGAAGAAGACGTTGTAATCTGAGCAACATCAGTTTCCTTGCTGCATTAACATAGTTTTCGTACAAGGTTACTTCACGATACTATGCAAACCATTTCCCTCCTCTATTATATAAGACTTTTGATTTATTTTTCAGTCTGGCGTATTTAATAGCTCAAGTAGGCAATTATATTGTTAGTTCTTCTTTTTTTAATCCACTTATAAGTTAAGAATAAAGTAGACTTGTTAAAGATTTTATCCAATTAGAAGTCAGTTTAATACGACACTGAACAACCCGTGACCGATTTGTGAATGAACAAAATAACAAAAACAAACTTATATTTCTATTATTAATTATAATTCATTTTTATAAAGGAAAGACTAAAGAGGAATAAAGAAGTGAAGTGAGAGGAATTTCCGGATATTCTTCAACCAAGTCTTTTTTCTACATCTTTTCTATCTTAATAATAGGGTTGTAATGAAAATGCTCTTTACATAATAGGGTGTTGTAGATTCGTTACAACCCAACGATCCGTTATTCCCTCTCTCTCTCTATCTATCTATCTCTCTGTTTGTCCACTTCATACTGTCGTTCTGTAAGTCAACCAAAAAGTGCAATATATATATCAGTTTAAAATAAACGAGAAAATCTGCGAAAGCCAGCTAGTGTAATGGTTAGAGTCCCCGACTGTCAGCCTAGCAGGTAGGGTTCGAATCCCGCACAAAGCACAGTCCTGTCTATAACTCTTCTGATGAGGCCTAATAGGCTGAAATGTACATACAGAGATTGACTTTTTCTCGATTTGTTTACGCCTTACATTTAAACTGATAAATTCATTTAATTATAACTAATTAATTCTCAAATTAGGTATGACTTTAATTAAGCACATAATCTCCCAAAAATTGTCGGCTATCGCCATCTTAAACAGATTATTTGTCCACTTCAATATATATATATATATATATATATAATATATATATATATATATATATATATGAGGAAAATGGGATTGGAATGAATCCGACAAAATGAGGCAAAATGAGGAATGAAAGAACAAAACTCTGACAAAAATCTGTAGTATATTTCGCTGGAATGTTAAATTCCGCTTCCTCAGCCTTTATTGAATCATTAGGATCATACAAGTGTTTTATAGAGGGAGATGTTGGTAGGTGGGTAAGTTTTGTGGTGAGGGAAAGATTTGATTGGTTATAGGAGACATCTTTGGGTAAAAAATGAGGGAGATTGAAGGGAAAGGAACAGGTAGAAATATATATATATATATATATATATATATATATATATATATTAGAATATTTTACTCACTCACACACGCACACACACACACACACACACACACACACACACACACAAATACATGCACACATACATATATTCCACGCAGATGGTCGTGATGATCCTCACGGTGAAACCCGTGTAGACATTCTGACTATATCATTACTATCTATCTCACTCTCTCTATATATTTGTTGCCCCTTTTTGGCTTGATGCTCTTTTTTTTCTAACCTGACGGTGGCCATCTTATATATGAATTTGTAATAAACAGCAAAATTAGAATAAACCTTTTTGATGGCTTTAATAAACAAAGAGACCAACGCCAAGTTAGAAAAACACCAAGATAAAAAGAAACAACAAATATATATACGAGGGTGAGTCAAAGAGTAAGTAAAAATTAAACTGTTCTTTGAGCCACTCTTCACTACAGATTTCACTTCCTCGTCATTGGAATAATGTTTGCCTCTCAATGTCACTAGAGACTTGTGAGCCTATGCGTTGGACTAGAGACCAGTGAGCATTTACATCGGACTAGAGACTAGTGAACATTTGCAGCGGACTTGATTGCAGACCCCCCCCTCAACACTGATTGTACTTTCATTCTTATTACATTATGAACATAACAAACAAGATAAGGGAAAGAGTTCAAGAATTGTAAATAGAGCAAATAACGACTGATCGAAGAAACATTGGAATTACGAAAAACAAAATTAGGTCAATGTTCTGAGATAATATTACCTAGGTCCTTACATCATTAAATATTGACATACTGCCTTAAAAAATAATATAACGTCTATTCGAGGAGTTATAACTATAGTTATCATCAGACATTCCAGCAGTCGAAATGATGACATTCTCTGCGACTGAACGTCCCAGCTTGGTAATTTGACACTCGTACCAATGGAAAAGTGGACGCGTCAGTTCTTGTGGAAGGCGTAGCAGAAGCCATATTCGAGATTGTAGGTGAATGTGTCAAAGGAGTATCAAAGAAATATCAAAATTGGCATGCAGTCCCCAAACCAGCATATATATCCCGGTTAGGGGAAAAATATGATTCTACCCTAGACAATAAAATAACTGAAATTTAAAAGTATATGCTGCAAATGTTGGAGGTGCCGAGGTTGTAATGGCTAAAGTGGTATATATATATATATATATATATATATATATATATGCATGTTGTTGATTTATGTCTCCGTATGTTTCTAGTGAGTATATATATTTGAGATATATTTTTGTATCTGTATCCGTTTTTTGGAAGTACATATACCTGGTTTTGTGAAGCATTATGCTATATATATGATATTGAAGAAAGGAAACAATCCTGAAAATTTACACTACGTAAATAAAAGAAACTAAAAAAAAAACTAGTTTTCTGATATTTATTCCAGATTAAACATATTAAACAACATTATAATAATATAGCACTTTAATGCTTCACACTAATGCCCAAACCTGGTATATGTACTTCCAAAAAAACGGATACAGATACAAAAATATATCTCATATATATATATATATATATATAGTGTCATAGGAAATGGATTCGGTGAACCGAGTTCAAATCCGGGAAAACATTTTTGCATTTCCCATTGTGCTAATACCCCTGGGAAAGGTATCTATCCAACTATTCTTTCGCCAGCTATAGGTAAATAGTAGAGCAGACTGGGTTCTTTAACCTTGGCATAGTCATTAGTATAAAAGAAGGTAAACTCTGAATTGAAACCTGTTAAACTACGCTTAAAAATTGACCATGTTCGCATCTTCCTTGAGCGGAGGGGTTGGGTAGATACATATAAAGTCTACTTCGATATTTTTTTCTTGTTTACATTGCAGAATCTTTGCCTTATTCAAGCAAAATCGCCGTATTTAATCATGAAATATTTCACTGTGTATAGATCCTGACACGCAAGGAAACATGGTGGTTCTTCCTGTTCCTGAGTAAAAAGGAATTGGGATTCTGGTGTGTGGCCAACACACAGTCGGGACAGGTTAATCTCTCCCTCTTTCTATACTTTCTATAACCTTACTTCTACTTCCCCGAAAGTTTTATTGAGAGCAGCTTATTTGCGTATTGTTAGTCCAGCGCAGTCAGCATTTGCTTTTGGATAAAGGTGTTTATTTTTTAGATCAGTATAGAGAATTTTGTATCTGTTCTCAATAGGCATCTCTTGGCTGCTGAATCGGCTTTTTCGTTTCTCTTTGATCCCCAATGAGACTTGGAATCCAACATAGCACGATCTCCTTGGTATCATATAGAGATATCGATATGCATAGTAGTTTAACAATTAAAGAATTATCAAACTTTCTTTTTTTTCTATAAATATGCGTACCTTTCCAAAGAGTATCAGCGCTAGCAAAATTGCTAACAGCCTCAAATGGAAATATGTAACGTTGCTTGTACTATTCAAAGGGATGATATACATTAATTAGTATTCTTATATACTTCTCTTTGTTATTTACTTATCTGTTGAACTTGATCTTTTATTGGGCTGGCATCCTCTCTGTTCTTCGGGTCTGCTTCTTGGGATGTCATGTCTTGTGTCGTTGTTTAGTTTTTAATTAACGAACACAAGACTTGTTTTTTCAGGGCTCTTTAGTTTCCAATACCAAGTTAATAATCGAGAAATGGCCCCGGAGGACAGACCGTATCTTGCGTCTGTCCACTTCAAACAACCAGCCAACTATCTTCTTCCGTCTCCTTCAAACGCTTAGGCAAAACTCCCCTTTCTCCCTATCACCCTTACTCTCACTCATTCTCGTCTTGTTCTGTCCAATCAGAAGCCAAGGTCAGTGACTTCCACGTTATCACCCACACATCTACTTATTCTGGTTATTTTCTATTATTACACTTTTCAATTTTTCCACATTTGTCCCAAGTCTACCCACCGTTGACGTCACACATTGAATTCTACACTCATGATTATTTTACAGACTTTAAAAGAAATCTAACAGCACAGCTTCAGTGTTGAATTCCAAGGGGTGTATTTTGAAGAAAATTAATGTTTCCTTAATTGTTCATTTCTTTCTTGGTAAATACAGATGCAGTCATGACACTATTTTGAACACAAAAATTGTACACAAACAAAAATAAACTACTAAGTACAAATATTTATTCTGGTTATAGCACTTATCAATTTTTCCACATTTGTCCCACATCTACCCACCGTTGACGTGACACACTGACTTCCACACTCATAATTATTTTACATTTGTGTTCGTTACAAAAAGTAACAAGCACATGATGATGAACGGAGAATCAGCCCATATCCATACAGAGCAGGGACAATCCGATCCAGCCAAGCAGCTAATAGGTAAACAATTGGATAAAATGATGAAAAGAAGGGTTTATGCAACACAGTCAGTGTGAGTCATTACTTTCATCTGCTGGATGGGTTTATTAAATTTGACACTTAACTGCTTGCTGTGAAGAATCAATGAAAATTTGGGAATTTAGGTTGTTACGCTACGAGTATTCCAGTGTCATCAAGCTCACAACTGGGTGACAGTGCAATTTCGACTGTTTTAAAATTCAGATTCATTAGAAAAATGACTTATGAATAAATTAGATATACGAGCAAAAATGTTTTTGAAAGATATTGCCTGAGGGGATTGGGAGGTTTTGTGTCATAAGTAAGTAAAATCATCAAATTTACTAAAGGAATGAAACCCCCCCCCCCAAAAAAAAAAAAAAAAAAAACCAATTTGATATGGAAAATTAAATAATCATTTTGAATATTTTACACATAAATTTTACAGAAAATAGTAGATAATTATCTATTTGTAAACTTTTTAGTTAACTTCTTATAACTGAAAAAAAAGGGTGATATTATAATTTTCTTCCTGTGTGTATATAATACAAAATTGTTTTTTTTATGTATTGACGATTTGGGGTAATTTGACGTTAGCAGTGATGTAGTTTCGGTTACAGACAAATTGAGACCGAATCTCCATTATCAATAGATATTTGAGATACAAATTTGAAAAAAACAAAAAAAAAAAAAAAAAAAAAAAACAGTGATGGCAAAGTCCTTGTATTTCC
>CM042138.1:143026632-143031632 GCA_023376005.1 Doryteuthis pealeii | reverse complement strand
AATCATGTCACTCAGACGACAGGAATGATTTCAATTATCCAAAAGATTATCACAATGATAATATCTTTTCTTATAATACAACGCCAACTATTTCTTAATCTTAATCAAATTAATTATTTACTAAGACGGATAAAATAAGTATTCATCAAAAACTCAAAAGTGAAGTTTTAATATTTTTTTCGTGACTAAATCTTTCGAGATATTTCTTTTCTTTGCAAATGCTTACATATAAATTTTGAATAAAGACGAATCTTAAATGTTTTGTGGGGAAAGATCATACCTGTCCATGCATGAGTCTACAAGTCATATAAATGGCAAAAATAGTGAATGGATAGAAAATTATCACAATTATTTCTTTTTTGGTTCACAAGAGAAACAAATTTAGTTGGGCTAAATGGTTACCGATTTATTCACCTGATAAATAAAAATCTAAAGAAATGAATTACCAGCCCCTTTTAATTTACTATGACCTACATTTTTTATTGTTTGTACTGTAATCTCTCCCCCCCACCACCTCCTGACCCCATCCAGAAATAAAGGGTTAAAAGAGTTGAAGTTTAAGTTGTAGGTATGGTCATTGCTTGTTGTAACAAAGTTTTCTAAGTTTTCATTTATATTTTTATTTTGTACAAGTTTTGGATATACATAAGCGAAAGATTAATATAAATATACAAAAATATTTACAAATATTATTATTAATTTTGATTCATCTTTTATTTTATTTTTGTTGCATTTTTATCACAATTCTCCGATCGTTATTTTCCGATCTTGAAAGAAAGAAATATAAATCGAAATTAAACAAATTGACACTGGTGAGATTCGAACTCAGATCCTTTAATCTTATGAGTCTTTAATATTGTAACTATTCAGTTTCCAATTTAGTCCCGAAATACGTCATATAGCTATATTCCTCATTTCTGTAATCACAACAACACCGACATGTTGATTGGCGTATCAACTCTTTGATTTTCAGAGAATAAGAACTGCTATCTATTATCAATTTTGACGGTTATATCTTATTTCTGAGGCTTTTTATCGCAATAGCCGCAAATGCTACAACTAAGGAATTATTACTGTATTGTATATCTTATCATAATGGAGATTTGGTCTCTCTTTGTCTGTAACAAAAACTACGTCACTGATTACGCCAAAATCGTCGAGACATAGAATAAAGAACAATTAATATTATTAAAATAAATAAAAGCTGTTCCTTATCTTTCAATATTTAAAATAATTATTTAATCAATAATAGATGCACGCCACATTTTATTAAGGGGGTGGGTAGAACTAAGTTTCCTTTTCAAACGGTTTCATTTTTTTTTACCCCTTTAATAAATTTGATGTTTACTTACGTATTATACAATATATCGAAGATTGAAATTTGGAGAGGTTTTTAAAAGCTTTTTCAGTGCCGTTGCTATTAGTAATTATTTTGCCAGGAGCGATAAACAATAGGGGTGGATGGCTGGAGAGAGTCACGGGAACCCATGTTGTAAGCACGGCCTGATTATGATGATATAAAAGTAAAGTCGACGGAGTGGCATACTGTCGGTATCAGCCAGACAGTGAGGGAGTCTATCCCCTTTTCTTGTATTTCTTATGATAGAATTGTATAATTAAAATAATGATTCTTGTGTTACTTATGATAGAATTGCATAATTAAAATAATGTTTCTTTTGTTTATTATGATAGGCAGAGAGAGAGAGAGAGAGAGAGAGAGAGAGAGAGAGAGAGAGAGAGAGAGAGAGAGAGAGGGGGGGGGGGGTGAAAAAGAGATAGTGACATTTAACCATTAAAAAGTAATGTTTATCTATCCATCAGATCTGTCTAAGTAAGTGTGAGAATACAATACTTAATTTGAGAAGAGAGAGAGAGAGAGAGAGAGAGAGAGAGAGAGAGAGAGAGAGAGAGAGAGAGAGAGAGAGAGAGATGATGATGATGATGATGATGATTAGGGGTTCTTAGTTGTTTTCTCTTTTGATTACTAACTCGTCGGCTGCCATCTTCTCAGGGCTGATCCTGTGGGTTGCTCTCTTCTTTCTTTTTCGGGCTGGTCAACTCTTTTTTCAATGAATTAACAAGGTTTTGTTGTTTTTCTTTTAGCTTTTATTGAACAACCCCAGCTCAGGATTCAACCGCACGGCGAGAAGTGACATCTCGGTGAGACAGACTTTTCTCGTCCGCTCACTCTGATTTTCTTGTCGCATCTAAACTAAACTAAAACTTCTGTCTCACGCATCTTATTGGCGCGTTTTTTCTGGGGGTCAAGTGGATGTCACCACAAATCAATCATAACCATAACGGTTAAGGTAATTTTCCACTCAACTTATTTTGAATCTAACGAACTCTAATTCAAAAATATCTAGCAAAAATATCTAGCTACAATACTTACATAATTTATAGGCTATCCATGAATTATGTAACATGAGTATAAGAGTTTATTGTTAATAATTCTAGCATTTCTATCCCTGTAAATCTAAATATCTTAATTTAGGAGGTATTCATTTAAAAGTTATTAATTTGGGGAGATGAATTGTCGGTGACAGGGAGTCTATCCCTTTTTCACTAGCGGTGGATCAGGGAGACTGTTTTTGTTGAGGTGGAGCGCTACTTTACCGCACAGATCAGAATACCCAGTCTGTGCTACTCGTGCGCTGAGTTGGCGGAGACCGGTATCGAACTAGGAACCTTGCAATTCCTAGATGGTGCTCTACCTACCGAACTAAACCGACCCCTTAAATAATATATACAAGAAATCTCAAGTCATCAAGGGATGTCCTAAGTTTTTCTAGTCTTTGAATAACGACACGAGTGTAAATAGTTCTAAAATTTCTTTCAATATCCATTACTTATTACCGTATGTATATTAATGAAAGCGAGTAAAAATCCACAGAAATACACACATATACGAGGTGAGTTAAAAAATAATGCCATTTTGTTTAGGACAGGTATACTTATCATACATCAAAATGAAGCAGGTCCTCTGAGGATTACATCCCAACTTCTCCACAAAATCATCGTTTTTCTCAATGTTCCACTTTCGAATGAGAACATGTATCCTTGCCCCGTAAAATTCTGTTGACTGTTCTTTGAGCCACTTCTTCACAAAGATTTCACTACCTCGTCACTGGAATAATGTCTGTCTCTCAAACCCTCTTTCCTGGGACCAAAGAGATGATAATCTGAAGGCGCTAAATCTGGTGAGTATGGAGGAAGCGGTAAAGTTGTTCACCCGAATGAGGCGATTTTCTCCCTTGTCCTGATGCTTGTGTGTGGTCGAGCATTGTCATGCAGAAGGAGGACATTGTTGATTGGCATGTTGGGTCATACTCGTCGGATTTGTGCTCTGGGTCTCGTTAGGGTCTCAATGTTAGGCCATAGTTTTATATTTTTCTATATCACACGAAATAAAAAGAAAATGGCATTACTTTTTGACTCACCCTATCTATATATATAAAAGGAAGTTTGGTATGTACGTGTCGACTTATAACTCACAAACGAGAGGTCATTCAGATTGAAATCTCGCATACTACTTGATATGCTTATAACTAAGAAACACACAAAATTTGGGTTTTGATTTATAATAATTAAGCGATATAATACAATAATTAAACAAAAAATTAAAAATACCAGTAATACACACCCTCCACCCCACCCTTTTCACGTCGACACGGTTTAGCTTTTAAACTTCCCAGGCAGAAGACTCTGTCGCTGTATGAAAGAAAATACGAATGTTCATTTCAAAAAACAAAAACTAAAGCAAGCTGACACACACATCCATCCCGCCTCCCTTCGGCCATTCATCTTGAGATAGCGTCAACACAATATCATAACTGTAACAAAAAAGAACAGTTCTAAAACTCGAAAAAAACAAAAAAAACCCCACCCCACTCATCGTACCAGCTTAATATTTGGAGTGAGTACATCCTGCACCTACCTAAATAATTTATTTCCTTAGGCTTTGAACTTCTACGCATATGGTCGTAGAAAGCAAATGATACTCATAGTATTTTAAATCGATTATATGCTGAAGTCATATTTGTTTATTCATTATTACGGGTATCCAAATTATTTCTAATTCATTTTTAAACATACTTTTAAAAAAAGTGTTAAAATTTTATAGTCCGCTTCCGGTCATGGACCGAGTACTTTTTAGTAATTGATATACAGATATAGAAAAATTGTTTTCCATGCCTTATCTCTTTTTCACCTCTTCTCTCTCTCTCTCTCTCTCTCTCTCTCTCTCCTCTCCTCTCTCTTTCTCTTCTTCCCAAATTAAGATAAACATTACTTTTTTAATGGTTAAACTCTTCCACTATCTCTTTTTCACCCTCTCTTCTCTCTCTCTCTCTCTCTCGTCTGCTCTCTCTCTCTTCTCTCTCTCTCCAAATTAAGATAAACATTTACTTTTTAATGTGTTTTAAAACTCACTACTCTTTTTTCACCCCCTCTCTCCTCTCTCTCTCTCTCTCTCTCTCTCTCTTCTCTCTCTCTTCTCTCTCCTCTCTCTTTCTTCTTCTCACTCTCTCTCTCTCTCTCTCGTTTCTCTCTCTCTCTCTGCTCTTTTCTTTTCTCTTCTCTATTTCTATCTCTCTCTTTCTCTCTTCTCTCTCGCTCTTTCTCTTCTCCCCCCCCCTCTTCTTCCCTCTCTTTCTCACCAAACACACACACGCGCGCAAAGGCACAGTATGCACACATGTTTCATTTGGTAAATCATTAAAATTACAACAAAAATATCTATGAGTTTTATTAAAGAGTTGTACATTTTTAAATCAAAATTTTGCTTATATACTTTTGCGTGCAAAATGGAAATAGCGAACTTATTCGGTAAATACCGGGAATTTGGTTTTTCCTATTTCGAAGAAATGTTCAATATATCAAAGTTCATGTGAAATGCAAGCTGATTAAACGAATTTGCCCCACGGCATGTACAATGCTATTTTATTAAGCGAATTCAAAAATAGATTTTTTTTTTATTGTTAAAAAGAAAAGGCAACTGA
>CM042138.1:143022886-143026622 GCA_023376005.1 Doryteuthis pealeii | reverse complement strand
GCGTGGAAAAAGGGAGAGAATAATAAATCTTTGATGGTATTTACATTTTACCGTATTATAATTATGTGTACTCATCAATATACTTCGGAAGATTCGAAATTGGAGAGGGTTTAAAAGCTTTTTCAGGTTGCGTTGCCTAATGTAGTATAATTGATTTGGAAGCCAGGAGCGATAAAACATAGGAGGTGGAGATGGTGGGAGAGAGTCCGGGAACCCATTTTGTCAGCAACGAGCCTGATTAATAGATGAGAAATAAAAGTCTAGTGTCGACGCGAGTGGCATACGTCGCGTTATGCCAGACCTAGCGTTGAGGGATTGTCTATCCTCTTTTTCTGTATTTCTATGTGAATACGGATAATTTGTATACTAATTTTACTAAAAGAATGATTCTTGTGTTACTTATGCATAGAAATTGCATATTAAAATAATGTTTCTTTTCGTTATTATGATAGGCAGCAGAGAGAGAGAAGAGAGAGAGAGAGAGAGAGAGAGAGAGAGTGAGAGAGAGAGAGAGAGAGAGAGAGAGAGGGGTGGAATAAAGAGCTAGGATATTTATACAATCCCATTAAGAAGTTAATTTTTTTTTTTTTTATTTTTTTCTATCCATCAGATTGTCTAGTAAGTGTGAGAATTACACTACTTAATTTGAGAAGAGAGAGAGAGAGAGAGAGAGAGAGAGAGAGAGAGAGAGAGAGAGAGAGAAGCAGAGGATGATAATGATATTAGGGTTTCAGTTGTTTTCTCTTTGATTACTAAAGTCGTGGGCGCCATCTTCTCAGGCTGATCGCTGTGGGTTGCCCCGTTCTTCTTTTTCGGGCTGTGAACTCTTTTTCAATGATTGCGACCAAGGTTTTGTTGTTTTCTTTTAGCTTTTTTTGAACAACCCAGGCCAGGATCAACCGCAGGTGAGAAGTGAACATCCCAAACATTCGGTATAGCACACACTTTCACATCCGTTTTCTACTCCGATTTATCAATTGTCGCAACTAAAACTAAGACTGTTGTAATCACTGCTGTCCTATCTGGATGCGGTTCTGGGGGTTCCAAGCGAATGTCACCACACAATCATTCGAAACCATAAGGTTAAGTGTAATTTTTCCACTCATGCCATAATATTCATATTGCATTTAACGAAGCGTAATTCAAAATATCGTAGCTACAATACACATATTATAGGAATTCTATCCATGCAATTATGTAACTTGATAACGGTATATAGAGTTTAGTTGTTAATAATCTACGTCATTTACTATACCCTCTCGTAAATCTAGAATATCTCTTTATATTTAGGAGTATCTCATTTAAAAGTTTTAATTTGGGGAGACGAATTGTCGGTGACAGGAGTCTATCCCCCGTTTCACTACGCGGTGCGAGATCAGGTGAGACTCGTTTTGTGAGGTGGAGCGCCACTTGTACCAGCACAGATGCAGAATACCCAGTCTGTGCTAATGCGTGCGCTGAGTTGGCGTGGAGCGGTATCGAACTGAGGACCTTTTGCGTTCCTAAATGGTGCTGCCCTAGCGGAACAACCGACCCCTAATACAATAATATAGCTGGCAATAAATGCTTCAAGTCATCAAGGATTGTCCCTAAGTTTTTCTAGTCTTCTGAATAGACACAATGTCAATAATAGTTAAAATTTTCTTCATATCTATTACTTATTTCCGCCGAGTATGTACATTGAGAATGAGCGAATAAAATCCACAGACATACATCCATCAACACTATACGAGGTGAGTTAAAAAAATAATGCCATTTTGTTTATGGACAGGTAATTTCGGATTATCATACATCGATAAAATGAAGCATCATCCTGAGGATGCACATCCAAAACTTCTCCACAAAATATCGGTAATTATCTCAAATGTATTCAGACACACATTCGTATATGAAGATACTATGTAATCCTGCACATGTACTGTAAATCATTCTGAATCGACTGTTTCTTTGACCGATTTTTCTTCACAAGGTTTCAACTTCCTCTCGGTCACTGCAATAATGTCTGCTCTCAAACTCTCCTTTTTCCGTGGACCAGAAGAGATGATAATCGAAGGCGCTAGAATCTGGTGAGTATGGAGGAAGCGGTAAAGGTTGTTCACCCGAATGAGGCGATTTACCCCATTGTCTGAATGCTCTTGTGTTGTGGTATGAGCAATTGTCATGGCAGAAGGAGACATTGGTTGAGATTCGGCATGTTGGTCATAATCGTTGGATTTGTGCTCTGGGGTTCTCGATATAGGGACTGTCTCAAGTGATAGGCAAACACCCCATAGTTTTTAATATTTTTTTATATCAAACCAACCACAACGAAAATAAAAAGAAAATGGCATTAGCTTTATTTGGACTACCCCCTATATTATATATACTACCAACAAGGGATTGGTATGATACGCGGTCGACTTATAACTCACAAACGGGAGTTCATTCAGATTTGAGAGTCTCGCACTAGCTACTCTGACTTATGTTTGATAACTAAAAAAACACACACAATAAAATTTCGGGTTTTATTGATTTATAATAATAAGCGATATAATACAATAATTAAACAAAGAAAAAAAAATAACAGGTATACCACACACCCTCCACCCACCTTTTCAGATCGACACGAGTTTAGCATTTAAAACTGCAGGCAGAAAGACTCATCTTGTCGCTGTAATTGAAGAGAAAGTAACGAAATGAATCACTTTCAAAAAAACAAAAACTCAAAAGCTAGCTGACATCAAGCCCATCTGCATCCGCCTTCGTCGGCGAAATTCATCTTTGAAGTAGCGGTAACACAATTGCATAACTGTAACAAAAACAGAAAGTGAAAAAAAACAAAAAACATCTCCACCTTCACTCATCGTACAGGCTTATATTTGGAGTGAGTACATCCGCACCTACTCAATATTTTTTATTCCTTAGGCTTTGAACTTCCTATGAGAAGGTCGTAGAAAGCGGCATATGAATACTCATGATTTATTTAAATCGATTATATGCTGAAGTATATTTGTTTTATTCATTCTATTAACTGCGGTATCCAAAATTAATTTCTAATTCATTTTTAAACATAACTTTTAAAAAGTGTTTAAGTTTTTTATAGTCGGTCATGGGACCGAGTACTTTTTGGCTAGTATTTAAATACAATATAGAAATTTTATATTTCCAGTTTGCCTTTCTTTTTAACACGTTGGCATAAATAAAAGAAGAATGCTATTTTTGAATCTCGGATTGAATGAAAAATAGCAATTGGTACTAGCGTGGACAATTCGTTTTATCAGTTGCAATTCCATGACCTTTTGTATTATGGATTGCAACATTTTTTCTCGAAACTAGGAAAAACATTCGTATTTTACCGAATAAAAAGTTCCTATTTCCATTTTGGAACGCAAAAATAGTAAGCTAAATTTGAATTTAACATGTAAAACGTCTTTTAATAATTCATAGATATTTTTGGTTGGTCAATTTTTAATGATTTAACCAAATTTCTAAACTGTGTTGCGTCAAATCTGCTTGGCCGTGTGTGGTTTGTTGAGGAAAGAAAGGGAGGATGAGAGAGATGGGTGGGGAAAGATGAAAGAGCGGGAGAAAGAAAAGAGGATAGAGATAGAAAAGAGAAAGAGAAAGAGCAGGAGAGAAGGCAGAAAGAGAGAGAAGAGAGAGAGAGACGAGAAAGAGAAAGAGAAAGAGAGAGAGAAGAGAGAGAGAGAACGAGAGAGAGAGAGAGAGAGAGGGGTGAAAAAGAGATAGTGAGATT
>CM042138.1:143012886-143017886 GCA_023376005.1 Doryteuthis pealeii | reverse complement strand
GTTGGACATATCTACATTGTATTTATCTCGTACGCCACTTGTACGGGTTAGGCACAAGGCCCTATTAACGTGGGACCACCCACAAACCGAAGCTCATGGGTGGTTTCGAAGCTCATGGGTGGTTTCGAAGCTCATGGGTGGCCTGTTGGACATATCTACATACTTATAACATGCAATAGTATTTACATATACAACAAAATAGCAGTTTACAGTGTGAACAGGAAGGCTAATTTGCATATTGATATTAAAAATTTGATTTTAATAGATATGTGCTTAGTATAATTGATTTCTAATTGTTTAGTTTTATCGTAATGAATATGAGTAAAAATCTCGGGATAAATCGTAAAAGAAATCCATTAACAAGAAAAAATAACTAATTTTATTCTTTACTTCCGAATTTAACTAAATAGTTAAATTAGGAAAATTTAGCATTGAAAGACGGGAATGATAGAAGAGTAAGTTTCAATTGCTCTATTTATCGATTATACCCCCTTTACTTCATATCTTTTTATCTGCATTCTTATTTAATTTCATTAACCTTTCTAATTTGATATAATATTTTATTACATTAAAACTTAAATAATTGCACTCGGAGGAGGGTGCATATATTTGCTAGTTTTAATAAAGGAGTTTAATATTCTTTCCGGACATTTCATTTATTTGTTTAATAATTCATTCGATTTATTTTGTTGGTTGGTTGGTTTTTTTGTTTTATGGCATATCAACCCATTTCGGGTCATTTAATGTCGAATCAGGTCATTTTGATAAAAGTTTCTATGTTGCAAATTCTTAATATCTTCAAATACTTCTTCATAGTATACATTTCTATACAGTCTGTTTCATTTAATAATTTTCAGATATTAACTTGAATTTAGATATTTTGGCCGGATACTCAGTCGGTAGAACATCCGTCCAGGAATAGTTAGGTTCCAGGTTCGATACCGGTCCCCACCCAACTCAGCGTATGACTAGCACAACTTAGGTAACTGATGTGTGCGGTAAAGTGTGTGTAGGGGGCTGATGGTAGGTGTGGCACTCCACATAAGCAAAAATCTCCCTCGCCTAACGCTAGCGAAAAGGGGATAGACTCATTACTGTCCGACTAATACCAACAATAAGTCACTCCGCCAACTTTACTTTACTTTTATATACTTTGTTATTGTCTATATCTTTTATTCGTGAAACGCGTGGTGCGATGGTTAAAGTCATAGGAAATGGACTCGCCGCCCCGAGTTCAAATCCTGGATGTGATAATTGCATTTCACTTTGCGCCAATACCCTTCGAAAAGGTATGAATCCTACTCTCCCTCCAGCTATGGATAAATAGTAGGGCAGACTGAGCTCTTTAACCTTGGTTAGGCAACCAGTCTAGGAGAATGAAAACTCTGAATTCAAACTCCGCTTAAGAAATTGACCTTGTGTCACATCCTGCTCATGCGGAGGGGTTGGTAAATATGTATATCTTTTATTCGTCAGATCTTAAAATTTTTCCATGTAAACCCATTGGTTTTTGATTTATTTTGTTGTATTGTATATTATTGTATATATGTAAATAAACACCGGGTATTTATATATATATATAGTAGACAAAACGTGACAAGTTGGGTTACCCATTGAGCTCTGGGTAGATAATTAGGATTAGGGAAAAGTGAATTTGCAAAGCGAATTAAATTTAAAAAAAAATAGATACGAAGAATCTAAAAAACAAAAAACAAAAACCAACAACAAAAAACAAAACAACATTAGAATCATTTTGTAAGATTTCTAAGAAAAGGAACTTTTGACCTAATTTAAATTCATTAACAGCCAAGATGTTGGCCGGGTTGGCAGCTTGTGAAACTTACTATACAAATCCGTTTCAAACTGTCAAATCTTTCCCCTTCTCTCTCTCCCTCTCTCTCTATATCTCTTTACTCTCATTGAGAAACTAACATATATAACGAGGAGGTAATCAAGATATACATAGGGATGTGGAAAGTGATAGGCAGAATGTTAAGTAAGAGACTGGTCTGGTTTTGACTTAATAGCAAATTACGACTAATTAGAACCAATTAAAATGATTTTTATCACACATAACTCAATCCTAGAACCAAGGAATAATTTAGTATGATTTTTGTGTATTTAAACTAAAGAGTAAAAAAATTCTTTAGGAGACAAACATTGATTCACTCAGCTTTAGTATAATAATAGATATGTCACCCTGATCATCATAAAATGGTTCTAATAGCACAGATTCCTTGGGAAGGTTCTCGTGGTGTAGTGGTTAACGTGATGGACTGCGATATCACAGCGAATGAGTTCGAACTCCAGTCGCGCTATTACGTTCACTTTCGGACAAAATACAATTTGGAAAGGCATAAAACCTTCATAACCGCAACCATGGGTTAAATATTACGACCATTGTTCTTCTACAAGGATGGAGGTGCTCATTGTGTAATGGTTATCGCTGTAGAAAATGAACACGGTGACTCATGTTCAAATCTTGAACGAGGCTGGTTGCCTTTCACATCGTGCTAGTACCCTTGGAAAAGGTATGGTTCAACTATTCTTCCTCCAGCTATGTGTAAATAGTAGGACAGACTGGGTTCTTTAACCTTGATGAGGTGACCAGTTTAGGAGAAGGAAAACTCTGAATTGAAACCTGTTAAATTCTGCTTAAAAATTGATTTTGTGTAACATCCTACTCTTGTTTTAGGGGTTGGTAAATACATAAAAACTAAAGACAGAGGGGCGGCCTAATGTCGGTATCAGCCAGACAGTGAGGGACTCTATCCCCTTTTCACTAGCGCTAGACTAAGGAAATTATTTTAGCATCCGATGTGGAGTGCCACACATACCATCATCTCCTCACGTTACCATACAGAGACCTGTACTACTCATACACTGAGTTGGCGAGGACCAGTATCGAACCCGGTACCTTGTGATTTCTAGGCTGACGATCTACCGACTTTAGCTAAACCGGGATTTGGCATTAAATAACCCATGAAGATTGATATGCAATAAAAGAAAAGAACTAAACTACAGATTCCCTTGACACTCTCTCGCCATCCGTCCCTATCGGCCATCGCTCTTGATAAGACATGCAGATTACGGCATGCAGTTCATGCATTCAAATGTGATATTAGTCTTTAAGTTTTACTGGCTGTTTCAAGTTGGTTGTTTTTCAGTTGACGCATGAATAAAAACGAGAAATGCGGTTATTTATTTTGTGTCAGATTTGCATTTATATTCAAGTATGGATAAAGGATGTTATAACACTTATGCAATGTTTTTATATCTAGAGTTATTTTTTCTAAGTCTATAACTTCAGAAGGTTTTCTTTTTACATTTTCTTTTCTCCATACCTGACTTGAAAAAGAGTTGAAATAAATTAACAGGAAGAATCTGGAGATAGTTAATCAATTCAAATAGACAAACGAATTTATGAGGTAAAGAGAAAAGAAAAAAGAGAAAAGAAAAAAGGGAAAAGAGAAGAGGAAACACTGAGTTCTTTTGCTTATGTGGCTTGATACAAAGTACTGATGCCAGACACAATGTTTTACAGCAGCCACCCTCTCGGTACAGAGCAGCAATATCCCCTCTAGGCAGTTGAAAGAGGCCTCCGTTGAATATGTAAGGCGTGATGGAGGCCACAACGTATATTTATAGACTCTTCGTGACTGTGTGTATTCAATAGGCTAATTAACACGCTCGAATACGTGGCTGGTTAACTATTTAACACGGAAGAACACAAGGATTGTGCTTAACACTGAAAGACACAAGGATTGTACTTAACACTGAGGAACACTAGGATTCCACTTAAAACGAGTCAAACTTAATGCTACAAGGAATCTCCATTGTGAAATGCTCTCACATGCAGCCGAAAAATGGCCACAAGAATCTTAACAAGTCTGTGGTCATGTGGAGAGATGAATGGAGACAACGCTACCATCACGAGTGACCACCCCAAACACCATGATGTAAACTGGACGTTTGCTTTACATCCCCATATTGGTACCTCTTGTGGGGACAGAGCAAGCGAATGGTTGTTCTGAGAGTTAACATTCTGATCCTTGCAGAGATTTTTCCAAATTTCTGAAGGTGTGAATTGCGTTATGGTGCTGCTTACCTCACACACAACTGACTCCAATTTGCTACATACGAGGCAAAACCTGAAACATGTAAAGTGCACGCGCGAAATTATTAATCTAAAATGGCGATAATTTCCCCATCGTACAATATATATATATATATATATATATATATATATATATTATATATATATATTGAAAACAATTCTTACTCAATTTACACAACATCATACTCACCTAAATGTTATGATGTAGGTTTTATAACCAACCGAAACGTTTTAACGGCGACATCAGCAGCTACAAATAAATGTATATTTTGGTATACTTTCCTTTTTTCTTTTTTACATTTCTACACACACACACACACACACACTCACACACACACACACACATATATATATATATATATGTATATATATATATATATATATTATATATATATATATATGGAGGCGCGTGGGCTAGTGGTTAGAGTCATGGAAAATGGACTCGTCGATTGTTGGCATTTCACATAGCGCTAATACCCTTGGGAAAGGTATGAATCCATATATTCTCCCTCCAGCTATAGGTTAAATAGTAGGGCAGACTGGACCCTTCAGCCTTGGGTAGGTAACCAGTTTAGGAGAGGAATAGCTCTGAATTCAAAATTCCTGAGGTCAGTCGTTGATTGGTTTTGTGGCAACCCTTGATGCACCAATTCTTTCCTATCGACTGTGCCAAAAAGTGTGGATGGTCCAACACAAGCCTTCACCACTATAAACAAATCCCTGTGTGGGTGTTCATTGTATGTATGAACCCTCATGCGTCGAAAATCGACGAGAGAGTCCATAATATATATATATATATATATATTAGAATAAAAACTCCCACAGAGTAGTTTGGATTATTTCTATTCATTTCGATTTTTATAATAGACGCGCAACACGTGTT
>CM042138.1:143005386-143007886 GCA_023376005.1 Doryteuthis pealeii | reverse complement strand
AAGAGTTAAGCGCAGTTCAACAGGTTTGAATTCAGAGTTTTTCTTCTTCTAGACCTGTTTCCCTGCCAACGTTAAAGAGCCAGTATTCCTCATAGCTAGAGAGTTAATATTTGGATGCATATGATGATGATGGTGATGATGATGATGGTGATAGATTGTATCACATATTTATGACGTTAAGAGACCTACCACAGAAGTAGCATTTATTTCCTTTTGTCTCGATAGTATTTGTAGCCGGTGTTATTTTCTATTGTTGGTCATACAGCAGATTTTCAACTTTACTTTTAACTCTCACAGCTGGTGAGTAAGTATCGACATTGACCTTTTAAAGAATAAGCATGTTCTGTCCTAAGAAATAAATAGAAAAAAAACCAACAAAAAACCCAGAAAAAAACCCAACAAAAAACAAAAACAAAACAAAACAAAAAGTAACAAAACAATTTTATGTGGTAACTGTTGTGAAATCCTTCAGGAATGATTTGTTCATTTGGCCTTATTTTACGAAGGAACTGGAATTATGGCACCTTGGCTTTTTTCTTGTATACAATAAAAAAACGCCATATTGCCGTAGACAGTAGTATGGTCGAAACAATCCCAATAAGAAGTAACCTTGTTTTTTATTATTATTAGGAGGCTAATACACAAATCTGGACCGAATTTAAAAAATATAAAATAAAGTAAAGATTTTCCTCTATAAAATAAAGAACACCTTATTGTTGTAGAGAGTAGTATGATTGGATCAATCCTATCAAGAAGTAGTCTTGTTTTTTATTCGGGGGTCAATAGACAGTTGTAGAATTGCAACCAAAAATTTGTCTTTTAACAACGCAAATGCTGTTAAGTTGAAATGATGTGAATTTTATTAAAGGATGTAGAAAGTAGTAAGTATTTACCCAAACCGCAAGTATTGAGCATTCAGCTAGGATCGAACTTGGTATTCAATAGTATTGGGTCTGCGATTACACCACGATGGGATTGTTATATACTGGTCTTTTCACTAAGCCAAATCAGCATATAACGTTATATACCTTTCTTTAATTCTTACTCTGGTCGTCTATTCTTCTGTCCGGCTTTGCTTCTGATCGTCTATCATCTATCTTGGTCTGGTATATCTTCTAAGGTCTCGTCTGGTCTTCTATTGAGGATTCCGGGTCTGGTTTCTGTTGGGATTTCTTGTTATCAGAAGCCCTGTGTTATTGTTAGTTTTTAGTAATAAACACATGACTTCGATTTATGTTGATGTTACTTTATTCCACATCCCCAACCCAGACAATCTGCGCAGATGAGGCTTACATGTTGCTAGCTCGGCTTCTAAGTTCTAACTGACTCTTACTTACTTAGTATCCTTAAACCGGAAGAGGGCCTTCTGTCGGGGTTCCGGTTCTCACGATTCATCCCCAGAACGCAAGGTCAGAGTGAGGTCAAACGCTGTCACTCACTCTCAAGGCCATCAGCTATACTAATCGCCATTATGATTTCTACAATACCTTATAAAAGCATTAGGGATCCAATAATTATGTAACAGGATGCCCAAAGTATTTACCCAAGCTGTTCGCAACAGATAGGATTCGACACAAGGTCTCAAGAATTAGGCATCCAGCGAGGATCAAACACATTATTCAGAAGTAATTGATCTGCGATACTAGCTTCATATCCATTGCACAACCACGGGAAGCCCTTTTTACCCACCCCGTTTGCCATCGGTAGGATGTGACACAAGGTCGCAAATATTGGGCATCCAGCAAGGATCGAATTCGATATTCAGTAGTGAGACTAGCTTGCTAACCCTTACACCACGGTGAGATGCACAGGTTGTAGAAAGGAGTATGATCAAAGCAATGCCAAAATTGTTTTTGTTTTATCATTAGAACAACTTCTCATCATTACCATTACTTCCAGGTCCACTCTGACTCGGAAGGTTAAGGTCCAATCGATGGGTTTAAAATGTTACAGATAATGAGTTAAAACATTGAATACCAACAAGAATGAATAAAATAAAATAACGTCTTCGGCATAAAATAACCCAAAAGGTTGAGAAGCAGAGAAATACAACCAACCAACCAACCAACCAAGCAATCAATCCAATAGGAAGTAGCCTTGTTTTTATTCCATTATTGGGAGGTTAATACACACATCAAGACTGAATTTTCTTGTATGAAATAAAGTAAAAACTTTTCTTGAATAAAATAAAGACACACCATATTGTCGCAAAGTGCACTATAGTCGAAACAATCCCAATAAGAATAGTCTTGTTTTTGTTTTATTATTACACCGAGTACATTTCATTGGCATTACTCCCAGGTCCACTTTAACCCGGAGTTGTAGTACCTGTTAGGGTCCCATCTATGGGTTCAATAGATTAAAAGAAGAGTAATACCCTACAAGCCGTAAAACCAACCAACCAACCCACCAACCAACCAACCAGGTTCACTTTAACTCGGAGTGGTAGTACCTGTTAGGGTCCCATGTATGGGTTCAATAGATTAAAAGAAGAGTTTGA
>CM042138.1:142990386-143002886 GCA_023376005.1 Doryteuthis pealeii | reverse complement strand
TGTTATTTTTTCTAATTTAAGTATTTAGTGAAAAGAGGAAGTAAAGAATAAAATGACAGTTATTTCTTCTTGTTAATGGATTTCATTTAAGATTCATTGAAGAGATTTTGCTTATATTCATTAAGATAAAACCAAACAGTTAGAAATCAATAATACTAAGCACATATTTATTAAAATCACATTTTTAATATCAATATGCAAATTAGCCTTCCCGTTCACACAGTAAACCGCTATTTTTTTTATATATAAATATAATTGCATGTAATCAGTATGTAGATATGGTCAGAGTAGTGAACAAGTGGGGTAAAACAACAGTCTTAATGATGTAAAACAATTGAGGTTTAAATGAAAAAAATCATGGAGAACGTGATGTAAATAACTAAGGGAATTGTGACTTGAGTAGTAATATAGTTTCGGTTACAGACAAAAAAACACACAATCTCCATTATAATAAGATTCCATACTCTTAAGGACACTAGTTGATTTTTTATATGCTTTCTTGTATTTTATTGACCAAATGGATATCTGTTTTGATCGATTGCTTTACCTATTTGTTACACTATTTGTTAGAACACATTGCATTCTGCTAGGAAATTCCAGTCTCATGATCAACGACTGAAAAGGATTGAAAATAAAAATCTCATGAGAAAAAAAGTGTTATTACTAAAAACTAAATGGCTCAGGACAAGGTATCCTCCAGCACCTCAAGATGGTTTCCAGACTCCAAACATTCAGAAATTGTCAAAGAATTGAGTATGATCTCAGCAACAAAGATTCGAGCCTCCCTAATGTAGCACCGGTTCACAGATAAGTATAGTATTATTTCTACTATCAACACGTCATCACTTCAATTCGAAATAAGACCCATGACGTAACATTTAATAGGAATAGTTACTTTAAACCATATAATTGTTTGTTTGTTTGTTTGTTTTGTTTTATTTTACGGCATATCAACTCAGTGGGTCATTTAATGCCGATAAAGTTTTGAAATAAATCAATTCTTAATGGATAATACAATTTTTTTATAAATACATTTTTCTATTTAACCCATAGATGGGACCCTAACAGGTACTACCACTCCGGGTCAGAGTGGACCAGGGAGCAATGGTGATGAAGGGGTGCTCCACATTCCCCAAACCTCCAAAACTAGAACCTCACCATCAGATAGAGTTTAACGTCATTCCCAGGATATGTAGACCCGCAGCCACCGCCTACTAGCACCCATATGATGGAAAGGGGTTGGGACTTGCCATAAGGGAAATAGGGTTGGGAAAATCATATAGGTGCTAGGGCTTGACGTGACCAGCCGATTGATCGGAGGGGGCCTCTCCGACAGCCCGTCTAGCCCAAGATAGGGTCAAAGTGGAGTATTGCACGTCATGAACTGTTCATCCACCTGGGCTCCATCCTTAAGCATCACGGGTCGCCACCCACGACCAACAGGTGTCCCCATTGGGGGAGTCTTACCCCTCTGCAGAGGTGCAGTCAGTGCATTCTAACGCCCCAGCCGACAGGGCGGCATATAATTGTGTATAAATAATTAATATTAGATAGGACACTGGATATCATATATATATTTACCAACCCATCCGCACGAGCAGAATGTGTCAATTTCTTAAGTGGAGTTTAACAGGTTTGACTTCAGAATTTTCCTTATCCTAGACTGGTTGCCTAATCAAGGTTAAGGAACCATGCTGTCCAAATACTTACCTATAGCTGGAGGGAGAATTATTGGATACACACCTTTCACAAGGGTATTAACACTATGTGAAATGCAAACAGCCTCGTCCCGGATTTGAAGTCGTCTGATCGTGTCCATTTCCATACGACGGTAACCATTACACCACGAACCTCCACTTGATGCCATATAACAGTGTAACATTTATTATTATTATTATTATTATTATTATTATTATTATTATTATTATTTTAGTTTTTCACAACTGCATTAGCTGATTGTATTTCCCTGGAGTCTGAGTAACAACAACTCTCCTCAGATCTCCAAGACTCTTCTGAGTATTCTAGCCGATTGCAGCAGCGCAGTATTCTGGATGGTCTCAATTCTTCCTCTGATTTCCAGATTTTCCAGTCTTTTTTCCAAGCTTTTTGGTACCATTCCAGGTGCACCAACTACGATTGGTATCACTTTGACTTTAATATTCCATAGCTTTTTCAGTTCTCTGGCAAGGTCCAGGTATTTATCCATCTTTTCATTTTCATTCATCTTCACCCTGTGATCTGCTGGAACTGCAAAATCCACAAGTTGTCAAGTTCTTTTTTTTTGTTAATTAACATTATATTATTATTATTATTATTATTATTATTATTATTATTATTATTTACTCCTTTTGAGTTTTCACATCAGTGTTAGCTGATGGTCTTTCACTGGAGTCTGAGTGACAGCAAGTCTCCTCAGGTCTCCAGGACTCTTCTGGGTATTCTGGCAGATTGCAGCAGTGCAGTGTTCTGAATGGTTTCAATCCTTCCTCTGATTTCCAAACTTTCCAAACCCTTTTCCAATCCTTTTGGGACCGTTCCAAGTGCACCAACTACAATTGGTATAACTTTCACTTTCATATTCCATAACTTTTTCAGTTTTCTGGCAAGGTCCAGATATTTGACCATTTTTTATTTTTAAAATTTTATTATTATTATTATTATTATTATTATTATTATTATTATTATTATAGTCAAATAAAAAATATGTATTTATTACTGAATATATTCAAAAAAAGAAATTGATTAATAATTGATTAAATCATTAAAAGGATGAAAACAATTAAAAAGAAAATTATGCGATTATTTAGAAAATACAAAAAATAAAAATTAATTATGGGATTATTTAAAAATAAGATTTGACCCATTCAGTTTCTTTTCTTAGAAGATAAAATATTAAAAACGGGTATATCAATACTAATAAAGTCGTCGGAGTGGCCTATTGTCATTATCAACCGGACGGCGAGGGAGTCTATCCCCTTTTCGATAATGCTAGTCTAGAAGATTTTTTTGCGTCTGAGTTAGACCGCCACACCTACTATCCGCTCCCCACTTTACTGCACATATGCAAGCTGTGCTACTAATGCTTTTTTCTTCCCAAATTAATATTTAATAATAATTTATAAACCAAAAAGCAATAAAAGAAAAAAAAAAAAAGAGAGTATTATTCAGTTACTTCTGTTCCCTTTCCCTGGATTTGTCATCCTTTTAGCAATGCAACACTAATATACTACTTACTTCTTTCTGTGTTGATTTGATATCGAAAGTGTGATGAGGGATAAGATTAGAATGATATGTATAATATCTGAAAAGTTTGGATACAAAAAATAACTCGGTTCCTACCAGCTGAATCGACTTACAAACTATTTCCCTTTCTTCAAATCTAGGAGAGCCGTATTATATAAAAGTTTATGCTAAACTCTCTTGTTTTTCTCAATATTTCCGTTACAAACAAATAGATTTAAAAATTAAACATTATAATGATGATGATATAAATATTAAAATATTACATTTTCAATTTAGTTTTCCATAAATTCCACAAAACTATTACGATGGTAAGGATGATGTGACTGACACAAGGTCATTTTTAAGCGGGTCTAAGCTGGTTTGAATTCAGATTTTCCCTTCAAGTCCAGTTGGAGGTGCTCGTATTGTAACGGTTGTCGTCGCTAGAAGTAGACTCGGCTTCCCGAGTTCAAATCCTGAACGACGCTGTTTGCATTTCACATAGCGCTAATACCCCTAGAATATGTAAGTATGAATCCAACTATTCTCCCTCCATTTATGGGTAAATAGTAGGACAGGCTGGGCTCTTTAACCATGGTATGGCAACCAGCCTAAGAGAAAGAAAACTCTGACTATTGGCTATTTAGCTCAGTCGGTAGAGCGTTCGGCTAGAAACCACAAGGTTCCTAGTTCGATACCGGTACTCGCCAACTCAGCGTATGAGTAGCACGGGGATCTGTGCAGTAAAGTAAGGAGCTGATGGTAGGTGTGGCGCTCCACCTCAGACGCCAAAACAATCTCCTTGGTCTAGCGCTAGTGAAAAGGGGATAGACACCCTCACTGACTGGCTGATACCGACTTTAGGCCGCCCCGACGACTTTACTTACGTTCACCACTGTTTTAAAGCCCATTTCTCACTCATAAGCATTTTTTCTTAAAAAAAACCTTTTTATTGTCCAAAAAATTAATTCAAATGAACTAATATATATATATATATATATATCGTGCAAAATATTTAGAACAATAGGGTCAACGACCGCTGACGAATGTGTTTGGACTGCGACACCGTAGTAAGCTAGTTCGAACTCCAGTCGCGCTACTACGTTCACTTTCGGACTAATACTCTTGGGAACCTTATGAAAACCCTCATCTCCCAGCAATGGGTTGAATAATGCTACTACTGTTCTTCTACGAGGCTGACTTTAGCCAGAGCCGAATTTCGAACTTGGGAGTGCATGGGGCCCTTCAATTTGCTTCAACTTAGAAATTAAATTAGGTACACGAGGTGTAAACAAAAATTGAAGTCAAATGAACTTTTATATATATATATATATATATATATATATATATATATATATATATATTCGTGCAAAATATTAGAACAATAGAGTCAACGTCCGCTAAGTTATGTGGTTCGTCTGACAATTTTTCTATAGGTTTAGAATAACAATTGTTTAGTCATTCAAATCGGGTGATATATCATTCTAATCATCATCATTATAATAGGTAAATGTAAGCACATAAATATTAAAATATTACATGTTATATCATATTCTATTTCGTCTTCCATGAATTCCACAAAACAACGTTCACCACTACTTTAAAGTCCATGTCACCTCATAAGTATTTTTCTTAAAAAAAAAATCTCTTCATTGTCCAAACATTTTGCTACGATATTGATTTTTTTAAAGAAATAAAATATTCCTAGAATAAACGAATAATTTTCATTTAATTAATACGCGAATTTTTTCCACTTACCAATTAGCACACATGTTTAATTCTTAGCTTCTTTTAGTGTTACATTTTAGGGGTAAAAAATAAAATAAATTTAAACGGATACATTTTTATTACTTAACACAACAAGCAAATAACAACTGAATTTAATTGTTGTCATATGTGAAAAAAAAGAAGACTTTAGAAAAATGAAACGAGTTTATGGTTACATTTAAAAAATAATATTTTAAATTTAAACAAAAAAATCAACTATTCCTAGAATAAACGAACATTGTAATATTCGAATTCTTAGTGATTTTTTTCATTTGATGAGGAATTTGTTAAATTATTTCCTCTTGTCCCTCTATTGCTTCTCTTTTCTCCTTTCTTTCTGACTCCTTAGTGTCCTAAAAAATGTAGTTCAGTCATGGTTGTGTCTTCACCCTTGAGTTTACTTGGTAAACCTTGTCAACCAATTAAAAACGTCTTTACTGTGTAATCCATGAACAGGCCATTATCGCATTAGGTTATTCAGTGAGGGCGAAAAAACAACGACAGGCGAATTAATGATCTGGTGAGTGAGTGAAAATAAATTGCTGATCCCGCGGGGCACTGTCCCTCACCCTGGTAGCATCTAACGCATCGCCTAAAAGAGGCAAACAGGGGTTACCTTCCCCGGTGTCTAAGGCTACTTGAAAAGAGGAATGCCGGAATGGAGCATGAATTTTTTCGTGTTAGTCATCGTATGAGCTTCGGGTATTGCCGCGTGGCTTCCCACGTAACATTTTTATGGCTAATCCAAGTCCCGTGGGAGACCCGAAAATACATCTGCTGAGTGATTTTATTACTGACCGTTGTAATAGGCAATGATAGACTGTGTAGATTCTTTTATGTATCATTTTTTATTATTTCAACTGTCAAAAGCAATTTTTATTACTTTAACTCAACAAACAATTTATTACTTCAAACTCAACAAACAATTTTCTATTACTTTAACTTTCAAACAGGCAATTTTTATTACTTTAACTCAACAAACAATTATTTATTAACTTTAACTCAACAAACAATTTTTATTACTTCAACTCAACAAACAATTTTTATTACTTTTAACTTCAACAAACATATTTATTACTTCAACTCAACAAACAATTTTTATTACTTCAACTCAACAAACAAATTTTTATTACTTAACTCAACAAACAATTTCTATTACTTCCAACTAACAAACAATTTTTATTACTTTAAAACTCAACAAGCAATTTTTTATACTTTAACTCAGCAAGCAATTTTTATTACTTTTAACTCAGGAAGCAATTTTTTATTACTTCAACTCAACAAACAATTTTTATTACTTTCAACTCAACAAACAATTTTTATTACTTCAACTCAACAAGCAATTTTTACACTTTCAACTCAAACAAACAATTTATTACTTCAACTCAACAAACAATTTATTACTTCAACTCAACAAAACAATTTTATTACTTTAACTCAAAACAAACAATTTTTATTACTTCAACTCAACAAACAATTTTTTTTAACTTCAACTCAACAAGCAATTTTTACACTCAACATCAACAAAACAATTTTTTATTACTTCAACTCAACAAACAATTTTTATTACTTCAACTCAACAAGCAATTTTTTTTACAACTTCAACTCAACAAACAATTTTTATTACTTCAACTCAACAAACAATTTTTATTACTTCAACTCAACAAACAATTTTTATTACTTCAACTCAACAACCAATTTTTATTACTTTCAACTCAACAAAACAATTTTTATTACTTTAACTCAACAAACAATTTTTATTACTTCAATCAACAAACAATTTTTATACTTTAACTCAACAAACAATTTTTATTACTTTCAACTCAACAAACAATTTTTTTACTTCAACTCAACAAACAATTTTTATTTACTTCAACTCAACAAACAATTTTTATTACTTTCAACTCAACAAACAATTTTTATTACTTCAACTCAACAAACCATTTATTACTTTACTCAACAAACAATTTTTATTACTTCAATCTCAACAAGCAATTTTTATTACTTCAACTCAACAATCAATTTTTATTTACTTCAACTCAACCAAAACAATTTTTTATTACTTCAACTCAACAAGCAATTTTTAGTTAAACTTCAATACTCAAACAAACAATTTTTTATTACTTCAACTCAACAAACCAATTTTTATTACTTTAACTCAACAAAACAAATTTTACAACTTCAACTCAACAAAATAATTTTTATTACTTTTACTCAACAAGCAATTTTTACACTTCACTCAATCAAACAATTTTATTACTTCAACTCAACAAATAATTTTTATTACTACTCAACAAACAATTTTTATTACTTCAACTCAACAAGCAATTTTTACACTTCATAACTCAACAAACAATTTTTATTACTTCAACTCAGCAAACAATTTTATTACTTCACTCAACAAACAATTTTTATTACTTCAACTCAACAAACAATTTTTATTACTTCAACTTCAACAAACCAATTTTTTTACTTTCAAACTCAACAAGCAATTTTTATTACTTCAACTCAACAAAACAATTTTTATTACTTCAACTCAACAAGCAATTTTTTATTACTTCAACTCAAACAAACAATTTATTACTTCACTCAACAAACAATTTTTATTACTTTAACTCAACAAACAATTTTTTTACTTCAACTCAACAAACAATTTTATTACTCTTTATTACAACTCAACAAACAATTTTTTATTACTTCAACTCACAAACAATTTTTTATTTACTTCAACTCAACAAGCAATTTTACAACTTCAACTCAACAAACAATTTTATTACTTCAACTCAACAAAACAATTTTTATTACTTCAACTCAACAAACAATTTTATTACTTCAACTCAACAAACAACTCAAACAACACAATTTTTATTACTTCAACTCAACAAACAATTTTTATTACTTCAACTCAACAAGCAATTTTTACAAACTTCAACTCAATCAAACAATTTTTATTACTTCAACTCAACAAACAATTTTTATTACTTCAACTCAACAAACAATTTTTTATTACTTCAACTCAACAAACAATTTTACAAAACTTCAATCTCAACAAACAATTTTTATTACTCAACTCAACAAACAATTTTTATTACTTAACTCAAACTTTTATTACAACTCAACAAGCAATTTTTAAAACTTCAACTCAACAAAACAATTTTTTATTACTTCAACTCCAACAAACAATTTTTATACTTCAACTCAACAAGCAATTTTTACAACTTCACTCAACAAACAATTTTTATTACTTCAACTCAACAAACAAATTTTTATTACTTCAACTCAACAAACCTTTAACTTTTTTATTACTTCAACTCAAACAAACAATTTTTATTACTTCAACTCAACAAGCAATTTTTACAAACTTCAACTCAACAAACAATTTTTATTACTTCAACTCAACAAAACAATTTTTATTACTTTCAACTCAACAAACAATTTTTATTACTTCAACTCATCAAGCAATTTTACAACTTCAAACTCAACAAACAATTTTTATTTACTTCAACTCAACAAACAATTTTTATTACTTCACTCAACAAAAACAATTTTTTATTACTTTAACTCAACAAGCAATTTTACACTTCAACTCAACAAACAATTTTTTATTACTTCAACTCAAACAAGCAATTTTTTTACTTCAACCAACAAGCAATTTTTACAACTTCAACTCAACACAATTTTTACAATTCAACTCAACAAACAATTTTTATTACTTCATACTCAACAAACAATTTTTATTTACTTCAACTCAACAAACAATTTTTTTACTTTAACTCAACAAGCAATTTTTATTACTTCAACTCAACAAACAATTTTATTACTTTAAACTCAACAAGCAATTTTTTATTACTTTAACTCAACAAACAATTTTTAAAACTTCACTCAACAAACAATTTTTATTTACTTAACTCAACAACAATTTTATTACTTCAACTCAACAAACAATTTTTATTACTTCAACTCAACAAGCAATTTTTACAACTTCAACTCAACAACAATTTTTATACTTCAACTCAACAAACAATTTTTTATTACTTCAACTCAACAAAAACAAATTTTTATTAACTTCAACTCAACAAGCAATTTTTACAACTTCAACTCAACAAACAATTTTTATTTACTTCAACTCAACAAAACAATTTTTATTACCTTCAACTCAACAAACAATCTTTATTACTTCAACTCAACAAACAATTTCTATTACTTCAACTCAACAAACAATTTTTATACTTAACTCAACAACCAATTTTTATTACTTCCAAACAATTTTACAACTCAAACTCAACAAACAATTTTTATTACTTCAACTCAACAAGGCAATTTTTAGTTTACTTCAACTCAACAAACAATTTTTATTACTTCACTCAACAAACAATTTTATTACTTCAAATCAACAAGCAATTTTACAACTTCAACTCAACAAAACCAATTTTTATTACTTCAACTCAGCAAGCAATTTTTATTACTTTAACTCAACCAAACAATTTTTACAACTTCACCAACAAACAATTTTTATTACTTCAACTCAACAAGCAATTTTTATTACTTCAACTCAACAAACAATTTTTATTACTTTAACTCAACAAACAATTTTTACAACTTCAACTTCAACCAAACAATTTTATTACTTCAAACTCAACAAGCAATTTTATTATTCAACTCAACAAACAATTTTTATTACTTCAACTCAACAAGCAATTTTTTTACTTCAACTCAACAAACAATTTTTATACTTCAACTCAACAAAACAATTTTTATTACTTTAACTCAACAAACAATTTTTTACAACTTCAACTCAACAAACAATTTTTATTACTTCAACTCAACAAGCCATTTTATTACTTCAACTCAACCAAACCAATTTTATTTACTTCAACTCAACAAAGCAAAGTTTTATTACTTCAAACTCAAAAACAATTTTTATACTTTCAACTCAACAAACAATTTTTATTTACTTTACTCAACAAACAATTTTACAACTTCAATCAACAAATAATTTTTATTACTTCAACTCAACAAACAATTTTTATTACCTTCAACTCAACAAACAAATTTTTATTACTTTAAACTCAACAAGCAATTTTTACAACTTCAACTCAACAAACATTTTTATTTACTTCAACTCAACAAACAATTTTTTTATACTTTTAACTCAACAAACAATTTTTTTTACTTCAACTCAACAAGCAATTTTTATTACTTAACTCAACAAACAATTTTTATTACTTCAACTCAACAAGCAAATTTTACAACTTCAACTCAACAAGCAATTTTTACAACTTCAACTCAACAAACAATTTTTATTACTTTCAACTTCAACAAACATTTTTTATTACTTCAACTCAACAAACAATTTTTATTACTTTAACTCAACAAGCAATTTTATTACTTTAACTCAACAAACAATTTTTATTACTTTAAACTCAACAAGCAATTTTATTACTTTAACTCAACAAACAATTTTTAAAAACTTCAACTCACAAACAATTTTTATTACTTAAACTCAACAAACAATTTTTATTACTTCAACTCAACAAAACAATTTTTTATTACTTCAACTCAACAAGCAATTTTTACAACTTCAACTCAACAAACATATTTTTATTACTTCAACTCAACAAACAATTTTTATTACTTCAACTCAACAAACAATTTTTATTACTTTCAACTCAACAAGCAATTTTTACAACTTCACTCAACAAAACAATTTTTATTACTTCCAACTCAACAAACAATTTTATTACTTCAAACTCAACACAACAATCTTTATTACTTTCAACTCAACAAACAATTTCTATTACTTCAACTCAACAAAACAATTTTTATTACTTCAACTCAACAAACAATTTTTTATTACTTTAAACTCAACAAACAATTTTACACTCAACTCAAAACAAAACAATTGTTATTACTTTCAACTCAACAAGCAATTTTTTATTACTTTCAACTCAACAAACAATTTTTATTTACTTCACTCAACAAACAATTTTATTACTTCAACTCAACAAACAATTTTTATTACTTCAACTCAACAAGAATTTTTACAACTTCAACTCAAAACAAACAATTTTTATTACTTTCAACTCAGCAAGCAATTTTTATTACTTTAACTCAACAAACAATTTTTACACTTCAACTCAACAAACAATTTTTATTACTCAATCAAACAAGCAATTTTATTACTTCAACTCAACAAACAAATTTTTTATTACTTTAACTCAACAAACAATTTTTAACAAATTCAACTCAACAAACAATTTTTATTACTTCAACTCAACAAGCAATTTTATTAATTGCAACTCAACAAACAATTTTTATTACTTCAAACTCAACCAGCAATTTTTATGTTACTTCAACTCAACAAAACCAATTTTATTACTTCAACTCAACAAACAATTTTTATTACTTAAACTCACAAACAATTTTTACAACTTCAACTCAACAAACAATTTTTATTTACTTCAACTCAACAAGCAATTTTTATACTTCAACTCAACAAAACAATTTTTATTACTTTTCAACTCAACAAGCAATTTTTATTACTTCAATCAACAAACAATTTTTATTACTTCAACTCAACAAACAATTTTTATTTACTTTAACTCAACAAACAATTTTTTACAACTTCAACTCAACAATAAATTCTTATTTACTTCAACTCAAACAAACAATTTTTATTACTCAACTCAACAAACAATTTTTATTACTTTAACTCTCAAACAAGCAATTTTTACAACCTTCAACTCAACAAACAATTTTTTTTACTTCCCAACTCAACAAACAATTTTTAGTTACTTTAACTCAACAAAAACAATTTTTATTAACCTTTCAACTCAACAAGCAATTTTTATTACTTCAACTCAACAAACCAATTTTTATTACTTCAACTCAACAAGCAATTTTTACAACTTAAACTCCAACAAACAATTTTTATTTACTTTCAACTCACACAAACAATTTTTATTACTTCAATCTTCAACAAACAATTTTTATTACTTCAACTCAACAAACAATTTTTATTACTTCAACTCAACAAACAATTTTTATTACTTTAAACTCAACAAGCAATTTTTACAACTTCAACTCAACAAACAATTTTTATTACTTCAACCTCAACAAACATTTTTACAACTTCAACTCAACAAACAATTTTTACAACTTCACTCAAACAAACCAATTTTTATTACTCAACTCAACAGAACAATTTTTATTTACTTTCAACTCAACAAACAATTTTTTATTACTTCAACTCAACAAACAATTTTTATTACTTCAAACTCAACAAGCAATTTTTACAACTTCAACTCAACAAACAATTTTTATTACTTCACTCAACAAACAATTTTTTATTTACTTCACTCAACAAACAATTTTTATTTACTTTAACTCAACAAACAATTTTTATTACTTCAAATCAAACAAACAATTTTATATGTACTTCAAACTCAACAAGCAATTTTTTACAACTTCAAACTTCAACATAACAATTTTTTATTTATCTTCTCTCTTTT
>CM042138.1:142981098-142990286 GCA_023376005.1 Doryteuthis pealeii | reverse complement strand
AAAAGAAAGAGAGAGATGCAACAAGCAATTTTTATTACTTTCAACTCAGAATCATTTTTATTATTCAACTCAAACCCCACTTTTTATTACTTACTCACAAGCAATTTTTATTATTCAACTCAACAAACAATTTTTATTATTTTACTCAACAAACAATTTTATTACTTTACTCCAAAAATTTTATTATTATACAACAAAAATTTTTATTACTTTAACTAACAAACAATTTTGTATTATTAACTCAAACAAACAATTTTAATTATTCACCTCAACAACAATTCTATTATTTAATAACAAACAATTCTTTATTACTTCAACTCAACAAACATTTTCTATTATTTAACTCAACAAACAATTTCTATTATATTCAACTCACAAACATTTCATTATTTAACTCAAAACAATTTTTATTTCTTTTACTCAACAAAATTTTATTATGTTAATCAACAAATTTTTTACTCAATCAAACAATTTTTATACTTCAACTCCACAACAATTTTTTATTATTCAACTGCAAAAACAATTTTTTATTACTTTCAAACTCACAAACATTTTTATTACTTCAACTCAACAAACAATTTTTATTCTTCAACTCAGCCAGCAATTTTTTTATATTTCAATCAACAAGCAATTTTTATTACTTCAACTCAAAAACATTTTTATTACTTCAACTTAACAAGCATTTTATGTAGCTTTTCACTCAACAACCAATTTTATTACTTCAACTCAACAACAATTTTATTATTCAATCAACAAGCAATTTTTATTACTGTCAACTAAAGCATTTTATTATTCAACTCAACAAGCAATTTTTATTATTTAACTAACAAAACATTTTATTACTTTAACTCAACAAGCAATTTCTATTACTTCAACTCACAAACAATTTTTATTACTTCAACTCAACAACAGATTTTTATTACTTCACAAGCAATTTTATACTTCAAAACAACAACGCAATTTTCTATTACTTCAACTCACAACATTTTATTACTTCAACTCAAAAGCAATTCTATTACTTTCACTCACAACATTTTGTATTACTTCATCAACAACAATTTTTATTACTTCAACCAACAAGTCATTTTTATTACTTAATAACAACAATTTTTTATTACTTCACTTCAAAAGCAATTTCTTATTACTTAACTCAACAAACAATTTTATTACTTCAACTCAAACAAACATTTTTTATACTTCAACTCAACAAGCGATTTTTTTATTATTCAACTCAACAGCATTTTTATTACTTCAACTCAGCATTTTTTATTACTTCAACTCATACAAACAATTTTATTACTGTCAACTCAAAAACATTTTCATATTATTCAACTCCCAAGCAATTTTTATTACTTAACTCAACAAGATATTTTTATTTACTTCACTCAAGCAATTTCTATTACTTCACTCAACAACATTTTTATTATTAACTTCAACAAGCAATTTTATTACTTCAACTCACAAGCATTTTATTACTTCAACTCAACAAGCAATTTTTTATTACTTCAACTCAACAAGCAATTTTTATTACTTTCAACTCAACAAACAATTTTTATTACTTCAACTCAACAGCAATTTTTATTACTTCAATTCACAGAGCAATTTTTATTACTTAACTTCAACAAGCAATTTTTATTTACTTCAACTCAACAAACAATTTTTTATTACTTCAACTCAACAAGGCAATTTCTATTAACCAACTCACAAGCATTTTTTATTACTTCAAACTCAACAACAAGCAATTTTTATTACTCAACTCAACAAGCAACTTTTTAATTACTTCACTAACAGCAATTATTATGCTTCATCAACACGCATTTCTATTACACTTCAACTCAACAAACAATTTTTATTACTTCAACTAACAAACATTTTGTATTTAATGTATTCAACTCAACAAGCAATTTTATTACTTCAACTCACATAACATTTTTATTATTACTCAACAAGCAATATCATACTTACTGCAACAAACAATTTTTATTACTTCAACCAACAACAATTTTTATTACTTCAACTCAACAGCAATTTTTATTAACTTCAACTAACAATGCAATTTTTATTACTTCAACTCAACAAGATATTTTTTATTACTCAATCAACAAGCAATTTCTATTATTATCAACTCAAAACAATTTTTATTATTCAACTCACAAAGCATTTTATTACTTACAACTCAAAAGAATTTTTATTACTTCACTCACAAGCAATTTTTATTACTCAACTAACAAGCAATTTATTACTTTCAACTCAACAAAGCAATTTTTATTACTTCAACTCAACAACAATTTTTATACTTAAACTCAACAAGCAATTTTTATTACTTTCAACTCAACAAGCAATTTTTATTACTTCAACTCAACAAGAATTTTATTACTTCAACTCAACAAGCAATTTTCTATTATTAAACTCACAAAACAATTTTTATTACTTCAACTCAACAAGCAATTTCATTCACTTTCAACTCAACAAACAATTTTTATTACTTCAACTCAGCAAGCAATTTTTATTACTTAATTCAACAAAAATTTTTATTACTTCAACTCACAAGCACTTTTTATTACTTCAACTCAACAAGCATTTTTATTACTTCAACTCAACAAACAATTTTTTATTACTCACTCAACCAATTTCTATTACTTCAACTCCAAGCTTTTTAACAACTCAACAAACAATTTTATTACTTCAACTCAACAAGCAATTGTTTATTACTTCAACTCAACAAGACAATTTTATTACTTCACTCAACAAACAATTTTTATTACTTTCAACTCAACAAACAATTTTTATTACTTCAACTCAACAAGCAAATTTTTTACTTCAACTCAACAAACAATTTTATTTACTTAACTCAACAAGCAATTTTTATTAAACTCATCAAGCATTTCTATTACTTCAATCAACAAACATTTTTATTACTTCAACTCAACAAAACAATTTTTATTACTTCAACTCAACATCGGCAATTTTTATTACTTCAACAACAACAATCAACTCAAACAATTTTTATTACTTTAACTCAACAACAATTTTTAATTACTTAACTCAACAAGCAATTTTTTTCATCAACTCAACAACAATTTTTATTACTTCAACTCAACAAACATTTTTATTTAAACTCAACAAGCATTTCTATTACTTCAACTCAACAAACAATTTTTATTACTTCAACTCAACAAAAACAATTTTATTACTTCAACTCAACAAACAATTTTTTATTACTTCAACTCAACAAGCAATTTTTATTACTTCAACTCAACAATCAATTTGTTATTACTTCAACTCAACAAGCATTTTTATTATTCAACTCACAACATTTTATTACTTCAACTCAACAAGCAATTTTATTACTTCACTCAACAAACAATTTTTATTACTTCAACTCAAAAACAATTTTTACTTCAACTCAACAAGCAATTTTTATTACTTCAACTCAACAAACAATTTTTATTATTCAAACTCAAAATACAAGTTATTACTTTCAACCAAAAACAATTTTTTATTACTTCAACTCAACAAGCAATTTTTATTATTTCAAAGCAACTTATTATCTTTGAACTCAACAGCAATTTTTATTACTTCAACTCAACAAACAATTTTTATTACTTCAACTCAACAATTTTTATTACTTCAACTCAACAAACAATTTTTTTAACTCAACAACAATTTTTATTACACTCAACAAGCAATTTCTATTACTTCAACTCACAAGCAATTTCTAAACTCAACAACAATTTTATTACTTCAACTCAACAACAATTTTTATTACTTAACTCAACAAGCAATTTTTATTTACTTCAACTCAACAAACAATTTTTATTACTTCAACTCAACAAGCAATTTATACTAACTCAAAAACTATTACTTCAACTCAACAACACAACTTTTTTATTACTTCAAACTCAACAAGCAAATTTTTATACTTAACTCAACAAGCAATTTTTATTACTTCAACTCAACAAGCAATTTCTATTACTTCAACTCAACAAACAATTTTTATTACTTCACTCAACAAACAATTTTTATTACTTTAACTCAACAAACAATTTCTATTACTTTAACTCAACAAACAATTTTTATTACTTCAACTCAACAAACAATTTTTATTATTCAACTCAACAAGCAATTTCTCTTCAACTTTTCTATTACTTTAACTCAACAAGCAATTTTTATTACTTTAACTCAAGAAGCAATTTTTATTACTTCAAGTCAAGAAGCAATTAACAACTGAATTTAATTGTTGTCATATGTGCAAAAGGGTTTTTAGAAAAATAAAATCATGTTTCAAAACACTCACGTGTTTATGGTTACATTTTTTGAAATAATATTTTAAATGTAGACAAAAAAAACCCAAACAATTCCTAGAATAAACGAACGTTGTAATATTCGAATTCTTAGCGATTTTTTATAAGGAATTATAAATTATTCTATATATAAATTATTTTCCTCTTGTCCCCTCTCTTACTCCTCTCTTTTCCCTGTTTCACCATTAAATATAAAGTTTAAAAAACGAATCACTGTTCATTGCCAGTCCAGATTCTGGTTCCTCGTTTATTCTTTGTTTTTCTCTTAAAACTAAACAAACTGTTGAAAGCCCATGGAAAAGATTAAGGAAAACACTACAATGCAATTATGAAAGAGAAATTTGCAGACAGTTTTGAGAAAAGGGAGATACGTCTGTGAAGTCTTAACGGGTGTACCTTGAAGAGGATTAAGGTGCCATTAGCCTTGATAGGCTATATAACCGTTAAAATCAAATGCTTAACTACTTCTAGGAGAGACTTCTACTGATTGAGCCTTTGTAAATGATGATTATCTGATATCAGTATTTTTCACTGGTACACACACACACACACACACACACACACTCACACACACACACATATATATATACACACACACGCACACATATATGCTTAATTGAAGTCGTACCTAATTTTGAAAATTAATTAATCAATAATTAGTTAATTAGGCGGGCATTTTGTTAACTAATTATTAATTAATTAATTTTCAAAATTAGGTACGACTTCAATTAAGCACATATTCCCCCAAAAATTGTCGGCTAAAAAAAAGCCATATCAAAACACATCGTTTGTCTATTTACTTCTCATATATATATATATATTATATATATATAATATATATTATATATAGGTATTTTGCTGAATTATAGACTGTATATTATATATATATATATATATATATATATATATGTGTGTGTGTGTGTGTGTTGTGTGTGTGTTTGTGTGTAACACAAGATCAAATATTAAGCTAGTAAAATTGTTTTGAATACAGAGTTTTCCTTCTCCAAGTTTGGTTTCCTAACCGAATAAATAACCCAGTCTGTCCAACTATTTACCCATTGCTTGAGGGTGTCAGATAGATTCATACCATTTTTCAAGGATATTTGTGCGAAATGAAATGAAAACAGCCTTTACTAAGATTTGAACTCTGGTCGCCAATTCCATTTTTTAAATATAGATTTTCAATGAAGGCGAGTAGACTCCTCTATTAGTCGAATAGGCGCTTCACAATCTTTCCAGTCCCATTTTCTCTCATCTTAATCTTGTACTTTACTGAATTAATCTGAGAAAATATCTCCAGACAAAAACATAATGTATAGGGTAGAAAGAGAAGATATTTTAGGTGAAGTCCTCGTAGCACAGTGGCGAATGTGTTGGACTTCGACACCGTAGTAAGCTAGTTCGAACTCCAGTCGCGTTACTACGTTCACTTTCTGACTAATACTCTTGGGTAAGTTATGAAAACCCTCATCTCCCAGCAATGGGTTGAATAATGCTACTACTGTTCTTCTACGAGGCTGACTTTGGCCAGAGCCGGATTTCGAACTTGGAGGGCACGGGGCCCCTCAATTTGCTTCAACTTAGAAATTAAATTAGGTACACGAGGTGTAAACAAAAATTGAAGTCAAATGAATTATATATATATATATATATATATATATATATATATATATATTCGTGCAAAATATTTTGAACAATAGAGTCAACGTCCGCTAAGTTATGTGGTTTGTCTGACAATTTTTCTATAGGTTTAGAATAACATTGTTTAGTCATTCAAATCGGATAATATATCATCATCATCATCATCATCATCAGTCGTACTGACAGCACGTATTCCCTGCTACCCGTCCCTATCGGCCATCGATCCTGGCAAGTCTTTTGCACGGAATCTAGTATCCATACAGAGCTGGTCAGTGTAAGTTTTTGCTAGTCGGCCAATACTGGTGTGTCCATGTGTAGGTGTCCACAGAAGAAGAATATTTTTTTTATTTGATTTTTCTCACTTATATTGACTGTCAGAATAACATCTACTCCATTTTTCAGTTTGTATTATACGACAAAGTGATATAATTCTTCCCAGCTTGCAGCACAATCACCATTATTTTTCTCAATAATAAAATTAATTTTAAAATTATTGTTGGTTTTATAAAGGAAGTCTGGGTGTCTTTCTTATAGGAAGGTCCGAAGTAATTGTCCCCTGCTTATAAATCAGACTCTTACATTGGCATTAAATAACCCTCAACATTTTATATGTAATTAAACAGAGAAAACAAAGAAAGATAAATGTTTAAAGAGAGAAAGAGAGATCAACAATAAGAAATAGAAAGAGGGGAGAACAAAAATGTTTGGTTAGTAGTTGGCTGGTTGGTTGGATTTTTAGGGCATGTCAACCCTTGTTGGGTTATTTTATGCCGAAGATATTTTTCTTTATTCATTCATGTTGGGTTTTCAAATTTTTTAACTCGATTTTTTAAACACATTTTTAAGTCCTTGTTTTATATTTTTAACCCATATACATATTTACCAACCCTTCCGCACGAGCAGGATGTGACACAAGGTTAATTTCTTAAGTGGAGTTTAACAGATTTGAATTCAGTTTTCCTTTTCCTAGAGTGGTTACCTAGCCAAGGTTAAAGAGCTCAGTCTATCCTACTATGGGGAGAGTAGTTGGATGCATGCCTTTTCCAAGCTATTAACGCTATGTGAAATGCAAACAGCCTCGTCCGGGATTTGAATTCAGATCGACAAGTCCATTTCCTACGACTTTAACCATTACACGAGGCGCCTCTATTTAACCCATATATGAGACCCTAACAGGTACAACCACTCCGAACAAAAAGGAATGAGATAAATTAAAGTAGATGGTGTTTAATGATGCAAAAAGGAAAAATGAATAGAAAGATTATTTTTTTTGTATTATTTATTGATTCATTCGTTTGTCCTATTAAACATATTGACGTTCATAATAGGGATATACTTCTTTGATGTTGGAAGGCACCGGGCGTCAGAAAAGACATCAATAATTGATTAGTCTGCTCTTTTTCTTATCGATCTTAGCCTGGAGGGTCCCCGTGGCTTAGAGGCTAACGTGCTGGACTGCGACATCGCAGTAAAGTACCCGATGCCATTTTCTTTCATCTTAATCTAATTCTTTACTAAGTTAATCTAAGAAAATATCCTGGGACCAAAACCAACTTGGAGCAGTTGCTTGATATAAAATTGAAACTGAATTCCTCGATTTGAACTTGGCTCGAATAAAATTCCTGCTGTTGTCAGAGGTAGAAGCAATAAAGTGTAAAAGTGATGTCTTAGGAACTTGCAACTCTGTGAGTCCCATATATGTAATGGATAATCGTAAGTTGAGCATACTAGAGTTATACAAAGAGAAGTTTGGGGAAAAAGACTCAATTTCTAACTTATTGGGGACCAATATTAGCGATTGGGTGGAGTGGTGAAAACCCCTAGTGAAGGATTTCCTGAGGTCACGTTAAGAAAGATACCTAAACTTTTAGGGCCAGTTGAGAAGGTTGATTTAGACCAGTTACAGGATAAGTTAAGTTCAGTAGGGATATCGAATTCAGTATGGAAGGGAACGTCGGGGATTGTAATAAACTGGTCGGTTATGATGGGAATTTTATTGATCATAGTACTATTAGCAGTATTCTTGTTGAAAAGACGTAGAAAAATATTAAGCAGGAAAAGGGCACTGGCAGGAGTGTGTGAGAGCGAAGAGGGAGACCCACTGGGTGTCTCTGTGGAAGCAGAGGAAACATAAATGAACTAGTGCCAATGATTGATACGAAGAAGGAAACTACACCTACAAAAAACCCTGTATCGGGTAGATAGAGAAAGGGTGGAAATGAATGCTTGGGGGTGTCTCCGTAGCGTAGTGCCTAACGTACTGGACTGCATTATCGTAGTAAGGGAGTTCGATCTCCAGTCGCACCATTACGTTCACGGAATAATACTCATAGAAAATGTATGAACCATATACCCCGCCGCTGTGAGTTAAATAGTACCACTACTGTTCTTCTACAAGGATGGCTTTGGGATTATATTACCCACGAAGCCTTTAAATAAAGAAACCAAATCCTTGGTATGGTGCCGTATCACCGCAATAAATAACTCTCTTTGAACCATTTATATTTTATCACGAAAGTTTTTTTTATATGAAAATGAGCTGATGGCTCTTTACTGGTTTCTAAGTGACAACAAGTCTCCTCAAGTCTTCAGGACTTTTCTGAGAATTCTAGTAAATTTCAACAATCCTGGTGTCTAGATGGTCTCAATCCTTCCTCTGATTTACCGTTCCTTTATTCTTATTTTTTTTCTTTTAGCTTTTGGCGAGTGCACCAATTAGAATTGGCATCACTGTCACTTTCATATTCCACAGCTTTTACAGGGTGCAGAAAAATTCTCGACCCAACCAAGAAGAACATAAACTTGTCTTGTTTTTTTCTATATGTTTGTGGAGGGTAATCTTTATATATTTTGTGGGTTAAAGAGGCGCGCTTGACGTAACGGTTATTGTTGTAGAAAGTGGACTCTAACCGTTACACTAGCTTGCTTTCCCAGATTTTCTCGTTTATTTTAAACTGATGTATATATCGCACTTTTTGGTTGACTTACAGCACGACAGTATGAAGTATTTGAGATGGCGATAGCTGACAATTTTTGGGAGATTATGTGCTTAATTAAAGTCATTAATATTAACATTATATATATATATATATATATATATATATATATATATATATATATATATAACGGTTTGCACATATATATATATATATATATATATATATATATATATATATATATAAAACGGTTTGCACACTTCTCTCCTGATGAGCCTATTTCAGTTGTAAACATCTTTTGTTTTTT
>CM042138.1:142958598-142976098 GCA_023376005.1 Doryteuthis pealeii | reverse complement strand
GGTCAACACCCGAAACTTCCGGTTGGCTTTCAATTCTCCATTCGGGGGGTCATGCCTAGGTCAAATCACAGTGCATCACTCCACCCTTTTTCAAAGCCTCCACCTTGTCTCATTTCTTCTTCCTCCATTTCTATAGTAGTCCTCCCAAAACTCAGAACCTTCATCATCTCGTTACATTTGTTTGTTTGTTTGTTTTGTTTGTTTTGTTTTTTTTATGGAGATCGTGGAATTCTGGTTGGGTTGTAATTTCTTTATGTTCTTAAAGATTTTTAAAGTTTTGATTTGTTGGATTTTACGGCATGTCAACCCTTGTAGAGTAATTTTATGCCGAAGTCGTTTTGTTCAATTCATGCTTGATGAGTATTCAAATTTCTTTTTAAACTCATTGTTTTCTGTTTAATGCATAGATGGAACCCTAACAGGTACTACCACTCCGGGTCAGTGTGGACCTGGGAGTAATGGTGATGTTGGGGTACTCAACACACCCCAGTTCAACAAAATTGGAACTTCATTAGATGCAGTTTAACGTCATTCCCAGGGGGACAGTAAGACCCTCAGCCACCGCCCTCTAGCACATATATGATAGAAAGGATTAGAGGTTTGCCATAAGGGCAATAGAATTGGGACAAGTGCTTGAGTTTGACGTGACCGGCCAAAGTGAAGTGTTGCATGTCATGGATTGCTCAGCTACCAGGGTTCCATCCGTAAACATCACGATCGCTAATCACGGCCAACATGTGGCCCCATTGGGGGATTTAATGTTTTGTTTGTTTATGTTTGTTTTTGTTTGTTTTTGCTTGTTTTTGTTTTGTTTTTGTTTTGTTTTTTTTTCTTTTTTCTTTTTCAATGTAGTTGTATCCAATTGGTCGGCATCCTTCCGTCTACGAGAGACGATGGAGTAGTGTCCAAAAATCTTTTTCGGAACTACGTAGTCTGAACGGGTTCATATGGAGGATGAGCTGTTGCCCAAGCAGCAAATCCTCCCTCTCCATACTGCCGCTGTGTTCCAAAGGTAAAATAAGGAACCAATGCAGTTTGGCAGCGGTAGTATTGCTGGGTAGTACTGGATTTCAGCACCACACCACTGTATCCATTTAAGAGGTGGCAACTGCGTCCTAATTTGAGGAAACCCTTTTGCTGTTGGTTTAGTTTCTGATCAAAGAGGTTGATAAATTCCTCTTTGTTGTTGAGTAGTATTATGGATCGTTTATATAAAGAGTATTGAATTCCTTTTATGTTTAGTTTGTGTTAAAGATCATCTTTACTTAATAATGAGAGAAATCATTGCTAATGTTCTGAATTGAATTCTCAATTCTTCTTTCTATTTTCTTTCTTTCTTCTTTTTTTCTTTCTTTTCTTTCTTTCTTTCTTTCTTGCACTGTTATCTTTCTTCCTTCTTTCTTCTTTCTTTTCTTTCTTTCTTCTTGTAATGTCTTTTCTTTTCTTTTCTTTCTTTATTTATTTATTTATTTATTTCTCACTTTTATTCTTGAACCGTCTCCAAGGGAATATTCTTTCTTTCTTTCTTTCTTTCTTTCTTCTTTGTTGTTCTTTCTTTCTTTCTTCTTCTTTCTTTCTTTCTTTCTTCTTTCTCTTTTTTCTTTCTTCTTTCTTCTTTCTTTCTTTTTTCTTTCTCACTTTTATTCTTGAACCGTCTCCAAGGGAATATTCTTTCTTTCTTTCTTTCTTTCTTTCTTCTTCACTGTTATTCTTTCTTTCCTTCTTTCTTCTTTCTTTCTTTTCTTCTTTTTGTCATTTTAAGCTAACACACACACACACACGAAACACACGAAGAGATGCTGAAAAATAATCGGCCCATCTAAAAAGAGAATGGCCATTACATTTAAATGATATTGTTCTATACACCTTGTTCTGATTGGAAGCACGCGGTGTAATGATTTTACGGAATTCCCTTCTTGGTGTGGCCGACAACTTTTCGGTTCCCCTCCTATGAAGTATGTGCAACAACAGTGAACTGATAAACTGAGAGCCATAGCTTCTTAGAGACTTTGAACCTCGGGCTAAATGCTCGGGTTCAGGCCGAGCTTTTGTATTTATTCCGAAATAGAAACAGCACCAAGAGGGTTTGTATTTCGGAACGGATGTGGGGGCGCACCGGGACCAAATGCCTTGATTCTTAAGGTCTGGTGAATACAATACTCAATGCCTAATACCTTATATCAACTCGTTAATACCTTGGTGTTCACAAAAATGAATTTTTGTCAGTATACCTTTATTATATTTATCATTACTTTCATTCCTGAAAATTATTTCTTTTTTCATTCAATTCCCAATTCTCTCTTTCTTTCTTTCTTTCTTCCAAATTCTTTCTTTCTTTCTTTCTTTTTTCTTTTCCAATGCTTTCTTTCTTTCATTCATTTATCCCTCCCAATTCTCTCTTTCTTTCTTTCTTTCTTTCTTCCCAATCTTTCTTTCTTTCTTTCATTCATCCCTCCCAATTCTTCTTTTCTTTCTTTCTTTCTTTCTTCCCAATTCTTCTTTCTTTCTTTTTCTTATCCAATTCTTTCTTTCTTCATTCATTTATTCCTCCCCAATTCTCTCTTCTTTTTTTTTTCTTCTTTCTTTCTTTCATTCATTCATTTATCCCTCCCAATTTTTCTCTCTTTCTTCCTTCCTTTCTTTCTTTCTTCCCATCTTTATTTCTTTTTCATTCATTCATCCCTCCCAATTCTTTCTCTCTTTCTTTCTTTCTTCTTTCATTCTTTCTTCCCAATTCTTTCTTTCTTTCTTTCTGTTTTTCTTTCCCAATTCTTTCTTTTCTCCCTCCTAATTCTTTCTTTCATTTCTTCTATATTTTCATTTCTTCTTCCTTTTTTTCCCCTAATTCTTTCTCTTTCTCCCTTCCTTTCTTTCTTACCAATTCTTTCTTTCCTACCCATTCTATCTTTCTTCCTTTCTTCTTTTTTTCTTTCCCAATTCTTTCTTTCTTTCTTCTCAATTCTATATTTATTTATTTCTTCCTTTTTTCTTTTCCCAATTCTTTCTTTCTTTTCTTCCCAATTCTTTCTTTCCTTTTTTTCTATTTCTTTCTTTCCTTCTTTCTTTCCTCCTAATTCTTTCTTTCTTTATCAAGCCTTTACTATGAACGTGTTATTTAAAGTCAATATAAGAAAACAGTTCTTACATCTCTTGAAAATGGTAGTGCCAATGTGAGATTAAATGCTGCAACCAAGATTCCAACCACTGTCTGAATTTATTGATTCTTTTTTCGCAACTTGCAACTAAATCTACCAATTCTCACCTGAAAAATCTGTGTGATATTCACAAAATGGAGATTGGATTGTTATTGCTTTCTATGTAACATGACGCAAATCACAAAATATCTAGTCGTTGTCCTGTTCAAAAGCGTTGAAAATTAAAGAACTGTATCCGTAAATACTAAAAGGTCATTTTGATAAAAGATATGCATAGATCCTAAAATAATAATAATAATAATAATAATAATAATAATATGTGAGAACGAAACACATAAAATTCTCTGGGACTTTGAAATAAAAACGGATCACCTTATCCCAGCAAGAAGAACAGACCTAGTGTCGATAAACAAAAAAGAAAGAACTTGTCAACTGGTGGATTTTTCAGTTCCAGCAGATCACAGGGTGAAGCTAAAGGAAAATGAAAAAAATGGACAAATATCTGGACCTTGCAGGAGAACTGAAAAAGTTATGAATATGAAAGTGAATGTGATACCAATTGTAGTTGGTGCACTTGGAACGGTCCCAAAAGGATTGGAAAAGGGTTTGGAAAGTTTGGAAATCAGAGGAAGGATTGAAACCATTCAGAACACTGCACTGCTGCAATCTGCCAGAATACCCAGAAGAGTCCTGGAGACCTGAGGAGACTTGCTGTCACTCAGACTCCACTGAAAGACCATCAGTTAACACTGATGTGAAAACTCAAAAGGAGTAAATAATATAATAATAATAATAATAATAATAATAATAATAATAATAATAATAATGAAGTTCAATTAAAAGCAGGAGGAAAATCCCTGGCAGAAGTAAAAATCCAAAGAGGTATTTTCCAAGGAGACTCACTATTACTATTACTGTTTATTATATCAATGATATCATTCAATTATATACTTAGAAATGTACAGTGCCTACAAATTCATTAACTCATGGGAAAAATAAACCATCTTATGGGTGATGTAGAAAAATTTGCAAAAAACGAAAAAGAACTAGAATATTCACCTAGGATATAGGAATGGAATTTTGAATTGAAAAATGTGCCATGTTAGTGATAAAAAAGAGGTAAAGAAAATTAATGGACGGAATACAACTACCAAATCAGGAGACTATAAAAAAAAACACTTGAAGAAAAAAAAAGTTCATAAATACTTAAGAATTTTAGAAGCAGACGCCATCAAGCAACAGAGATGAAAGGAAAAGTTAAAAAAAAAGAATATCTCAGAGGATAAAAAAAACTCTAAAACCAAGCTCAGCAGCAGAAATCCCATCAAAGGAATGAATTCCTGGGCCGTTCCTCATTATACGATACTTTGGCCCATTCTTAAAATGGACAAAAGAGGAACTCAAACAGATTGACCAATGGACTAGAAAATTAATGACAATGCACAAGGCTTTACACCCTAGAGACGCTTGAGATAGGCTTTATGTATCAAGAAAGGGAGGTGGAAGGTCTGCCAACATAGAGATTGCGTAGATGTCACAATCCAAGAACTCGAAGAATACACAAAAAAGAGCAAAAAAATACTTATGGCAGCCAATAACCGCAGATGCAACATGTGGACAAGCAGAAAAACAACAAAATAAAATAAAACCGAAATGGGAAGAAAAACAATTTTATGGAAACTTCTAACGACAAATTTGGGAGATTGCACATAAAAAAACCCTGGACATGGTTAAGAAAAAAAAACATTAATGGAGAAACCGAATTTCTCATAATTGCTGCACAAAATAAACCATAGGAACAAATTATATCAAATCAAAAATTGATAAGACACAACAAACAGCAAATTTAGGATGTGTGGGGACAAAGATAAGTCCATAAACCATGTATTAAGTGAATATAACAAACTAGCAAAACGAGAATACAAAACTAGGCACAACTGAATTGTATTGGGATCGACTGGCAATTGTGCAAGAAACTAAATTTTGACCATACAACAAAATGATATTTGTATAAACCAGAATCTGTTCTTGAGAATGAAACATAAAATTCTCTGACTTTGAAATAAAGAGGGGTCACCCTTTCCCAGCCAGAAGACCAATCATAGTATTGATTAACAAAACAATATAGAATTGAAAAAAACTGTGGAATATGGGTAAAAGTAATACCAATTGTAGTTGGTGCACTTGGAACGGTTACCGAAAGATCAGCTAGAATACTCAGAGTCCTAGAAGTCTAAGGAGACTTGTTGTCACTTAGACTTCAGCAAAAAAACATAAATTTACGCTGGTGTGAAAAACACGCAAGGAGCGAATAATCGGAAGAGTGAACGAAAAGATAGACAAATGTCAGATCTTTGCCAGAGTATTGAAAAACTGAGGAACATGTGGGTAAAAGTGATACTATTGTTGTCAGTATCCTTGAAATGGTTCCCAAAGGGTTTAGAAAAAAAGACTAGAGGAATTGGAAATCAAAGGAAGAATCGTAACCATCCAGACAACAGCAATGTTAAGATCGACTATAAAACTCAGAAGTGTTCTGGAGACTTGAGGAATCTTGTTGTCACTCAATATAATAATAATAATAATAATAATAATAATAATAATAATAATAAATAAGCAAATGCAACAAACTAGCACAAAGAGAGTATAAGACTAGGTACGATTGGGAAGGAAAGGGGATCAACTTGGAATTGCACAAGAAATTAAATTTTTACCATGCTACTAAATGGTATATCCACAAACCGGAATCTGTCCCAGAGAATGAGACGCATAAAATCTTCAGGTACTTTGACATACAATGGATCACCTAATCCCGGCCAGAAGACCTAGCGTCAATTAGCAAGAAAAAGAGAACTTGTCAAAATTAAAGTTTTTGGACCACTCCAGAGAACTGAAAAAAAACAAAAAGAAAACTGTGACACATGACGTACCAATTGTAGTTGGGGATCTTTAAACGGTCCCCAAGGGTTTGGAAAAGAATCTGGATGAATAAGAAATCAGAGAAGAATCGAGACCATCCAGACAACAGAATTGTTAACATCGGCTAGAATACTCAGAAGAAACATGGAGACCTGAAGAGTCATGATGTCACTCAACCTCCATTGAAAGACCACTAGCTAAAGCAATGGTGAAAAACTAATATCAAAAGATATTTTTAAAAAGATTAAGAATAATAAAAAAAAAACATGGCGAATCAACCGATAAAAAAAGTTTCCACAAAATTGAGGATAAGAACGTTGCATAATAAATATGAATTGAATTTATGAAGTTGCTCATTGATTCATCTTTGAAACAGGGAGAATGGCCTCATAATGTAACATAATATGAGAGAGAGAGAGAGAGAGAGAGAGAGAGAGAGAGAGAGAGAGAGAGAGAGAGAGAGAGGTAATGCCATAATGTAATAGTTACGTGTAAATTAGCATGGGGAGTTTTTAGGAGGAATATAAGAATTACGTATAGATTAGCATGGAAAATTTTTAGGATGAGTCAGCAAAACGCCACATGGCATTTTTCTACTGGTAGAGTGATGTCCCGTAGCGAAGTCCGGAAGAGTAGGAGTGAGAGGTGAGAGTGTGGAGAGAGTTTGGACCGATGCATCGACGGAGTGAGACGTGGCTCTCACTCAGGGCAGTTTGACTTTAGGAAAAAACAAAAATCTCATGAGAAAAATTAAGTCGCCTTATGTTATTACTAAAAAAATATAAATCGCAGAAGGCAAGATGTCCTTCAGCATCCCAAGTTGGCTCCAAACGTAAAACATCAAAGAATTGCCAGCCCACTCAACATCAAATCCAACAGCCAGATTCGAGCTTATCCAAGTAGCACAGAAAATGAGATAAGCATACAGCTATTATTTTTATATGACACATCATTACTCCACTCCAGATGGGCGCCGCCAAGTTACAATAATGGGTGATTTTTTTGTAACCCGGTTGATGGAAAATGGAACCCTCCAGCTATGGGTAAATAGTAGGGCGCATTATTTTACTTACTACTTTAACAGCTTTAAGCTTGTTTAGGTAACTAATCAATAAAAATAAAAATTGTGAATTCAAATTTGATAAATTCCGCTTAAGAAATTGACCTTGTGCCACATCCTGCTCGTGTGGAGGGATTGGCATATGTATAAATAGATTGTATGTATATATATTTATATCGACTGTAAAGTAAAGGAGCATCCGTTCAGTTGTTAACAACGGATATGTGACCCAGAGGTCAAACACCTGTCGGTATGACAGTCGGATGGTTATGGGTCATTCTCTTTCACCGTGGGAATCTAAAGAATGGAGATGGGAAGCGACATTCATGAGTGAGTGAGAGATATCAAGTGTCAAGAGAGACGGGGGTCTGGAATTTGGTTAGATTCGAACTACCAGCAAATATTACAAGACAAAAATGAATGACAATAAATGTGACTTCCAATTTACGCACTTGAATTTTACCGGTACTTATACAGATAGCCATCTTTATTTTTCCTGTCTCTTTTGACGCCATCCTATTGTCATTCACGTCCTTTGATTTTCCTCATTAGTGACCACAATTCCCCCTCTCTCTCTCTTCATCTCTCTCTCTCTCTCTCTCTTTCTCTCTCTCTCTCTCTCTCTATATATATATATATATATATATATATATATATATTATCATTGTTGTTTTTCTCCTCTCTCTCTCAACTGTTTTTCTTGTTATTGTTGTTATTCTTCTTCTTTCTCTTCTCTCCCTGTTGTTGTTGTTGCTGTTGTTGTTATTGTTGTTGTTTCTTCTTCTTCTTCTTCTTCTTCTTCTTCTTCTTCTTCTTCTTCGTACATTTGTTGTCGTTGTTATTATTCTCTCTCTCTCTCTCCCTCTCTCTCTCTCTCTCTCTCTCTCTTTCTCTCTCTTCTCTGAACACTTCTTCTTCTTTCTTTTTTATTTCCTCTTCCTTCATTTCCTCTTCCTTCATTTCCTCTTCCTCCTCCTCCTCCTCCTCCTTCCTTCTTCTTCTTCTTCTTCTTCTTCTTCTTCTTCTTCTTCTTCTTCTTCTTCTTTCATTTCCTCTTCCTTCATTTCCTCTTCCTCTTCTTCTTCTTGTTCTTTCTTTTTTTATTTCCTCTTCCTTCATTTCCTCTTCCTTCATTTCCTCCTTCTTTCCTCTACCTTCTTCTTCTTCTTCTTCTTCTTCTTCTTCTTCTTCTTCTTCTTCTTCTTCTTCTTCTTCTTCTTCTTCTCTCTGGACCTTTGTTATCATTTTTGTTCTTCTTCTATACCAACAAAACAACTTCGCAAAAAGCAATTGTTCAATGTAATTGTCAGATGAAATTAGATCGAAATAAAACAAAACAATACTTATCTATTTAAGTTAAAATATTTTGTTTTACTTTCGGGTCAAAAACATTTTATATAATTGTTTCCTGTTTTGTTTTGTTTTTGTTTTATTTCTGTATGTGGGGAAAATTTATTGACAATCAAAAATAAAAGTTTATAAAACTTAATTGCAAAATCTAAGGTGACAAAAAATTCAATAGAAACAAACAAATGCTAGGGGAGGGTCATCGTGGCGTTGTGACTAGCGTACTGGACTGCGACATTGTGGTAAGCGAGTTCGAACTTCAGTCGCGTTATTACGTTCAATTTCAGACTAATAATCTTAAAAAGATATGTGCTAAATAGCACCACTACAGTTATTCTACAAGGATGGCTTTGGCATTAAATAAACTACGAAGGTTGACATGCCATTAAACGAAAAACATATATGCTCGCATACTCATACATACTCACACTTAATGCAAAAGTGATTTACACAAATATATTCACATTTGTGTGAAATCTGAATAGTTGATATTAACCAACATTTACCAAGACTTATACCAGGTCTTACTAGTGCGTCATTTAAGATCAAACTAACTAGTTTATTAGTTTTAAAGATTTCTTCAAAGGTTTTCATTTTTTACTTATGCAAAAACGTCGTGAAAAAAGGACGAATTCGACGTATTTTCATTAGATTTTGATGTATACGAATTTTTTTCAAATCTAAACCAAAATTGCCACTTATCAGTTATTATTGGACCCCTAAGAGGCTTGATAAAATAACAAGTTCAATGTTATTTTACTAGTTTTAAAAGTTGCTACACAAATTGTTTTTATTTTGTTGTTTTTTTTTGTTTTTGTTTTAATTAGCGCACTTACATAGAAATCAAGACGATTACACTTAAAAATATGAAATTACTCATCTAAAAAAATTTTTTTCCCAAGGTTTCGAACTTGCCAACTCTCAGATATCATGGAACATGATGAACACATTCTTGAAGCAACAGTTAGAACGTTAGTTTCTTAGTTTTAAGAGTTTCTATGCAAGGTTTTTTGCTTTTTGTGCCTAGTGAAAACAGGTCGATTTTGATGTGTTTTCAGTCGATTTTCACGTACGAAATTTATCAAATTTAACCAAAATTTTCACTGTTGCAAATAATGATCAATGCATGATCAATGCGTAACGCTTATCGTTGTATAAAGTAGACTCGGCATTTCGAGTTCAAATCCTGAACGAGGCTGTTTGCATTTTACATTGGGATACACACCCTTCAGAAAGGTATGAATCTAACTATTCTCCCTTTAGCTAAATGTATTTACCCAACCCCTTCGTATGACAAAATATCTATTTTTAGACCGAGTTTAAGAGGTTTAAATTAAATATATTTTTCTTTAAATAAAAACTTAGTTTCCTTCTAAACCAAAGATGCCAACATTTTAGTGTTTCTAGTCGAACCAAAACAAATATCATTACATCTATTAATAATGGAGATTCGCTTCCGGTTTTTGTCTGTAACAAAAATAACGTCACTGCTTACGTCACATTACCCAAAATCGTCATATCTATTAATAATGGAGATGTGCTTCCGGTTTTGTCTGTAACAAAAATAACGCCACTGCTTACGTCACATTACCCAAAATCGTCATATCTATTAATAATGGAGATTTGCTTCCGGTTTTTGTCTGTAACAAAAACTATGTCACTGCTTAAGTCACATTATCCAAAATCGTCATAACATAGAATAAATACACTCAAAATTTGAACATGCAACATTAGACAGTCCTCATTGTTTTTTAAAACAAGTTTTAATAAATACATACCTGGTATTATATCTATATATAGTTTGTTTTATTTTAATACATATTTAAAGTTTACATTTCAAATTATTTTATTTTTTAACCCTTTAATGAATTTGATGATTTTACTTACTTAGGGTACAAACTTGCTGACATTGAATTTTTTACTCCCACCCCTCAGGCAATATGTTTCAAAAATCTATTTTTACATCGCCCGGAGAGTGTTTTTTAATTTTGTACTAGTATTATTAATTATTAAACTCTACAGCAGCCGAACTCTGTGATATGTTGACAAAAATAAAATTGTATAAATATACATAAGAGGTGTGGTTATTTTTAGATTACATATTCAGATTTTTGGTTAGAGTTTAAATGCTGTAAACTTTAGTAATAAAGAATACCCTATAGCATTTGTTTTAATTATGTGGTATCCTACGGTCACGTTGTACGAGTAATAGACTCGCCTACGCAGGCTATATTGATTGTAATTTACCCCCCACCCACCCGATTTTGTAGTTGAATTTCATTTAGTTAAATAAAGCTTAATACTTTTACTTCTCTTCTAATTCTTGTTCTACTTTATTACAACTTATTTAGCTAAACGTAACTCAGGTACAAAGTGAGTGGGGTTAAATCACAATGAATATAGCCTGCGAAGGCAAGTCTGTTGCTCGTACAACGCGAGTATAGGATACCACATAGCATTCCAGTAGAAATGTTATCTTTGGCTTAGAATAAAATTACCTTTTTTTAAATGGTTAGGGTGTAATCATTTATGATCAGTACAGTTTATAAACAACTTTATTTATGTGAATATTAATATCTTTTTACGGAATTCCATGGATTATATAATCTGATCATTTTATACTCTGTCAAATATTATAATTCTACAGTCTGTCAACGTTGATCATCTTATAGACTGTCAAAGATGATCCTTTTATAGTCGGTCAAAGATGATCCTTTTATAGTCGGTCAAAGATGATAATTTTATAGTCGGTCAACGTTGATTATTTTATAGTCTGTAAAGATGATCCTTTTATAGTCTGTCAAAGATGATCCTTTTATAGTCGGTCAAAGATGATCATTTTATAGTCTGTCAAAGATGATAATTTTATAGTCTGTCAAAGATGATCCTTTTATAGTCTGTCAACGTTGATTATTTTTTAGTCTGTAAAGATGATCATTTTAAAGTCTGTCAAAGATGATCATTTTATAGTCTGTCAAAGATGATCATTTTATAGTCTGTCAAAGATGATAATTTTATAGTCTGTCAACGTGATCATTTTATAGTCGGTCAAAGATGATCCTTTATAGTCTGTCAAGATGATCATTTTTATAGACTGTCAAAGATGTCATTTTATAGTCTATCAAAGATGATCCTTTTATAGTCTGTCAAAGATGATCATTTTATAGTAGGTCAAGATGATCATTTTATAGTCTGTCAAAGATGATCATTTTATAGTCGGTCAAAGATGATCCTTTTATAGTCTGTCAAAGATGATCATTTATAGACTGTCAAAGATGATCATTTTATAGTCTATCAAGATGATCCTTTTATAGTCTGTCAAAGATGATAATTTTATAGTCTGTCAACGTTGATCATTTTATAGTCGGTCAAAGATGATCCTTTATAGTCTGTCAAAGATGATCATTTTATAGTCTGTCAAAGATGATCATTTTATAGTCTGTCAACGTTGATCATTTTATAATCTGTCAACGTTGATCCTTTATAGTCTGCAAAATGATCCTTTTATAGTCTGTCAAAGATGATCATTTTATAGTCTGTCAAAGATGATTTTATAGTCTGTCAAAGATGATCATTTTATAGTCTGTCAAAGATGATGATCCTTTTATAGTCTGTCAAAGATGATCATTTTATAGTCTGTCAAAGATGATCATTTTATAGTAGGTCAAAGATGATCATTTTATAGTCTGTCAAAGATGATCCTTTTATAGTCTGTCAAAGATGATCCTTTTATAGTCTGTCAAAGATGATCATTTATAGTCAAAGATGATATTTTATAGTCTGTCAACGTGATCATTTTATAGTCGGTCAAAGATGATCCTTTTATAGTCTGTCAAAGATGATCATTTTAGACTGTCAAAGATGATCATTTATAGTCTATCAAAGATGATCCTTTTATAGTCTGTCAAAGATGATCATTTTATAGTAGTCAAAGATGATCATTTATAGTCTGTCAAAGATGATCCTTTTATAAAAGATGATCATGATGATCATTTTATAGTCTGTCAAAGATGATAATTTTATAGTCTGTCAACGTTGATCATTTTATAGTCGTCAAGATGATCCTTTTATAGTCTGTCAAAGATGATCATTTTATAGTCTGTCAAAGATGATCATTTATAGTCTGTCAACGTTTGATCATTTTATAATCTGTCATCTTTTATAGTCTGTCAAAAATGATCCTTTTATAGTCTGTCAAAGATGATCATTTTAGTCTGTCAAAGTGATCATTTTATAGTCTGTCAAAGATGATCCTTTATAGTCTGTCAAATGAATAGTCTGTCAAAGATGATCATTTTATAGTCTGTCAAATGATCCTTTTATAGTCTGTCAAAGATGATCATTTTATAGTCTGTCAAAGATGATCATTTTATAGTAGGTCAAAGATGATCATTTATAGTCTGTCAAAGATGATCCTTTTATAGTCTGTCAAAGATGATCCTTTTATAGTCTGTCAAGATGATCATTTTATAGTCTGTCAAAGATGATAATTTTATAGTCTGTCAACGTTGATCATTTATAGTCGGTCAAATGATCCTTTTATAGTCTGTCAAAGATGATCATTTTATAGACTGTCAAAGATGATCATTTTATAGTCTATCAAAGATGATCCTTTATAGTCTGTCAAAGATGATCATTTTATAGTAGGTCAAAGATGATCATTTTATAGACTGTCAAAGATGATCATTTTATAGTCTGTCAAAGATGATCCTTTTATAGTCTGTCAAAGTGATCATTTATAGTCTGTCAAAGATGATAATTTTATAGTCTGTCAACGTTGATCATTTTATAGTCGGTCAAAGATGATCCTTTATAGTCTGTCAAGATGATCATTTTATAGACTGTCAAAGATGATCAATTTATAGTCTATCAAAGATGATCCTTTTATAGTCTGTCAAAGATGATCATTTTATAGTAGGTCAAAGATGATCATTTTATAGTCTGTCAAACATGATCCTTTTATAGTCGGTCAAAGATGATCCTTTTATAGTCTGTCAAAGATGATCATTTTATAGACTGTCAAAGATGATCATTTTATAGTCTATCAAAGATGATCCTTTTATAGTCTGTCAAAGATGATAATTTTATAGTCTGTCAACGTTGATCATTTTATAGTCGGTCAAAGATGATCAAATTTATAGTCAACGTTGATCAATAATCTGTCAACGTTGATCCTTTTATAGTCTGTCAAAAATGATCCTTTATAAAGATGATCAAAGATGATCCTTTATAGTCTGTCAAAGATTGATCATTTTATAGTCTGTCAAAGATGATCTTTTATAGTAGGTCAAAGATGATCATTTTATAGTCTGTCAAAGATGATCCTTTATAGTCTGTCAAAGATGATCCTTTTATAGTCTGTCAAAGATCAAAGATGATCATTTTATAGTTCAAAGATGATCATTTATAGTCTGTCAACGTCGATCATTGTATAGTCTGTCAAAGATGATCAATAGTCTGTCAACGTTGATCATTTTATAGTCTGTAAAGATGATCATTTTTATAGTCTGTCAAAGTTGATCATTTTATAGTCGGTCAAAGATGATCCTTTTATAGTCTGTCAAAGATGATCCTTTTATAGACTATCAGATATGATGAGTTGTCTATGAACAATAACTCTTTCATAATCGTCTACATTAATGATGTTCTGCAGATCAAAGGGGTAAATATTAAAATTCCACATATATTTACCCAACCCCTCTGCACGAGTAGGATGTGACACATGGTCAATTTCTTAAACGGATTTTAACAGGTTTTAATTCACTTTTCTTTCTCCTATAATGGTCGCCTAACCAAGGTTAAAGAACCCGGTCTGACTTACTATTTACTCATAGCTGCAGGTAGAATGGTTGAGTTCATATTTTCCAAAGGGTATTAGCGCTGTGAAATGTAAACCACCTCGTCCAAGATTTGAACTCGGGTCGTCAAGTCCACTTCCTACGATGATAGCCATTATGCCACGTGCCTTGCTAAGTCCCACAAGCAAGGGTAGTCAGCTAATGCGCATGGTTGGGATGTGTCTATCAAAAAGTCTGTAGCAAAATAACGGAAAACGTATTCATTTTACACAGCAATTATTAATTTTTCAACATATTTTTTCTTTGTTAATAAATTTCACGCAACGTTTCTATGTATAACACATAGCACATCATAGAATTTCCACGAAACGAAACAAAAATCAAGAGGGGCTATTTAAGCCAGAAACGATGATTTTCAATTTCATTACATATAAATCCTACCGTTGTCTTTGCAATAAATAATACAAAAATAAAAGTGACAAAACACGACTCAGAAAAAAGTTGGGCTGGAAATTCGCCTGACACTGGCTCGCTAAAACATAGCGTAAATTAGGGCAGGAGGCCTGGACGACATAAGATCAAAATTATCAATATATCTTCCGTGATTCAGTTTTTATATTACAAATGAAACAAACATTTAACTTTTAAAAAAAAATCATTTTAATTTTACATTGGGCATTTAAGCGACCCAAGACCAATTGGAATGTTCCATTTTTAAAATTGGGGGAAATAAAATGAGACAAATAAGAAATCTGTGATTAAACGACACCAGATAATCTGTATTCATATTTTTACATTGCATCTTGGACAATTTGGACGGACTCATTTTTAACCAGAGGGTGTTGCAGGATGATAACGGACGGAAGATTTAGGAACAACCGTACTAATATATAGATAAAAAAAATTCAGATAAAAATTCAGGTAACGTGTAAGGCTGACTTATAGGTCCACTTATCGATTGTATATATAGTTCTGTATATTCAGGCTATGCAGTAAATACTAAATATAAGTCTAACGCTAAAAAATGCCAAAAGAATTATGTTTGGAAATGTTAGATATACGTACAATGCCACGAAAATATGTTGATTGTTGTGCGAGACAGTATTGATTTTAACAAAAACTTAGACAGACATTTATAAACAGAATGAATGTTCCTACGCATTACAACAACAACAACAACACCAATAATAATAATAATAATAATATAATAATAATGATAATGATAATAATAATGATAATAATCTCGTGGATTTTGCCGTCCCAGCGGATAACAAAGTGAAAATGAAAGAAAACGAAAAGATACATAAAAAGTTGGACCTGACCAGAGAACTGAAAAAAAAACGTGGAACATGAAGGTAAAGTTCGTACCAATTGTCATTGTTGCCCTTGGAACAGTCTCCAAGGGTTTGGAAAAGTGCATTGGTGAATTTGAAATCAGTGAAGAATCAAGACCATCCAAACAAAGGCATTATTAAGATCAGCTAGAATACTCTAGAAGCAGAGTCCTAGAGACCTGAATATACTTGCTGTCACTCAGCCCACAGAGAACTACCAGCTATGGCGAGTGTGAAAAACTTTCATGGAGTGAAATAATAATAATAATAATAATAATAATAATAATAATGGCTAGGATGTAACACAAGATCGCAAGTATGGGGCATCCAGTAAGGATCGAATTCTTTATTCAGTAGTAATGGATCTTAGAGACTAACTTGCAAACCATTACACCACCAAGGGACTCCCTACCTATCCCAAAGGTATTAGTCTGAATGTAAACCTAATTTTGCGACTGCAATTCGAACTCGCTTACTACGATGTCACAGCCCAGCGCGTAAGCCACTACGTTTCTTTCTCTCAAAAATATATTTTTTGAGATTTTGAATCATTACACTGGCCTGCGTTAAAACGTTTTTTTCCAAAGATCAAAAATACCATTCATTGTGTTTGATCAGGTCTGGTTTTTAAGATCTGCTTGAATACTTCACAACAAGTTGTACATTATAATAACATTTATTCAAAAGCCTGTGGACTCTACTAGTCACAAATAAATAGAGTTATGATACTGTTCTATACATTTCTCGTAAGAACTTGTATCTTAAGAAATTAATCTGATTAGAAAAAATAAGTATGATTTTTGGATTAAGCGTAAAAATCTGCCTTAAAATCAGCTATTATATATTCGAACTTAAAAACATCACAGGGCAGCGTTATCCTTCCAAGAGATCAGTAGACTGAACAATTCTTGTAATCAGAAAGAAAGTGGTGATATTTGGACTAAATTCTACAGGGAAGTCACCTTAGCGTAGTAGTTAACGTTCTGAAATAGTTGGCGAGTTCGAACTCCAGTCGCGCTACTCCATTCACTCTCGGACTAATACTCCTGGAAAATGTGTGAACTCCCTCATCCCCCTATGGATTAAATAGTACCACTCCCTTTTTTTAAAAATCTTATTGTTTGCTGTCTTTTTCTAATCTTAGTCTTAGTTAACTCATATTTTCTCAGGTATATCCTTTATTCTGTTGTTACATAATTCATAGATAGTCAATGACTTATGTACGTACGGTAGTAAGAATATTTTGAATCAGGATCCGTTAGATTCAGAATAACGGGGTCCAGTGAAAAGTTACATCGGTGGTTACTAACGGGTAATAACCTTTTTACTTGACCCCTTAAAAACGCACCATTAGAGGCATGGGAGAATAAGTTTTATTTTAGTTTTAGATGCGACTAGATTTTGGTCGAGAGTAGACGCTATTGTCGGCTCTCGAGAGTCGTTCTCAATCCACTGCGGAATATGGGCTGGGGTTGTTGAAATAAAAGACTTATAAAAAAAAACAAAAAGTCTTGCTTTATTGATGAATTAACATAATGCACAGACACCCAGCCCAAACAAGAAAGAAGAAACAGTTCCATTGGATCATCTCGAGAAGTCAGTTCTGAGAAGAATATGGAGACCGACGAGTTAGAAGCAGCAGAGGCAGCGAGTGACAAGTAAAAGCCGTCATCCCACCTCTACTCTCTCTCTCTCTCGCCCCGTGGCGTAGTGGTTAACATGATGGATTGTGACCTCTTAGTAATGGAATTCAAACCAGTCGCACTATTACACTCACTTTCGGACTAATACCCTTTAGAAAGTTATAAAACCCCTCATTAACCCAGCTATGGTTTAAATAGTACCACTACTATTCTTCTATAAGGATAGCTGTAAGTGAGAGAGAAA
>CM042138.1:142896098-142953598 GCA_023376005.1 Doryteuthis pealeii | reverse complement strand
AAAACAAAGAAAGAAAAAACAAAGAAAGAAAGGAACCCATACTAGAGTAGCCTTGTGCCGGACTAAGCTTAATAAATATGAAGATTTCAATTAATTCTTGTAAGAAAGTAACGATTTTCAAATTCTGCAAAGTAAATAAGTTCGTTTTAGATATTATCTGGCATCTAACTTGACTCCAAGATTTATTTACTGACAGCATTCAAATATGAGACGAACATAGATAAACTTACTCTCAAGATAAAACTAGGGAAAATGGAATTATTTTATGGACAACAAAAAATTTGACAAGTAGGTTTTTAGATCAAATTAATAAAATCCCTTTGTAATAAATCAAACTATATTGGATACGGAACAGCTGATGGGATTTTTTTATAGTCAAAATGCATATATATATATATATATATATATATATATATATATATATATATATATATTAGTTCAGGATAAAATCTGTAATCACATAGATTAAGAATTTAATCCGTATATAATCTGGAAATTTATTAGATGAAGAATTTTATTTATCTTTGACGATTAAAAAAAATTCTTTATCCATATTTCTTATAACAACGTTACATTCTGTAACGGTCTCTCTGGTGTAATGGTTATCGTCACAGAAAATGGGCACGGTGACATGAGTTCAAATCCTGGAGAGGCTGGTTGCATTTCCCATTGTAATCGAAACTACGTCACAATTCCTTTATTTACTTCAAATAGAATTTTTTAAATGTCCGTTTTTAAATTCTCTCGCCACCAATTCCTATCGGCCATTTCTTTTAGCAAGTTTTCTACACGGATGGTTGGTTTATGTCATTTTATGCCGAAGACATTTTGTTTTAGCCATTCTTGATGGATACTCATTTTTTTCCGAACACGTTTGTTTCTATTTAACCCATAGGTGGGACTCTAACAGGTACTACCATTCCGGGTCAGAGTTGACCTGGGAGCAATAGTGATGAAGGGGTGCTCCACATTCACCAAATCTCCAGAACTGGAACCTAACCATCAAATAGAGTTTAACGTAATTTTCAGGGCATGAAGACCCTCGGCCACCGCCTTCTAGCATATATGTGATAAAAAGTGTTCGGGCTTTTCTAGACACCATCAACTGTTCCCACAGAGATTATCAATATAAGTTTTTGCCGGTTGGCTTAAAATAAATAAGTAGAATATAGACAGAATTTTTTAATAACTAACACAAGACCGTTTTTAAATTTTCTCTGAATACTATAAACTCTATGTTTATTAAAGTAAGCATTTATTTATTGAAGTAAGAATTACAATAATAAAATACCTTTATTCAAATTTTAAAGAATAAAATAAGATTCATATAAACTACAATTCTCACTGACAAGCTAAAACGACAATTCTTCCAGGCAGTGGTTATATCAGTACTGCTGTATGGCTGCACCACTTGGACTCTAACGAAGCACCTTGATAATAAGCTAGATAGGAGCTGCACAAGAATGCTGCGGCGGTCTTGAACAAATCGTGGAAACAGCACCCCACAAGGAAGCAGCTGTACGACCACCTGCCCCCCATCTCACAAACCATCCGAGTGAGACGGACTAGGCATGCAGGACACTGCTGGAGAAGCAAGTATGGGCTCATAAGCGATGTTCTCCTGTGGAAGCCAACACATGGACGTGCTAACTTGGGGCGCCCACCAAGGACCTACATTGACCAACTATACGAGGATGCTGGTTGCTGTGCAGAAGACCTCCCAGGGGTAATGAATGATAGGGAGGGTTGGTGAGAAATTGTCATGGATATCCGTGCTACATGCGCGACATGATTATGATGATGATGATGATGATATATATATATATATATATATATATATATATATATATATATATAACTTTGCTCTGTTTACAATAATTAAACATTGAGCTCTCATACGGAACCTGAACTCTACAACAAACTACTGGTAGAGAATTAGGACCCGCCTAGAATCACCTGGTACCAAGAAACTTGGTACCGCACCAAAGTATATATATATATATATATATATTATATATATATATATATATATCTTTTCTAACGTATCCTCATTGTATGTTGGTTGTTAAGATTTGAACTTGCATCGTGTATACTGGGAGCTGGTAGGATACACATAGAGTGTACTTGGCGTAACGGTTATCATCGTAGGAAATGGAAACGGTAACCAGAGTTCAAATCCGATACGAACTTGTTGGCATTTCAATTTACGCTAATGCCTTCGGGCAAGACTTGAATTCATCAACCCTCTTCCCCATCTAGAATTTGGTTATCTGGCCTTGGCTAAGCAACCAGTCAAGGAGAAGGAAAATTCTGAATTCAAATAAAGTGTTCCTATTTATTTTCGTTTTGTTTGCCTATTTATTTATTAAAATCAAAAAAAAAAAAAAAAAAAAAAAAAAAAAAAACGACTTCCGGGCGATGTAAAAATACATTTTTGAAAAATATTGCCTAAGGTGGATGGAGTTAAAAATTCAATTTCAATGAAATAAGTATTATACAGTTCAGTTTTGTAGAAAAACAAATTCTGTAAAAATTATTTTCGATAAATAAAATTTATTTAAAAAGGCATGTACCATCAATGAATGAATATAATAGATGTTGTTACGCTCTTAATTCATTTTCTTAGCGATTTAATAAATTTCATGTTTATTAAAGTAAGCATTTATTTATTAAAATAAGAATTACATTAATTAAATAACTTCAATTTTTAAAGAATAAAATAAAATTCATATGGACATAAATAAAAAGTATATATATATATATATATATATATATATATATATATATATATATATTATGGATTTAATATCCCGTAACTAAAGTTTACTTTAGTTACGGGATATTAACTCCATAATATTTAGTATTTGATTTTTAAACCTGCTCTGCTATTTTATCATTGAACACCTTCATCTGCTAATACTTTTCTCCTTCATTCTCCATTCAGTCTATATTATATTATATAGGTGTAGCGCGTGGTGTAATGGTTAAAGTCATGGGAAATGGACTCGTCGCCCCGAGTTCAAATCCTGGACGTGGTAACTGCATTTCACTTAGTGCTAATACGCTTGGGAAAGGTATGAATCCTACTATCCCTCCAGCTATGGGTGAATAGCAGGGCAGACTGGGTTCGTTAACCATAGCTAGGTAACCAGTCTAGGAGAAGGAAAACTCTAAATTCAAACCTGTTGAACTCCGCTTAAGAAATTGACTTTGTGTCGTATCCTGCTCGTGCGGAGGAGTTGGTAAATATATATATTATATTATATATATATTTCTTTTCGAACGTATCCTCATTGTAGGTTTGATTCTTCGTTGACCCTCTCATTGTATACTTACTCCTGTTTGGAGGCGCGCTTAGCGTAATGGTTATCGTCATAAGAAATCGATTCGGTGACCCGAGTTCAAATCCAGGATGTGGCTGTTAGAGTTTCAAAAAACGCATAAATCCATCTCTTTTTTCCTTCCTGCCAGCCATTGGTAACATAGTCGAACAATTTGGGTTCTCTAGCCTTGGTTAGACCTCCAGTCTAGGAAAAGGAACATTCCGAATTCAAACTAGCTTTACCCGCTTAAAAAATTTGACCTTGGAACGAATTTTACTTTCATTAAATCTAGAGGTATCTTATCATAAAAAAGTGTCTGTTAAAATGACTTGTATAATTCGGTTACATAAAAAGCATGCCCGTGGCGGAAAGGTTGAGATATGTATCCTTTACAGACATGTATCCTTTACAGACATGTATCCGTAACCAATTTAACCACGGACAATAAACATTTAAATGTAATCAAATCTCTCGATATATAATAACCTTATCCTCATCAGATATATTTAGCTTACAATCTAGTAACAGTAGTAGTGATAGCCGCAACAGTAATATTAGTAGATTTAACTTGTCTAGACTGGAACTTTATTTTCAGTCAACATCGTTTATTTAAATATGACCGTAGAATATAACGAACTAAACTTGTGATTAAAATGATAAAAGGAAATAAGTAAAACTAATAAAAAATCATTACAATGCTTCATATAAGATTATTGTTAAATAATGTTGTAGAATATAACGAACTTAACTTTGTGATATTTTTAAATATATTTATGAATAAAAAGGCCTTAAATACCATGGGTATCGTGATTATGGACCATTTCCATTCGTGGGTATCTGAGGCTCACCGAGATTCGTCAGACCACGTTTTTAGTGGAACTGGTCCATAATCATGATACCCATGGTTTTTAAGGCCTTTTTATTCACAAATAAATTTGTTTATAAAAATTAAACATTGAGCTCTCATACGGAACCTGAACTCTACAACAAACTACTGTTAGAGAATAGGACCAGCCTAAAATCACCTTGTACCAAGAAACTTGGTACTCCAACAATAAATATATATATATATATATATATATATATATATATATATATATATATATATATATATGTCGGCATTAAATGACCCACCAAGGTTGATATGCCGTAAAACAAAACAAACAAACCCATGTATGGGTTAAATAGAAAGTTTGTTTACAAAAAAAATTGAGTTTAAAAATTTTTTCTTTCAATCTATCGCTACGAATCTTTCAAAACTTTGCCGGCATTAAATGACCCACCGTGGTTGATATGCCGTAAAACAAAACAAACAAAATAATGAAAGGAAATAAAGAAACACAAGTAAAAAAATCATAATTAAAATGCTCCATATAAGACTATTATTGTGTGACAATAATACTAAGGGCGTCCCGTCGTGTATAATAGCTAGCAAGCTAGTCATGCAGATTCATTACTACTGAAAAGTAAATCCAGTCCACGGTGAATGTCCCATACCCGTGGTGAACGGGCTGGGTAAATAATTGTAGATCGATTTCTACTGAATAGCGAGTTCAATTCCCGTTGGATACACCATGCTTGCAATCTTGTAGCAAATCATAACCGTGATGAACGGGTTGAGTAAATCATTTAGAGCGCCCGTCGAGGAGTAATGGTTTGCAAATGGTTCGCAAATCCTTTACCACTGAATAGCGATTTCGATCCTCGCTGGGTTCTCCCTACTTATGACCTTATGTCAAATCCTACTCGTGATGAACCGGTTGGGTAAATCATTTAGTGCGTCCGTTGTGGTGTAATGGTTAGCAAGCTGATCTTGCAAATCCGTTACTACTGAAAAGCGAATTCGATCCTCGCTTGATGTCCCATACTAATGATTTTGTCTCAAATTCTACCTGTAGGGTATATAGTTTCTGTTTTCACTTTTAATAATACTAGTTGGGACCACGTTATGTAATAGTTATCATCGTAGAAAATAGACTCGGCGATTTGAGTTCAAATACTGGACGAGGCTCTTTGCATTTCACATAGCCCCAATTCCCTTTGAAAAGGTGATTTTTTTTATCCAACTCATTCGCCAAGAAGTAGGATAAGACACAAGGTCGCAAGTATGGGGCATCCAGTGAGAATCGAATTCACTATTCAGTAGTAATGGATCTGCGGAATTAACTTGCTAACCATTTACACCAAGATTGGACCCCTATCTTGGGGAAAGGTATGCATCGAGCAATTATCCCTCTAACTATGGGTAAATAGTAGGGCAGACTGGGCTATTTAATCTTGGTTCGGCAACCAATCTAAGAGAAGGAAAACTCAAATCTGTTAAAGCAAGAAATTTACCTTCTCATATTTAGTTGTGTGGAGGGGTTAGTAAATATATACTAAAGTAAAGTCGGACACGAGGGAGTCTCTCCCTTTTCGCTTGCGTTAGGTCAGCGAAATTTGTTTTTGCATCTGAGGTGGAGTGCCACATCTATCATCAGCTCCCCACTTTACAAAACTGTGCTACTTATGCACTGAGTTGATGAGAGCCGGTATCGAACCTGGAACCTGGTGGTTCCTAGGTGGATGCTCTACCGGCTTAGCTAAACCGGACTCTTTTTATACTAATAATACTACTAATGTTACTACTCACAGGGAGCTCCAATATCGTGGCCTTTTGTCAGTTTAAGCTAATACATCGCAAACAAGTAATAGCTAACAAGATCATTCCTCAAATCAATTCACTCGTCTAGTAAATTCAATCCTCACCGGGTGCCCGTCGGTTGCTGCTTTATGCTCTTTAAACTAAGCTCAATAAATACATCAACAACTTGTTCAGGGGTGACAACGGTGCCAGTGCCGACAGATATGGATATCGGGGCAAAATATCTGGATGATTGAAGAGATTTTTTTTTTTTATTAAAAAAATACATTATAAACGAGACGTTGGCTTTGAAGCAGTGGTGAAAGTAGTTTTGTGGAATTTAGGGAAGACGAAACAGAAAATGATATGTAATGTTTTTATGTCTATATTTATATCTATTATGATATTAAATTCCGGCATTTGTTTGTTTGTAACCGAATTATTGAGAAAAACAGGACATAAAACTTTGTATGATATCGCACCCCTAGATTTGATAAAAGTGAAATTGTTTGTGAAAAGTTGATTCAGCCAGCGGCAACCGATCTATGAGTATATTTTGAGTATCCAACTTTGAAAGCTTTTTAATCTTACACAATGTATACATAACAAGACGGGCCTGTGGAAATAGCACAGTATGATAATTTAATGACAATGTATGGTATGTTTACTGTTGTGGGGTTTTTAAGGGACAAAAAATAAGACAAACGACTGGTGAAAATGGATACAAATGTATTGAACAAAAAGGAGTAGAAATTACAGAAAAGAAAGTGTTTCGTCCGACCATACAGTTGCGAACTGACTCGCGTTGCTTGTGTCAAACCACAATTGTCCCTGCTACTCATAGTAGTAGTCGGCGCATTCCATTTATGTACATGGGTTATATCAACTATAACATTTACTTAAGAGCTCTTTAAGTATAAAGTTTTTGAAAAAAAAGTCAAAGATTGACTAACAGAAAGCGTTTCGGTTTTAATCAAACCATCAACGAGGCACAACTTGGTTAATATTTGACTTGGTTTTTTTGTTTTGTTTTTTTTTCAAACCTTTACAATAATTACACTGTCGGATTTTATATCGATTTTTCTTCTTAACCTGTCCATTTAAGAGGTATTGTAAAATAGTTCAATTTGTAAAAAGTATAATAATCTTGATTTAACTCTCTCTCTCTCTCTCTCTCTCTCTCTCTCTATATATATATATATATATATATATATATATATATATATATATATATATATATAATTTTATCTTTCTTTCCTTCTTTTTATCTTTTCATTATGTTCAATTGAAACATATTAGCGTTATTCAATATCCGAGCAACGAGGGATTGTCTTAATATATATATATATATATATATATATATATATATATATATATATATATATATATATATATATATCCAAACCATAATTGTATTAGTTTGATAAGGATCTTTTTCCCGTAATGTGTCTACTATAAAAATCAAAATAAATAGAAAAAAATCAAAATTTACTTTCCAGAACATTTTTATTATGAAATATTGATTTTTCTCTAGTTGGATCATATATATATATATATATATATAATGTGTGTGTGTGCGTGTATATAATCTAAGATGAGAATCGTATCCAACATTAGAAACGTTTTTGAAAGATTTTGAAACAAAATCAAATTTCTTGCTAGATCATCTTAAGTCAGATTATAATCATTGATTTCTCGAATTTCTTTGTCCGACAAATATTTATTTCAAAATGCAACAGGTGCAAAGATAACAACACCCGATTTTAACAACACCGAATCGTCATCGATAAATCGACCTGATCATTTGTGGTTTGTCCACATGCAAGAGTTTCAAGTTTCCAAATTTTTTTGTGGGACGTCAGAAATGGTATCTTTGTGTTGTGTTCGAATTTTAAGAATTGAAATTTTAGAAAAGTGAAGAAATGCCTGGACATTTGATTCAGTTCTGATTTGTTTATTGATCTCTCGATGATTAAATACAAGGGATGGGTTGGTTGGTTGGTTGGTTGGTCTTACGGCTTGTAGGGTATTCAAAATATTTTAAACAAATTTTCAAACTCTTCTTTTAATCTATTGGGACTATAGAAGGGGGAAAAATAGATATTTGAGTCAACAAATTCCTGCTGAGGGGGGGGGGCAAAAAGAAGCGAGTTCACCGTCTTCTCGCAGGCCAAACTTTATTTTGGTCAACACAGTCTTCTTCTTCGATCAGCAGCTGAAAATCCGTCGTCGTCGTCGTCGTCAAAATAATCTTTTCTGACTGCCGTCTCACGTAAGCCCCATGCTTCTCCCGCTTTGGTTATTTATGGGCATATTACCCAAACATTCGGGCACATCAGTCGAACCTCGCGTCCGTCCAGTGCCTCAATCGCATTTGTTTTTGCATGCGGGAGGACACGGGTTCGATCCCGGCAGGCAAGACAATGTCTGGCTCTTTTTCTTTTCTCGTTCTCCGTCATAAGGACTCTAACAGGTACTACCACTCCGAGTTAGAGTGGACCTGGAAGTACATTGAAGTGCACTCGGTGTAATAATAAAACAAAAACAAGACTATTCTTATTGCGATTGTTTCGACTATAGTGCTCTTTGTGACAATATGGTGTGTCTTTATTTTATTCAAGAAAAGTTTTTACTTTATTTCATACAAGAAAATTCAGCCTTGATGTGTGTATTAACCTCTCAATAATGGAATAAAAACAAGACTACTTCCTATTTGATTGATTGCTTGGTTGGTTATTTGGTTGGTTGGTTGTATTTCTCTGCTTCTCAACCTTTTGGGTTATTTTATGCCGAAGACGTTATTTTATTTTATTCATTCTTGTTGGTATTCAATGTTTTAACTCATTTAAAAAAAAAAAACATTTTGAAAATAATTTTTTGATCAATTTAACCCATCGATGGGACCCTAACCTTCCGAGTCAGAGTGGACCTGGAAGTAATGGCAATTAAATAATAAAACAATTTTGAGATTATTTTGATTATACTACTTTCTACAACCTGGGCATACCACCGTGGTATAATGGTTAGCAAGCTAGTCTCACAGATCCATTACTGCTGAATAATGAGTTTGATCCTCGCTGGATGCCCAATACTTTAGACCTTGTCACATCCTACCCGTGGCAAACGGATTGGATAATAAGGGCTTCCCATGGTAGTGCATTTGTTAGCAAACTAGTATCGCATTTTCAAACTCTTCTTTTGAACTATTGAACCTATAGATAGGACCCTAACAGGTACTACCACTCCTGGGAGTAATGCCAATGACGTGCACTCGGTGTAATAATAAAACAAAAACAAAGCTATTCTTATTGGGATTGTTTCGACCATGCTACTTTCTACACCCTGGATGTCTAATCGTGGTGTAATGGTTAGTAAGCTAGTCTCGCAGATCAATTACTACTGAATAGGGAGTTTGATCCTCGATGGGTTCCATACTTACGACCTTGTGTCGAATCCAACCTCTGACGAACTATGAAACTATACAATTTATCGAAGAATGCGATGTATTAGATGTGAGAATTTCTGCTGTATTATATGAAAGGAATCTTTCTGTCTGGAACTTTGCAAAGTAAAAACGCATCAGTTATTGTAGAAGTAATCGACAAGTGGACTCATTCCTTCGCTCGGTGATATTTTGTGCTGATTCCTCACATTAAATATTATTATTATTATTATGGAGTTTTTCACACCTGCTGTAGCCGGTGGTTCACTGGCGGCTGAGTGACAGTAAATCTCTGTTCTCCAGGTCTCTTCTGGGTAATTCTTTTCCCGAACTTTGGGAATCGTTCGAAGAGCACCAATCACAATTGGTACGACATTCACCATCATGTTCCATAGGTTTTGTTCAGTCCTCTAGCAAGGTCCAACTATTTGTTTATCTTTCCGCTTTCTTTCATTTTCACGGGACGGCAAAATCCACGAGATGACAGGTTCTCTTCTTGTCAATTGATATTAGGTCTGGTTTCCTGGCCGGGATTAGGTGATCCGTCTGTACCCCGAAGTCTCAGAGAATTTGATGCGTCTCATTCCCCAGGACAGGTTCAGGCTTGTGCATATATCATATATGGTGAAAATTGAATTTCTTGCGCAATTCCCAGTAGATTACCTTTCCCACCGAGTCTTGTACTCTCTTTGTACTAGTTAGCTGCATTCGCTTATTATATGATTAACCGTTTCGTCTCTGTCTCCACACATTCTACACTTGCTGTCAATTCTACGTTCCAATTATTATTATTATTATTATTATTATTATTATTATTATTATTATTATTATTATTATCAGAGTTTTTCACACCTGCCATAGCCGGTGGCTCACTGGAGGCCGAGTGACAACAAGTCTCCTATATTATTATTATTATTATTATTATCATTATTATTATTATCTCCATGAAAGTTTTTCGCACCCGACTAAGCTAGTGGTTCATTGGAGGCTGAGTGACAGCAAGTCTCCCCAGGTCTCCAGGACTCTGCTGAGTATTCTAGCCTTAACAATGTTGTTATTTGGATGGTCTCAACTCATCCACGGATTTCCAATTTCTCCAGACTCTTTTCCGAACCCTTTGGGTTTGTTCCCAGGGCCCCAGTTGCGATTCGTGCGATCTTCACCCTCATGTTCCACAGTTTTTTCAGCTCCCTGCACAGGGCCAAGTATTTATTATTATTATTATTATTATTATTATTATTATTATTATTATTATTATTATTTCAATCCCAGCGAATTTTTCACACCAGTGTTAACTGGTGGCCTTTGACTAGAGCCTGAGTGACAACAAGTATCGTCAGGTCTCCAGGGATTTTCTAAATATTCTAGTCGATCTTAACAATGTTGCTATTTGGATGGTCTCGATTCTTTCTCTGATTTCCAATTCACCCAGTGTTCTTTCCAAACCGTTGGAGCTGTTCAAAGGGCACTAACTAAAATTGACATAACCTTAAACTTCACTTTCACAAAACTAAGCATTAAAAAATGGTAGAAAATTTAGTTAAATATTTTTTGTTTTTTTACTCAGGGGAGAAATGGACGAGTTTGACAAATATTGGTTCAGAATTTTTTGAATTATTGGGGTTTATTTGATTTGCATAATAACTTCAGACATGTCTATGTAAAGCCTTTATAAGAAATATGCACCATTTATTAGAACAATATTAGGGACTAGTTCTTCCTGAAGTAATGCATTTAACACGATCTCTTTTATCAACAGCTACAAATATTATTTCGCATGAGAGATTCTTTTGCTTCCAGAGACATTCAACTTTCAACTTTCAATGGTAATTCTCTGCCATCTTGGTTTATCTCACCTGGATCTGTCCTTGTTTGACACAATAAAAAAAGTATCTTGAGTTGACTAACTGAACCTTATTAAAGGTAATACAATGTGTGATAGTATGGAATATCCTGATCGGCAAGATCCTTCAGTATCTGTGCATGATTTATTCCCCGTATAAAAAATGTTATTTTAGACATTGAAAGGCTCCCAATAGTCTATGAGGATCATTCAGGACTGACAGATCCTATAAATACACCAACACTTCATATCTTGATTCAATAAGTCGCAACTAAAAATCTTCCACTTCAGTGGAACTTAAGATATTTACTCTTGACTCAAATCAAAGAAAAATGTACATTCAAACGTGACCTTTTATATATATATATATATATATATATATATATATATATATATATATATATATATATATATATATATATATATAAACTAGCAGAGACACAGAGCGTTGCATGGAATTTAAAAAAGTTAAAACTAAATCTCTATTCTATATCTATATATAAATTTATGGAAGCGCGTGGTGTAATGGTTAAAGTCATGGAAAATGGACTCGTCGCCCCGAGTTCAAATCCTGGACGGGGTAATTGCATTTCACTTAGTGCTTGGGAAAGGTATGAAACCTACTCTCCCTCCATCTATGGGTAAATAGTAGGGAAGACTGGGCTCTTTAACCTTGGTTAGGCAACCGGTCTAGGAGAAGGAAAACTCTGAATTCAAACCTGTTGAACTCCGCTTAAGAAATTGACAGTGTCGTATCCTGCTCGTGCGGAGGGGTTGGTAAATATATATATCTATATATAAATTATAAAAAAAGATCATGTTTCAATATATTTTACATATTCTTAATTTAAGTTGTTTATTATTATTATTATTATTATTATTATTATTATTATTATTATTATTATTCGTGCTTGCATTTTTTCTTTTATTTGTATTTTATTTGCTTTTTATTATGTTTTATCCTTTATTAATTTGTTTTATTCTTTAATCGCTTTTTAATCCTATATCATTGATTTATACCCTTATTATAATTTCATTCATAGGACCGGTTTAGCTCAGTCGGTAGAGCGTTCGGCTAGAAACCACCTGCATTCCTACTTCGATACCGGCCCTCGCCAACTCAGTGTATGAGTAGCACAGGGATCTGTGCGGTAAAGTAAGGAACTGATGGTAGGTGTGGCGCACCACATCAGACGCTAAAATAATCTCCTTGGTCTAGCGCTAGTGAAAGGGATAGACTCCCTCGCCGTATGGCTGATACCGACTTTAGGCCACCCAGACGACTTTATTTTTTTATTTAGCTTTTCTCATGAAAAATTAAGGTGTAAAAAGTTTTTAACACTGTCTTGGAGAAAAATAGGATGTGGATTGAACGTTGGTCTTTTCACACGATCGTTGTACAAACAAACATACAGACAGACATACAGAATATTTTCTTTACTGAGATTAAAGACTTTATTTTCTTTAAATTCCCGAAAACAAATCAGTGACGTCACTACAAAATGGAAACGTAATAACTTTTAAATTTGATTAAAAATCATTTCTCATTTTTATTTTCCATTCAAAAATATTTTTTTAGATGAAATAATAAACCATAAAATATGGTCATGGTGATGGTCGGTTAGACCGAAACGGGTACATATATAAAATTTATCGGATTTATCATTCAAGCTCTTTAATATATATATATATATATATATATATATATATATATAATATATACTTTATATACGCTTCCCAATTTTCAGGTTGAGCACTCTGTGTAGAAGGGAATAATTGCGAAAATTCACCGCTTCGGCGAAATGCTAGTCTCACTTGTTTACATAAGTTAGAGACCTCTGGTGAGTTTATTTCCGGTTTAGGAAATATAGCGATTATTCTGCCTTCTATTCTAGGCAGCTGCTTGTGGACCCATCGGTAAGAGACTTGACGAGCGAAAGTTCGTTCGGGTCTCGATCCCGACCAGAGGTAGCTGCTGAAAAATAAGTCTAGCTGTACTGATGAGGGGTGAAACCCCGAAACGCGCGTCTGCAGATTACTTTATATATATATATATATATATATATATAACTAGCAAAAGTACCCGGTCCATGACCGGACGAAACCATTTTCGGGAACATCAGGGTTGTTCCTAAAAATAAAAATCTCAAAAATCACCGAAATTTAATGTATTATTTAATGGTTTTATTTTAGGGAATTTTTTTTTTAAACATTGAAAATATTTAAAAAAAAATGTAATGTTTTTAAAGAATTTTATGTCATAATATTGCCCTTTTTTTGTAGAATTCAGAATTCATGTTTTATTTACAAAAAAAAAAAAAAAAAATCCAAATAGAAACTTATAAAAATCTTCTGATATAATTATTCAGACTATTATCCTTATAGAAAAAAAAATTAAAAATCGTTTTTTATCTGTTTATTTTTTTCAGATTTCATAAAATATAATGGGAGGGGGACCCCGTAAAAAATATTTCCCCTAACATAGTAAATAAAACTATTTCAAACATATTTTCATAGAATTTGTTAAAAAAGTCGGTAGTCATAACTTTGGTTACTTTAAATTTCAGTTGATTTAACGGTGCAAAAATGTAAACATTGTTTTCGTTCATAATTTTCATTATTTCCGTAAGTTGAATTTTTAAAAAAATCATCAGGAGTTAAAAAAAATGTTTCTTCTTTCGAATGGTATAAAAATTTTGAAGATAATAATAACCTTTATTTAAGTTTCATTGTGTACTTTGTATTACACACCAATGCTTAGCAAGTGTTATGTTGTAAGTAGAATATTGTTGTCTACCAAAAGTTTCACTGAAAATCCAGTTTGAAAATAATAATAGTTGGTTTGTTTTTATCCCCTTATATTCCGCAAAGAATTTGCAAATTTCTTGAATGATTTTTTTCTAAAACATTTTCGTACGTAATACAATTTTAAATTCAGTTTTTATTTGCTTGATGAGTTAGAAACACATTGTAAGTTATTTCTTTTAATTTTTTGTACATGACAACAATTGAAATCCAGTTCTTAACGATAAAAGAAGCTGAGAATCGAAAATATAAATTCTTCGTAAAGCAGTATCTATTTTTGCTTAAACTCAAGATAGTATTTTAAAAACATATTGTTTTAAAACGTTTTCATTAGTTCTCTAAAAAATTAAGACTTTTTTTTACCATTAGTATTAATTGCAAAACAACTCGTTTTATCATTTTTTATCTACATACAACCCTATACTGGTGAATATTTTAAAACATTTTCATGATATTTTTATTTACATTTAAAATATTATTTTAAAAAAATGTAACCGTAAATTTTCTACAATTTTTTGTGCATGACAACAATTTAAATTAAAGTGAGTATACAATTTAAGAATATGGACAAAGATTTGATTTTACGTTAAAAGTTATTCTGAAAAAAAATCGTATAATCGGCTCTCCAAAGCAAATATTTTTAACAGGCTGTAAAAAATAATTCAATGGTTAAAAACTCTTTCATTCTAACCAAATAAATATTTTAAAGATTGGACAAAAAAAAAAAAAAAAAAAAAAAGAAAAAGAAAATAAGAATTTGATTTTACGTTAAAATTTAGTCATAGTTGTAGCGGACATTTTGAATGACTGGTAGCCAACAGGCAGCTGATATTCTTTCTTTCTTTCCTTCTTCTTCTTTGGGCAGCTGAAATAGGCAACAGGCAAGCTTCTGCTGATACACTCAGCAGCAGGAGCAGCTTATGATACTTTCCGAAAATCGTTTGATTTTTGTTTAATTAATTAATTATATCCATTAATCAGTAAAAATCAATACCCAGATTTAGTGTGTTTCTTAGTTAGAAGGATATTTAGATGTATGCAAGATTTCGAATCTGAGTGACCTCCCGTTTTGGAGTTAATTAATTATATCCATTAATCAGTAAAAATCAATACCCAGATTTGGTGTGTTTCTTAGTTAGAAGGATATTTAGATGTATGCAAGATTTCGAATCTGAGTGACCTCCCGTTTTGGAGTTATACGTCGACACGTACATACCAAACTTCCTTTTATATATATATATATATATATATATATATATGTGTGTGTGTGTGTGTGTGTGAGTGTGTGTGTGTGTCTGTGTGTGTGTGTGTGCACGCGCGTGTGTGAGTGTGTGTGTGTGCTTATATATACATATATATGTCTATAGTATATATTATTTGGGATTTAGTATGAGGTATTAGGTGTGAAATATAAGAAACTGAGTTTTTGAATGTTGAGTTTCGTTTTATTTCGTAATATTTCGGGGATGTTATTCTCCTCCTCCAGAACGAATATAATGATTGATTTGTCCTTTTTGACATCTATATATACACTCTCATTGATGTTGATGATATGGGATGGCCGCTCCTCGTGACCTCCTTGCTTTGCGGCTACTCGTTTGTTTTTTTATCAAATAAACGAAACTTTAAAAAATGGGTTTCTTATATTTCATACCTAATGCTTCATACTATATATATATATATATATATATATATACCGTATTTGACGGCATATAGGACCTTTTTCCAAAATGTTGGCTAAAAAAATTGTCCTGCGTTTTATACATCGTGAGTGAAGTTTGAGACCTTCCGTAGGTCTAGGCTAATCTTCTCTATGATGCTCACTAACCCAGCTCACGCTCAGTGCTTTTACCTACTCTAAACTCCATGCATCCTTATTTTATTGCTGGTATTGTTATAATCAAGCACAGCTAGACTGTTTTTAACAATATATGCTTATATAGACTAAAAACTTTTTTCTTGAATCTGACCTGCTGAAATGGGGGGTGCGTCTTATATGCCAGTGCGTCTTATTTGACGTATGTCTTTTCAAATTTTCTGATGTTAAATCCTGTAAATACGTCTTTTAACATATGAAGTTGATTAAAATAATTACAATTAAGAACAAATTTTCAAAGGATTAAAGGGAGAGAACTTTATGAGCATTTCTTTAAAAAATGCAGGAATTAAAAAATTCAAAAATATAATCGAAAACATAAAGAGCGTCCACAATAATCAACCGACGTAATTTGCGGTCCATAAACATAACAGCAAGAAATATCTTCACATAAACACCAGAAGAACTATTAGCAGCCTGACGATGGTGAAATAACCTGAAACCTGGGTAGTTGCTTATGAAAAACATTAATAATTCAAAAATTCAACAAATATATATATATATATATATATATATATATATATATATATATATTCTTGGTGTTGAAGATCATTCGATGTCAAGCTCTTCTGTAGTTATACAAGTCATCCGTAGTGAGAGCTCGATGCACATTGTTTCAGATGTGTGAACGGAAAGTGCAGTGCAACTACACCAAGCTTAGCTCGTTACAGCATCTTCAGACACGGCGTCCTACACACCCATTATTTGTTTCGTGTGTGAAGCTGCTGTAACGAACTAAGCTTGGTGCAGTTGAAATAAATTATTACATGAATCAAATTTAAAGTATTTTGTGTCATTCATTCACGCACACAGATACACGGACATATATATATATATATATATATATATATATATATATATATATATATATAGTAGGTTCAAACCTAACGACATTTACTCCCCTTGATCAGTAGGGGACTAATGGGAACCCGGAATTGGGGTTTCCGTCATGACAATTTTGGGTTAGGGTTTGTCTAATAACGCAGACAAAGAATCTATGATCGCATAGACAAGTTCCAGATACCATATACTGACTTGAAACCTAAAATTAATAGATTCCTTCATACAAAATGGCAGCAACACTGGAATAACTGTATCCACAACAAACTCTTCCTAATCAAACCAACTTTGGGAGGCTGCAGACCAACTTTAAGGAAGTCTAGAAAGGAACAAGTCATTATGTCCCGATTATGCATTGGTCATACAAAACTAACACACTCTTATATACTCAAACAAGAACAACAACCACAATGTGAAACATGTCAAACACCCCTGACAGTCAAACACTTAATGATGGAATGCAGATTTTTTTGCTCACATCAGAAAACATTATTTTAAAGCAAACAATATGAAGGACCTATTTGAAAATGTTAACATAGAGGATATTTTCTCCTTTTTGAGGGAAATAAAATTATACCATAGAATATAGACATGAAACAAATCAATGTCATAGAGTATGATTCCCAATAATGCTAACACATTGTTAAAACCAATTACTAAATGTATATATATGAATACACAATATGTATAACAACCCAACCGCTAGGCATGATATAACCCTGGACGGGTTGATATGCCGTTAAAATTAATAAATCAAACCAAACCAAACCAAAGGAAATGATAGTCACCAATCACCTTTCATTGTGTGTATACGCTATTAAAACTTAGATATGCATATGTTCTATAACTGATATTGAACATGCCTTCCATATAGCTATATTGTTATAATCAAGAAATCCAATGGCGATTCACCTGACCAAATTGTCAGCGAGGTGATCATAGAATCTTTCGGTGTTTCGGGTCTTTCAACATCATACCCCTTCACCAAGTTGATCCAGCTGATGTTGATCAAGCACAGTTTTCTGGCTAGGTAACAGGATGTCATCTTTTATTTAGCGCAAATGCAGGCACATGTTTGCCAAATAAATGATGCCCTCTCGGACCCAATTTTATTTGATACAAATACATACATTTTAGTTTGAGCATATAGTCTGATTTTTAAAGGTGGGGGATGAGGACAGGAGTGGTCTTCAGAGAAACCTTTAGAAACAATGAACAATCCTTGCGTGACCCATTCAAACTTATAGTGATACATTCTCACGATCCTTTTTTCGTACTAACTGTACTAAGTTGCACCAAAATGACTCATCTTTGTGTAATACATACTTTAAAAAATTCTATTGAGAGAATCAGGTAAGATGATCTCCAACTAAAAAACCCTAAAAAAACGAACAATAATGAACGACACTAAAGACTTTTATAATGTTACGATTCGTGTAACCATTTTAGAGCTGTAATTGAAAGCAGTTTTACAGTGGAGATCCCTTCTTGTAGAAAGATGTAGTATCAGTTTTAATCCTTGTCCGCTGATCCGTCTTGAGCTGTATCAGAGTATTATCTTGTCTTGAAGTAGAGAGTTTTATAATTATCAGAGTTTATTCTATTTTGAAGTAGAGAGTTGTATAATCCTCGTCTGTTGCTCTGTGCTTCCAGCGAGTAATTTTAGGACAATTTATCAACGCCTTTAAATAGTAAATTAAATACATTTTTGGGCGTTTTTGATTGGCTGATTCAGCTACCGCTTTTTGAACAGTTTATAAATATAAGTTGTAATCTTCAGCACACCTTATACCTCCAAAATCCCTGTGGTATAAATGGTTGTCAAGCTAGATTCGCAGACCATTATTAGTGAGTTCGATTCTCACTGGCGCCCCATACTTCTGGCCTTGTCCCACATCTAAGCTAAGATTAATCAATAACTATACTCCAAAATCATGTGGTGTAATGGTTAGCAATCTAGATTCGCAGACCATTGTTAATGAGTTCGATTCTCAAGAATTATTTTAAAACATTTTCATGATATTTTTATTTACATTTAAAATATATTTTAAAAAAATGTAACCGTAAATTTTCTACAATTTTTTGTGCATGACAACAATTTAAATTAAAGTGAGTATACAATTAAGAATATGGACAAAGATTTGATTTTACGTTAAAAGTTATTCTGAAAAAAAATCGTATAATCGGCTCTCCAAAGCAAAATATTTTTAACAGGCTGTAAAAAATAATTCAATGGTTAAAAACTCTTTCATTCTAACCAAATAAATATTTAAAGATTGGAACAAAAAAAAAAAAAAAAAAAAAAGAAAAAGAAAATAAGAATTTGATTTTACGTTAAAATTTAGTCATAGTTGTAGCGGACATTTTGAATGACTGGTAGCCAACAGGCAGCTGATATTCTTTCTTCTTTTCCTTCTTCTTCTTTGGGCAGCTGAAATAGGCAACAGGCAAGCTTCTGCTGATACACTCAGCAGCAGGAGCAGCTTATGATACTTTCCGAAAATCGTTTGATTTTTTGTTTAATTAATTAATTATATCCATTAATCAGTAAAAATCAATACCCAGATTTAGTGTGTTTCTTAGTTAGAAGGATATTTAGATGTATGCAAGATTTCGAATCTGAGTGACCTCCCGTTTTGGAGTTAATTAATTATATCCATTAATCAGTAAAAATCAATACCCAGATTTGGTGTGTTTCTTAGTTAGAAGGATATTTAGATGTATGCAAGATTTCGATCTGATCTGAGTGACCTCCCGTTTTGGAGTTATACGTCGACACGTACATACCAAACTTCCTTTTATATATATATATATATATATATATATATATGTGATGTGTGTGTGTGTGTGGTGTGTGTGTGTGTGTCTTGTGTGTGTGTGTGTGCACGCGCGTGTGTGAGTGTGTGTGTGTGCTTATATATACATATATATGTCTATAGTATATATTATTTGGGATTTAGTATGAGGTATTAGGTGTGAAATATAAGAAACTGAGTTTTTGAATGTTGAGTTTCGTTTTATTTCGTAATATTTCGGGGATGTTATTCTCCTCCTCCAGAACGAATATAATGATTGATTTGTCCTTTTTGACATCTATATATACACTCTCATTGATGTTGATGATATGGGATGGCGCTCCTCGTGACCTCCTTGCTTTGCGGCTACTCGTTTGTTTTTTATCAAATAAACGAAACTTTAAAAAAATGGGTTTCTTATATTTCATACCTAATGCTTCATACTATATATATATATATATATATATATATACCGTATTTGACGGCATATAGGACCTTTTTCCAAAATGTTGGCTAAAAAAATTGTCCTGCGTTTTATACATCGTGAGTGAAGTTTGAGACCTTCCGTAGGTCTAGGCTAATCTTCTCTCTATGATGCTCACTAACCCAGCTCACGCTCAGTGCTTTTACCTACTCTAAACTCCATGCATCCTTATTTTATTGCTGGTATTGTTATAATCAAGCACAGCTAGACTGTTTTTAACAATATATGCTTATATAGACTAAAAACTTTTTTCTTGAATCTGACCTGCTGAAATGGGGGGTGCGTCTTATATGCAGTGCGTCTTATTTGACGTATGTCTTTTCAAATTTTCTGATGTTAAATCCTGTAAATACGTCTTTTAACATATGAAGTTGATTAAAATAATTACAATTAAGAACAAATTTTCAAAGGATTAAAGGGAGAGAACTTTATGAGCATTTTTTAAAAAATGCAGGAATTAAAAAATTCAAAAATATAATCGAAAACATAAAGAGCGTCCACAATAATCAACCGGAGGTAAATATATATATCTATATATAAATTATAAAAAAGATCATGTTTCAATATATTTTACATATTCTTAATTTAAGTTGTTTATTATTATTATTATTATTTATTAATTATTATTATTATTATTATTATTCGTGCTTGCATTTTTTCTTTTATTTGTATTTTATTTGCTTTTTATTATGTTTTATCCTTTATTAATTTGTTTTATTCTTTAATCGCTTTTTAATCCTATATCATTGATTTATACCCTTATTATAATTTCATTCATAGGACCGGTTTAGCTCAGTCGGTAGAGCGTTCGGCTAGAAACCACCTGCATTCCTACTTCGATACCGGCCCTCGCCAACTCAGTGTATGAGTAGCACAGGGATCTGTGCGGTAAAGTAAGGAACTGATGGTAGGTGTGGCGCACCACATCAGACGCTAAAATAATCTCCTTGGTCTAGCGCTAGTGAAAAGGGGATAGACTCCCTCGCCGTATGGCTGATACCGACTTTAGGCCACCCAGACGACTTTATTTTTTTATTTAGCTTTTCTCATGAAAAATTAAGGTGTAAAAAGTTTTTAACACTGTCTTGGAGAAAAATAGGATGTGGATTGAACGTTGGTCTTTTCACACGATCGTTGTACAAACAAACATACAGACAGACATACAGAATATTTTCTTTACTGAGATTAAAGACTTTATTTTCTTTAAATTCCCGAAAACAAATCAGTGACGTCACTACAAAATGGAAACGTAATAACTTTTAAATTTGATTAAAAATCATTTCTCATTTTTATTTTCCATTCAAAAATATTTTTTTAGATGAAATAATAAACCATAAAATATGGTCATGGTGATGGTCGGTTAGACCGAAACGGGTACATATATAAAATTTATCGGATTTATCATTCAAGCTCTTTAATATATATATATATATATATATATATATATATATATATATATATACTTTATATACGCTTCCCAATTTTCAGGTTGAGCACTCTGTGTAGAAGGGAATAATTGCGAAAATTCACCGCTTCGGCGAAATGCTAGTCTCACTTGTTTACATAAGTTAGAGACCTCTGGTGAGTTTATTTCCGGTTTAGGAAATATAGCGATTATTCTGCCTTCTATTCTAGGCAGCTGCTTGTGGACCCATCGGTAAGAGACTTGACGAGCGAAAGTTCGTTCGGGTCTCGATCCCGACCAGAGGTAGCTGCTGAAAAATAAGTCTAGCTGTACTGATGAGGGGTGAAACCCCGAAACGCGCGTCTGCAGATTACTTTATATATATATATATATATATATATATACTAGCAAAAGTACCCGGTCCATGACCGGACGAAACCATTTTCGGGAACATCAGGGTTGTTCCTAAAAATAAAAATCTCAAAAATCACCGAAATTTAATGTATTATTTAATGGTTTATTTTAGGGAATTTTTTTTTAAACATTGAAAATATTTAAAAAAAAATGTAAATGTTTTTAAAAGAATTTTATGTCATAATATTGCCCTTTTTTTGTAGAATTCAGAATTCATGTTTTATTTACAAAAAAAAAAAAAAAAAAATCCAAATAGAAACTTATAAAAATCTTCTGATATAATTATTCAGACTATTATCCTTATAGAAAAAAAAATTAAAAATCGTTTTTTATCTGTTTATTTTTTTTCAGATTTCATAAAATATAATGGGAGGGGGACCCCGTAAAAAATATTTCCCTAACATAGTAAATAAAACTATTTCAAACATATTTTCATAGAATTTGTTAAAAAGTCGGTAGTCATAACTTTGGTTACTTTAAATTTCAGTTGATTTAACGGTGCAAAAATGTAAACATTGTTTTCGTTCATAATTTTCATTATTTCCGTAAGTTGAATTTTTAAAAAAAATCATCAGGAGTTAAAAAAATGTTTCTTCTTTCGAATGGTATAAAAATTTTGAAGATAATAATAACCTTTATTTAAGTTTCATTGTGTACTTTGTATTACACACCAATGCTTAGCAAGTGTTATGTTGTAAGTAGAATATTGTTGTCTACCAAAAGTTTCACTGAAAATCCAGTTTGAAAATAAATAGTTGGTTTGTTTTTATCCCCTTATATTCCGCAAAGAATTTGCAAATTTCTTGAATGATTTTTTTCTAAAACATTTTCGTACGTAATACAATTTTAAATTCAGTTTTTATTTGCTTGATGAGTTAGAAACACATTGTAAGTTATTTCTTTTAATTTTTTGTACATGACAACAATTGAAATCCAGTTCTTAACGATAAAAGAAGCTGAGAATCGAAAATATAAATTCTTCGTAAAGCAGTATCTATTTTTGCTTAAACTCAAGATAGTATTTTAAAAACATATTGTTTTAAACTTTTCATTAGTTCTCTAAAAAATTAAGACTTTTTTTACCATTAGTATTAATTGCAAAACAACTCGTTTTATCATTTTTTATCTACATACAACCCTATACTGGTGAATATTTTAAACATTTTCATGATATTTTTATTTACATTTAAAATATTATTTTAAAAAAATGTAACCGTAAATTTTCTACAATTTTTTGTGCATGACAACAATTTAAATTAAAGTGAGTATACAATTTAAGAATATGGACAAAGATTTGATTTTACGTTAAAAGTTATTCTGAAAAAAAATCGTATAATCGGCTCTCCAAAGCAAAATATTTTTAACAGGCTGTAAAAAATAATTCAATGGTTAAAAACTCTTTCATTCTAACCAAATAAATATTTTAAAGATTGGACAAAAAAAAAAAAAAAAAAAAAAAGAAAAAGAAAATAAGAATTTGATTTTACGTTAAAATTTAGTCATAGTTGTAGCGGACATTTTGAATGACTGGTAGCCAACAGGCAGCTGATATTCTTTCTTTCTTTCCTTCTTCTTCTTTGGGCAGCTGAAATAGGCAACAGGCAAGCTTCTGCTGATACACTCAGCAGCAGGAGCAGCTTATGATACTTTCCGAAAATCGTTTGATTTTTGTTTAATTAATTAATTATATCCATTAATCAGTAAAAATCAATACCCAGATTTAGTGTGTTTCTTAGTTAGAAGGATATTTAGATGTATGCAAGATTTCGAATCTGAGTGACCTCCCGTTTTGGAGTTAATTAATTATATCCATTAATCAGTAAAAATCAATACCCAGATTTGGTGTGTTTTCTTAGTTAGAAGGATATTTAGATGTATGCAAGATTTCGAATCTGAGTGACCTCCCGTTTTGGAGTTATACGTCGACACGTACATACCAAACTTCCTTTTTTATATATATATATATATTATATATATATATGTGTGTGTGTGTGTGTGTGAGTGTGTGTGTGTGTGTCTGTGTGTGTGTGTGTGCACGCGCGTGTGTGAGTGTGTGTGTGTGCTTATATATACATATATATGTCTATAGTATATATTATTTGGGATTTAGTATGAGGTATTAGGTGTGAAATATAAGAAACTGAGTTTTTGAATGTTGAGTTTCGTTTTATTTCGTAATATTTCGGGGATGTTATTCTCCTCCTCCAGAACGAATATAATGATTGATTTGTCCTTTTTGACATCTATATATACACTCTCATTGATGTTGATGATATGGGATGGCCGCTCCTCGTGACCTCCTTGCTTTGCGGCTACTCGTTTGTTTTTTATCAAATAAACGAAACTTTAAAAAAATGGGTTTCTTATATTTCATACCTAATGCTTCATACTATATATATATATATATATATATATATACCGTATTTGACGGCATATAGGACCTTTTTCCAAAATGTTGGCTAAAAAAATTGTCCTGCGTTTTATACATCGTGAGTGAAGTTTGAGACCTTCCGTAGGTCTAGGCTAATCTTCTCTATGATGCTCACTAACCCAGCTCACGCTCAGTGCTTTTACCTACTCTAAACTCCATGCATCCTTATTTTATTGCTGGTATTGTTATAATCAAGCACAGCTAGACTGTTTTTAACAATATATGCTTATATAGACTAAAAACTTTTTTCTTGAATCTGACCTGCTGAAATGGGGGGTGCGTCTTATATGCCAGTGCGTCTTATTTGACGTATGTCTTTTTCAAATTTTCTGATGTTAAATCCTGTAAATACGTCTTTTTAACATATGAAGTTGATTAAAATAATTACAATTAAGAACAAATTTTCAAAGGATTAAAGGGAGAGAACTTTATGAGCATTTCTTTAAAAAATGCAGGAATTAAAAAATTCAAAAATATAATCGAAAACATAAAGAGCGTCCACAATAATCAACCGACGTAATTTGCGGTCCATAAACATAACAGCAAGAAATATCTTCACATAAACACCAGAAGAACTATTAGCAGCCTGACGATGGTGAAATAACCTGAAACCTGGGTAGTTGCTTATGAAAAACATTAATAATTCAAAAATTCAACAAATATATATATATATATATATATATATATATATATATATATATATTCTTGGTGTTGAAGATCATTCGATGTCAAGCTCTTCTGTAGTTATACAAGTCATCCGTAGTGAGAGCTCGATGCACATTGTTTCAGATGTGTGAACGGAAAGTGCAGTGCAACTACACCAAGCTTAGCTCGTTACAGCATCTTCAGACACGGCGTCCTACACACCCATTATTTGTTTCGTGTGAAGCTGCTGTAACGAACTAAGCTTGGTGCAGTTGAAATAAATTATTACATGAATCAAATTTAAAGTATTTTGTGTCATTCATTCACGCACACAGATACACGGACATATATATATATATATATATATATATATATATATATATTATATATATATATATTGTTAGGTTCAAACCTAACGACATTTACTCCCCTTGATCAGTAGGGGACTAATGGGAACCCGGAATTGGGGTTTCCGTCATGACAATTTGGGTTAGGGTTTGTCTAATAACGCAGACAAAGAATCTATGATCGCATAGACAAGTTCCAGATACCATATACTGACTTGAAACCTAAAATTAATAGATTCCTTCATACAAAATGGCAGCAACACTGGAATAACTGTATCCACAACAAACTCTTCCTAATCAAACCAACTTTGGGAGGCTGCAGACCAACTTTAAGGAAGTCTAGAAAGGAACAAGTCATTATGTCCCGATTATGCATTGGTCATACAAAACTAACACACTCTTATATACTCAAACAAGAACAACAACCACAATGTGAAACATGTCAAACACCCCTGACAGTCAAACACTTAATGATGGAATGCAGATTTTTGCTCACATCAGAAAACATTATTTTAAAGCAAACAATATGAAGGACCTATTTGAAAATGTTAACATAGAGGATATTTTCTCCTTTTTGAGGGAAATAAAATTATACCATAGAATATAGACATGAAACAAATCAATGTCATAGAGTATGATTCCCAATAATGCTAACACATTGTTAAAACCAATTACTAAATGTATATATATGAATACACAATATGTATAACAACCCAACCGCTAGGCATGATATAACCCTGGACGGGTTGATATGCCGTTAAAATTAATAAATCAAACCAAACCAAACCAAAGGAAATGATAGTCACCAATCACCTTTCATTGTGTGTATACGCTATTAAAACTTAGATATGCATATGTTCTATAACTGATATTGAACATGCCTTCCATATAGCTATATTGTTATAATCAAGAAATCCAAATGGCAGATTCACCTGACCAAATTGTCAGCGAGGTGATCATAGAATCTTTCGGTGTTTCGGGTCTTTCAACATCATACCCCTTCACCAAGTTGATCCAGCTGATGTTGATCAAGCACAGTTTTCTGGCTAGGTAACAGGATGTCATCTTTATTTAGCGCAAATGCAGGCACATGTTTGCCAAATAAATGATGCCCTCTCGGACCCAATTTATTTGATACAAATAACACATACATTTTAGTTTGAGCATATAGTCTGATTTTTAAAGGTGGGATGAGGACAGGAGTGGTCTTCAGAGAAACCTTTAGAAACAATGAACAATCCTTGCGTGACCCATTCAAACTTATAGTGATACATTCTCACGATCCTTTTTCGTACTAACTGTACTAAGTTGCACCAAAATGACTCATCTTTGTGTAATACCATACTTTAAAAAATTCTATTGAGAGAATCAGGTAAGATGATCTCCAACTAAAAAACCCTAAAAAAAAACGAACAATAATGAACGACACTAAGACTTTTATAATGTTACGATTCGTGTAACCATTTTAGAGCTGTAATTGAAAGCAGTTTTACAGTGGAGATCCCTTCTTGTAGAAAGATGTAGTATCAGTTTTAATCCTTGTCCGCTGATCCGTCTTGAGCTGTATCAGAGTATTATCTTGTCTTGAAGTAGAGAGTTTTATAATTATCAGAGTTTATTCTATTTTGAAGTAGAGAGTTGTATAATCCTCGTCTGTTGCTCTGTGCTTCCAGCGAGTAATTTTAGGACAATTTATCAACGCCTTTAAATAGTAAATTAAATACATTTTTGGGCGTTTTTGATTGGCTGATTCAGCTACCGCTTTTTTGAACAGTTTATAAATATAAGTTGTAATCTTCAGCACACCTTATACCTCCAAAATCCTGTGGTATAATGGTTGTCAAGCTAGATTCGCAGACCATTATTAGTGAGTTCGATTCTCACTGGGCGCCCCATACTTCTGGCCTTGTCCCACATCTAAGCTAAGATTAATCAATAACTATACCTCCAAAATCATGTGGTGTAATGGTTAGCAATCTAGATTCGCAGACCATTGTTAATGAGTTCGATTCTCAATAGGCACCCCTTAATTCTGGCCTTGTGCCACATCTAAGCTAAGCTTAGTAAATAACTAGGGCACCTCGCGTGGTGTAATGGTTAGCAAGTTAGATTCGCAGACCATTGTTAGTGAGTTCGATTCTTACTATATATAGTGGTGATCCTCTGTGGCATAAAGTTTATCCTTTTTGAAGTAGAAGGATGTAGTATCAGTTCTAATCCTTGTCCGCTGATCCGGCCGTAGAGAGTGGTATGATTCTCGTCTATTGGTTTGTCTTTCCATGGCGAGTAATTCTATAACAATTTATCAACGCCTTTGAATAGTAAATTAAATATATATTTTGGTGTTTTTGATTGGCCCATTTAGCCACTGCTGTTTTGGAACAGCTTATAAATATAAGTCGTGATCTTCAGCACACTTTATACCCACAAAATAACCGAATATATAATGTGTACAGCCTGTGAATCTTCCAATCAAATTGTGACAATTCGTTTTTTACAAATACTAACAAAAAAAAAAACAAAAAAAAAAAAACAACAACAAAAAAGTCCTCTGGGCGGTGTCAACAAATCTGAATAAGATATTGACTGAGGGAAGTGGGAGTTAAAAAATCAGTGTAAGAGGGGTTGTATCATAAGTATGTAAAATCATCAAATTTATTCAAGGAGTAAAAAAAATAAAAAATAAATAAATAAAACAATTAAAAATGGAAACGTAGTTCTGTTTCACTCAAATAAAAGGCTGCATGCATTTATTAATGATTAATTAAATAAATATTTTGAATATTTTACTCATAAATTTTACACAAAATCCTAGGTATTTATTTATTTGTAAACTTTTTAGTTAACCTCTTCTCTAGTTGTTAAAAAAAGGACGAGAGTAAAAAATGATTTTAAAACTGATTACAGGGTTGTTCTTTATTCTATGTATTGACGATTTTTGGTATTGTGACGTAAGCAGTGACGTAGTTTCGGTTAAAGACAAATGGAGAACAAATCTCCATTATTAATTGATGAGAAATGATATATGAGAGCATCCATGGTCATACTCTTAATAATCTTTTTTACTTACTTGAGTAGCTGGATGATCTGTCTTTAGCTTCAAGATGCTGGTTCGCCACTTGTTCACCAAGAGACAACCAAGGCTTGTATTCTGTTATCACATTTTTATTTAGAACCAGACTTACTTACTTGAGTAGCTGGATGATCTGTCTTTAGCTTCAAGGGTGCCACACTTGTTCACCAAGAGACAACCAAGGCTTGTATTCTGTTATCACATTTTTATTTAGAACCAGACTTACTTACTTGAGTAGCTGGATGATCTGTCTTTAGCTTCAAGATGCTGGTTCGCCACTTGTTCACCAAGAGACAACCAAGGCTTGTATTCTGTTATCACATTTTTATTTAGAACCAGACTTACTTACTTGAGTAGCTGGATGATCTGTCTTTAGCTTCAAGATGCTGGTTCGCCACTTGTTCACCAAGAGACAACCAAGGCTTGTATTCTGTTATCACATTTTATTTAGAACCAGACTTACTTACTTGAGTAGCTGGATGATCTGTCTTTAGCTTCAAGATGCTGGTTCGCCACTTGTTCACCAAGAGACAACCAAGGCTTGTATTCTGTTATCACATTTTTATTTAGAACCAGACTTACTTACTTGAGTAGCTGGATGATCTGTCTTTAGCTTCAAGATGCTGGTTCGCCACTGTTCACCAAGAGACAACCAAGGCTTGTATTCTGTTATCACATTTTATTTAGAACCAGACTTACTTACTTGAGTAGCTGGATCTGTCTTTAGCTTCAAGATGCTGGTTCGCCACTTGTTCACCAAGAGACAACCAAGGCTTGTATTCTGTTATCACATTTTTATTTAGAACCAGACTTTCTCTACATCGGATCCTTCAACCGCATGCGTGGGGACGAAGCCGGTTCGTCTTTACATCATGACGTCTCCGGCCGAACTGACTAAGCTAAGCTCTGTGCCTTCTTTCCCACAGTCTGTGTAACTGGGAAGTAGGTTACCTAAAGGTTATTTCATGTCAATCATCTAACCCTCCTCCGATTTTGAATTTCAACCCTTGAATTCAAAATTTATAGTAACCGTCTCTACACTAACCGCCCCAAAACAACGGTTTATTATCAATACTAGCAAATATATGCACCCTCTGGGTGCAAGTATTTAAGTTTTAATGTAATAAATATTATATTAAATTAGAAAGGCTAATGAAACTAAATAAGAATGCAGATAAAAATATTTCAAACTGAGGCGGGTATAATCGAAAAATAGAACAACTGAAACTTACCCTTCCATCACTCCCGTCTTTCATTACTAAATTTTCATAATTCAACTATTTAGTTAAAATAGGAAGTAAAGAATAAGATAACAGTTATTTCTTCTTGTTAATGGATTTCTTTTAAGATTTATCCCCGAGATTTTTGCTCATATTCATTAAGATAAAATCAAACAATTAGATAATCAATAATACCTAGCGCATATTCATCAAAATCGAATTTTCAATATCAATATGCAAATTAGCCTTCCCGTTCACACTGTAAAGCGCTATTCTGTTGTATATACAATTGCATGTTATTAGTATGTAGATATAGTCAACAGTATTAACAATGTAAATCAATTTTATCAATAATTGAGGTTTAAATAAAAATAAATCATGGAAAATGTGACGTAAATAGCTAAGAGTAATTGTGACTTGAATAGTTATATAGTTTCGGTTACATACAGACTAACACACAATATCTATTATAAAAGTAAAGTCGTCGGGGCGCCTAATATCGGTATCAGCCAGACAGCGAGGGAGTCTATCCTTTTTCACTTGTGCTAGACCAAGGAGATTATTTTAGCATCTGAGGTGGAGCGCCACACCTACCATCAGCTCCTCACTTTCCCGAACAGATCTCTGTGCTACTCATACGCTGAGTTGGCGAGGGCCGGCATCGAACCAAGAACCTTGTGGTTTCTAGCTGAACGCTCTACCGACTGAGCTAACCCGGCTGATATCTATTATAATATGATACAACAATTAATATTGGACTCTTTCCCTACCATAAGAAAGAAAGAATCCAATAAGTTGCTCTATCTCCTCCTGAAACGTTCTGAATGGATTTATCATAGGTAGGTTAGTATTTACCCAACCATTTTGCCACGGGTAGGATGTGACACAAGGTTGCTATTATATGCTATCCAGTGAGGATCAAAATAGCTATTCAGTAGTAATGGATCTGCGAGACTAGCTTGCTGACCATTACACCACGATGGGACGCCCTTTTTACCCAACCCTTTCGCCATGGGTAGGATGTGACACAAGGTTTAAACTTTGTGGCATCGAGTGAGAATAGAACTTACTATTCAGTAGTAATGGATCTGCGAGACTAGCTTGCTCCATTACACCACGATGGGACGCCCTTACCCTTTCGCCATGGGTAGGATGTGACACAAGGTTTAAACTTTGTGGCATCGAGTGAGGATAGAACTTACTATTCAGCCTGCGAGATAGCTTGCTAACCATTACACCACGTCTGGGCTCACTGAATTAGTCACAGGTATGTTATTCATATTTTAAAAAAATAATTTGTTACGCAATAAAAAAATGTTACGCAATATTAAATAATGCGTTCCAAACGAGTGAAGATACAAAGTCCAAACATTGCCATCAAGGGGGGGGGGTCCTAAAAAAACAACAAAATACTAAAACAAAATCAAGATATATGCATATTTACCCACCCCAAAAATTTGAGTACTAAATCTCATATTCTAAAAATCATATATCAGCCCTCTGAGCATGAAATATCGTATTCTTAAAAAAACAAAAAAACTTATATATATATATATATATATATATATATATATATATAAATATAAAAAATGCACAATGCTTTATTTTCGATACACACACTTACACAATCCCATACTTTCTTTTCGATACACACACTTATACAATCCCATACTCACACCGTAAAAGAGAATATTTGACGTCACATTTCAAACCGTCTCCTTTTTTCAAACTTCAAATTTTAAACAGACTGATAAACAAGGACTATCACTCGCTTTTCTCGTTATTCTGTGATAAAAAATTCTTATTACCTTCCATATACCAACAAATGCCCTGAAGATGATCTAATTAATAGATCGAAACACTGCAGCGTCGGCCAATAAACTCACCACTTAACTCATTTAAACCTGTGTTTTTTCAATCTTTCTTAATATACTGCATATATATATATATATATATATATATATATATATATATATATATATATATACATATATATATATATATATATATATATAAAATATATATATATATAAAAATATATATATAAAAAAACAAAAAATAAAAAATATATATATATAAAAAAATAAAAAATAAATATTCACTCTGATGAAGGTCGATTCTTGTATGTGTGCGAAATATTTTCACACACATAAACTGACCGAAACACATGTGTAAGTGATTGATTAAATTCATTTTATCCATTTACTTTTCTTTTCTTTACTCATTTTTCCTCATATTGTCGGATTCAATTCCTTTTCCATTTTTACACACACACACACACATATATATATATATATATATATATATATATATATATATATATATATATATAGTATCCAATTGCTACTTTAACACTTCTGGTGCAGTGGAGTCAGTAAATTATGCAAAAAGTGATGAATATATTAAGATATATATATAATATATATTTTTTTCTTAAGTGCATCTGCACGAGTGGCTTAACAAACCAATTTTTGACTGGCAATCTCTGGTGCTGTGACGCTTGCAAGGGTTGTTGTCTCTCCTTCATTCGGACTCTCTCCTTCACTATTTTTCGTAGAGAACGTTGGCGAGGGATTGTCATGGATATCCTTGCTAACATAACTATATCATTTTAGGCATATAATTAAAACAAAAACCGTGGTTGAGATTACAAACCTAGACTTTCACATTTTTCTTTTCTTTTCTTTTTTTTTCTATTTTTCTTTCTTTCTCTGTCTCTTTCTTTCTTTCTTTCTTTCTTTCTTTCATTATTTATTAATTTCTTTCTTTCTTTCTTTTCTTATTTCTTTCTTTCTTTACTTTTCTGTCTTTCTTTCCTTATTTCTTTCTTTCTTTCTTTCTTTCTTTGTTTGTTTCCTTATTTATTAATTTCTTTCTTTCTTTCTTTTCTTATTTCTTTCTTTCTTTTCTTTACTTTCTTTCTTTTTTCTTTCTTTATTTCCTTATTTCTTCTTTCTTTCTTTCTTTCTTTCTTTATTTATTTCCTTCTTTCATTCTTTCTTTCTTTAAATATAGAGTAGTAATAATAATGATATTAGTTAAAGTAGCAGAGGAAAATATTTAAGTTATTGTAATAACAATACAGAAATGAGAATTAAAGAATAAATAAACGAATAGAATAAGATTATTGTAATAACAATACAGAAATGAGATCTAAGGAATAAATAAACGAATAGAATAAGATTATTGTAATAACAATACAGAAATGAGATCTAAGGAATAAATAAACGAATAGAATAAGATTATTGTAATAACAATACAGAAATGAGATCTAAGGAATAAATAAACGAATAAGATTATTGTAATAACAATACAGAAATGAGACTAAGGAATAAATAAACGAATAGAATAAGATTATTGTAATAACAATACAGAAATGAGAACTAAGGAATAAATAAACGAATAGAATAAGATTATTGTAATAACAATACAGAAATGAGAACTAAGGAATAAATAAACGAATAGAATAAGATTATTGTAATAACAATACAGAAATGAGAACTAAGGAATAAATAAACGAATAGAATAAGATTATTGTAATAACAATACAGAAATGAGAACTAAGGAATAAATAAACGAATAGAATAAGATTATTGTAATAACAATACAGAAATGAGAACTAAGGAATAAATAAACGAATAGAATAAGATTATTGTAATAACAATACAGAAATGAGAACTAAGGAATAAATAAACGAATAGAATAAGATTATTGTAATAACAATACAGAAAAGAAACTAAGGAATAAATAAACGAATAGAATAAGGTAATAACAATACAGAAATGAGATCTAAGGAATAAATAAACGAATAGAATAAGATTATTGTAATAACAATACAGAAATGAGAACTAAGGAATAAATAAACGAATAGAATAAGATTATTGTAATAACAATACAGAAATGAGAACTAAGGAATAAATAAACGAATAGAATAAGATTATTGTAATAACAATACAGAAATGAGAACTAAGAAATAAATAAACGAATAGAATAAGCTTCACGCGGTAATTGAGAGAAAAATATTAACTAACATGTGTTGACTTATTTTGCTTATGCTTAAGGTGTGTGTCAAAAGTCCACTTCTACTTATAGACTCGCCAAGAACTATGTGACCAAGCTCCTGGCCAATCACTGGCAGTACTCTGCTGCTGTTATAATATTTATACAGGCTGTACTGGTCATAACTACTCACAGCTACTTTGAACCTTCGTGGACGACGGAACATAGGAGTAAATCACTGGACTCTTAAAACTACGCAGGATAGGACTTATACACTTACCAAAGGATTCCATAACTCAGGACTTACTTACTTCAAGTCCTTTTCAACTGTCCAAGGATGGCGTTCAAACACTTAAAAACATGGCGTTCAACCGTTATCATCCGAAAAGAAGTTCATCTCAGTTTAACTAAGGAATTACATCGACTTAAGCGCAGGGTAGGGCCCTGATTAAATAATTTGGATTGAAACCATGGTAGACCCCAAACTCCTTTCCTCTACTACTATAATTAACATTACACACACACACACACACACACACACACACACATATATATATATATATATGAGGTGAGGTAAAAGGAAAAGTGAACAAAAATAATGACTCAAACAAGTCCAAGTAGGAGAGAAATATTTCGTCCTTCTGACGCGAAGAACATCTTCAGTCTGACTTTATTCAAAGCAAAATACGTACATTAGTGTTTATAGAAGAGAAAGTGAGTTAGTGGTGGAATTGAGGGGTAGGGAGGTTAGGGAGGACTTTATTGAAATGAGAATAACATCATATAAAGTGGAGGGGGAGTTTAGAGGATTGTGGTTTGCGTGGGAAGATGAGAAGATGGGGTTGCTAGGTGCTTGTTGGGAAAGGGGGTAGTTGGGAAATGGGTAAAATTCTTGGTTAGGGGAGAGTTTGATTTATTGCATGGGGATGATAAGGAGGAATGTGGTGTTGGGTGTCATTGAATTAGGCTGTCAGTTTTATGGTGGGTTTGGATAGGAATTTTGATTCTTTGCGAGTGGAGGGGAAGAAACGAGATGACTGAAGATGTTCTTCGCGTCAGAAGGACGAAATATTTCCCTCCTACTTGGACTTGTTGAGTCATCATTTTTGTTCACTTTTCCTTTTACCTCACCTCATACTGTCGGATTTTACTCCAAACCCCCTATCTTCATATATATATATATATATATATATATATATATATATATATATAAATTTTGAGTTTTATTGACCTTCTTTATCCTACATATGTCTATAATGCAAATCCATATATATATATATGCGTGTGTGTCTGTGTGAGTGTGCGTGTGCGTACCGATGGACATATATCAAGATTCTTTCAAGTCCTCAGGAGAGCTCAATGTATGACAATTGATTTCACACAGAACACTATTTACACTTACATATAATGGAAAAACTTGACGACTAGTCTTGGTTGTTACAGAGTGGTTGTTAAATCTTTCACTTATATATATATATATATATATATATATATATATATATATATTATAAATGGATAAAAGTAACCTACTCGAGTTTCATCTTCTGAATCGTCAGGGTTACATCCGCTGAATTAATCGAGTTTTCGATTAATGTCACTTGGTACCATGTATGACCGTTGAAACAGGTCTTATCTTTTATAGATGAACGCTTGTTTATGTATTCAAAACTCATCGTGAACCGTTTTTGTTTATTGGATTAAAAAATGGGAATTAATTTGTGGAAATTACTATTTCAATTATTATCCATTTTATAAATAAATTTTGCTCTACATTGTATTGAGCACTTTGTATTTGTTTTTTCTCAGTCTTAACCCCTGGATACTGTGCGCTTCCAACGATCGTACTCGTACCCACCGGTAAGCCACTACTCATATATTAACGCATATACATATATGTGTGTGTAACAGGTCTATCATGAGTGGTTGTTAAATCTTTCACTTCTATATATATATATATATATATATATATATATATATATATGTGTGTGTGTGTGTGTGTTGTGTGTGTGTGTAACAGGTCTATCGTTGATATTGAGCACTTCACTAATAATACGAAAGAACTTGGTCCACTACTAACTCACCAAGTGGGCTAGTGTAGCCAGATACTATATATATATATATATATATATATATATATATATATATGAAGTGGTCAAACGATGTGTTTGAAATGGCGAAGGCCGACAATTTTTAGGGAGATTATGTGCTTAATTAAAGTCATACCTAATTTGTTAATTAATTAATTATGATTAAATGAATTTGGCGTGCATCTCGGTTTAAATGTAAAGCGTAAACAAATCGAGAAAAAGGCGATCTCTGTATGTACATTAGGCCTCATCAGCAGAGCTATAGACATATATATATATATATATATATATATATATATATATATATATAGATTTTTGGATGTTTGTTTATTTAGAAACGTTGCTGATAAAGTATATATTAAATTTTTACTTGAAGGCACTTACAACGCATGTATCGCATAAAATTCGATACTTTTTCTTATAGAAAATGAACTTGACAAGTATATACCGCTGATGAGACTTAATAAAGTCGAAACAGTCTGTACGGTATTCTACACATCGAGCCATCCTTTACTGGGATTACACTTGTCAAGTTCATTTTCTATAAGAAAAAGTATCGAATTTTATGCGATACATGCGTTGTAAGTGCCTTCAAGTAAAAATTTAATATATATATATATATATATATATATATATATATATATATATATTTTGTATTTGGTCTCTTCAGTGTACACGTTGGAATATAACTTTTGAATTGTATCTGAAATCTTTGAATAAATCTCCGTTACTTCAGTCAAGTGTTCTATTTATTATATTGATAGGACAAGATGTAAATAAAGGAGACAGAAAAGTATTATATAAGAGATGAATATCATGTCACCATGTGTTGACCTTTGGTCCCTTATAAAAAGCAAAGTTTTGACAGTGCGTGTCAGTGTGGGCGCAGCTAGGAGTAATGGTGTAACATGATCTACTAATAAAATAGAACATTTTTGTCAAAACTAGTTTCTTGAAAATAAATATTTGACTTATCCTATAGTAAAATGGTTACATTGTCTATTTCGATCATCAAAATGTTCTCAGTATCATCATTGCTTGGTCATTTTGATCGTTATACGATAACCTTTTAGAAAGGAACTCAATGGATGAATTTTGAAATGGAGTATTTTTATTATGACATTTTGACTTCTTTCTTCTTATTTTTACTCATTTCTTTGCTAAATTGTAAAGTCTATGGACGACCGTCGACAGAGTAGCCTTATATCATTATCAGCTAGACAGCGAAGGAGTCTATTTTTGGCGTCAGAGGTAGAGCGCCACACCTACCATCAGCTCCTCTACCACACAGAGTCCTGTGCTACTCATACGCTGAATTACAGATGTAATCATATCATGACTGAAGGGATGTTTTTAAAAGTAACAAAAAAAAAAAAAAAATAGACACAGCATGGATATAGTAATAAGAAAATTAATTAAGTTTAGTGATATCCTCGAATAACGTTAAAATATTCTTCTCCAAGTTCGATTATCATCATATCAGTGCATTAGATAATGGATTTTGTCTTTAGCAGGAAGTGTAGGTATTTAAGTTAATGTAAGAATCCTTGTCGCCATTGTAGGAGTTCAGTTGTTTTGTTGTTCATAGAATCCAGTTAGTTAATTCTTACCTGTATGTTGGCTGGTAATGTATATAAGTTCAAGTCTCTAGTGAGTTGGTAATCCTCTGCAATGAATATAGTGTCAAAGTCTGTAGTGTTGGCAATATTAGTCTGTAGGTTTCCTGGAATCTATACATATATAAAGGGCGGTTGTGTGTATGTATTAAATGTATGTCCGGAGGAAACTACAAAAATAAAACAATTAACGACAAAGTAAATATAGGCACACATTCACTATAACCAGATCTTGCTTTTTGAGCAAAAATGAAGATTTGATCTATATTCGGGAAGATAATTAAAAAATAGAATTTAGATGATAACAGAAGGGATTATTTTTGCATTTAATATTGTTAATAGTATTTAAATTTTATTATGACATTTTGACTTCTTTCTTCTTATTTTTACTCATTTCTTTGCTAAGTTGTAAAGTCTATTGACGACCGTCGACAGAGTAGCCTTATATCATGATTAGGATCTATAGTAACAGATCGAAACACTGCAGCGTAGACGAAATAAACATCACTTGTTTTTATGAACTTATGTTTTTCAACTTTTCCCTATATTACATACTATCAGATTCACTTCCACTTTCTCACACCCACACCCACACATACACCCCCCACATATATATACACATATATATATATATATCTATGTTGAATTAAACAAAAGACACATCTGTTTAACAATTTTATTTGTGATTTTTTCAAGTTTTCTGGCCAACTTTTTAATATTTGGGTGGAATTCGTGGATTAGTCCATCGCAGTTCATGTCCCGAGTACTTTCGGCACTTTGAAGTGCCATCATCAGTACTCAGGACATGAACTTTGGTGGACTAATCCTCGAATTCCATCCAAATATTAAAAAGTTGGCCAGAAAACTTGAAAAAATCACAAATAAAATTGTTAAACAGGAGATGCGTCTTTTGTTTAATTCTACATGTATAAATGAAAAAATGCTGCCCAAACACACACACACACACACACACACACACACACACACACACACACACACACACACACACACGTATATATATATATATATTTATATATATATGTCAATGCTACTTAATTTTCCCTCTGGATTGAAGCCTTGCAAAAGATTTTCATTATTTGTTCTTTTTTGGTTCTTTTTCTATGTCTTCGGATAATGTTATCAACTAGACAGTGAAGGAATCTATTTTTGGCGTCAGAGGTAGAGCGCCACACCTACCATCAGCTCCTCTACCTCACAGAGCCCTGTGCTACTCATACGCTGAGTTGTCTAGCGCCGGTGTCAAACCAGGAACCTTGCGATTCCTAGGCAAGTGCTCTACTGACCGAGCTAAACCGGGCCTAGTATGACAGGAAACAGAAAGAAACCAGCCCAGATAGAGACATAGAAGAATAGATGATCCAGTCTGCATAGAAGAAGACAAGTCTGATATGAACAACAAGAGAAGTAGAGATGACTATTCAATATCAGGGTCGAATCCTCTTCGACCATTAAATTAAACTGTGTGTCAGCTCTTATTGGGTTATTTTATGCTGAAGACATTGGTTTATTCATTCTTGATGTTTACTGAATTTTTTTCAAATTCAATTTTCTTAAAATAATTTTTTGTTAACTTATTTTCTTCTATTTAACCCATAGATAGGACCCTAACAGGTACTACCACACCGCGTCATGGTGGACGTGTGAGTAATGACGATAAAAGGGTATCCCACACTTCCCACAGCCTCAGATCTTCAGAGTAAGGTGCAGTTTAACGTCATATCCAGGACACTAAGACCCTCATCCATCACTGTCAGGGCGAGCATCGTGTCTTAGGGCAAAGACATGGTACAATTGTCGGTTGGTTGCTTGGATTCTAACGGCACATCAACCCACCTGGAATGATTTTATGCTCAATGGCCAAGGAATAACATACGTTGTACGAATGTTATTTACGCTTTTGAAGTTAACGGTTTTAACAATATCTTAGCATCGTCGGGAATGGTGTTGAGGGGTTAATTTTGTGTAGTATTGATTAGGTTTACGTTCATATTTTTGGTATGATTTTAATTTTCTCAAAAAAAAAAAAAAGGCAGAATGTCTTTTCGGTTAACATTTTCAAATAGATCATTCATATTGTTTGCGTTAAGAAGCGTTTTCGGATTATAGCGAGAAAACGTTTAACAGTGCAGAGTGCTTCACATGTTTCACACTGCGATTTTTGTTCTTGTTTGAATTATAAGTCTTGTGTGACCAATGGCTGATCTGGAAATAATTACTTGTTCCTTTTAAGAATTTCTAAACGCAAATATCAAGCATTCCAAAGTGGGTTTAATTAATTCTAATTAAAAGTACATTGTTAATGTTGTTATTCAAGCAAAGCGAGGCAGTTTTCTGGCTGGTTGATTGTTTTTACATCATATCAACCCTTGGGTTATTTTATGCTGAAGACGTTTTTGTTTTATTCAATTTATCGGGTATTCAATTTTGAAACGCATTTTTGAAATCATTTTTTAATCTATTCAACCCACAGATGGGACACTAACAGATACTACCACTCGGGGTAAGAGTGGATATGGGAGTAATGTCAATAAAGAGGCAATCCACACTCCACAAAGCTCCAGAATTGGAACCTCACCACTAGATGCAGTCTAATGTCATACACAGAAACTTGGTTTCTGGAGGTCCATTTTCAAAGCAGTACCGTAATGGGAATACACCTATTCATTTGGACCCTCTTATGACACACTATACGTTGGAATACTTTGGGTATTGCAGTTCACCATTTAAATTTATAGACTAAGCGAGGTCACATGGTTTAAACTTCAGCCAATTAACAGCCCAAATACGTGGTTGGTTAACTACTTAATCGCTGATACTGACAGACATCCATTTGCAATCATTGACAAAGGACCTGCAAGACAGGACCTGAGGAGCACCAAGGAACAGCCAAAGAATCATACCCAATATTAAGGAACACTAAGGAGCAACCAAAGGATTCTTCACTAAGGATCGCACTCTGCTTAACCCAAAGGATCACCACTGGACAGCGCTCTTGGTTGAAGCCGAAAGAATGGCCACAAAACTCATGTACACCTACTCATTCAGACCCTCTTCTGGCACATTATCGGTCACTCAAGCCCCTTCTAGTGCATGTAGACGGGATAGATGCAGTGATCGATGGAATAGATGTAGCAATGGCAGACAAAATGCAAAATTCAAGTGAGAAACAGGTGTGTTACTCTTAAAGATCATTATGAACCAACGAAAAGAGCTGTACATTATTGATCATTATGTTTACAGTAAAAATAATGCCCTCGTATGCAATAATGCATTGGTATTTGTATAGTATTAGTGACACGGCTTATGACATATAAAAAGCAGCAAGAAGCATAAGCCTCGATGTGAAAACGGAGTTCATGTATTTTAAAGAAGATGGCAACATCACACTGGATAGTAAGCCTCTAAAATTATTTGACCAATTCTCGTATCTTGGTAGTAATATCTCATTTACAAAAAAGCAATGTTAATATACGTATAGGAAAGGCATAGACTAATATAGACAGATTACACTGGCTAACAAAAAATGTTGAAATGGTTTCAAGACACCAAACATCTTTTTTTAGCAAATCTTATGGTACAGAATCTGAAAATGACTTTTTCTTTACAAGCTACAATTTTTGTTGCACAGAAATGTCTTATTTTGAAAAAAAAAAGAAGCATTTTTCATTTGTTTTCTGTATATATGAAATTGACCGATGTCAATATTTCTTAAAGAAAAACTTCTCAATTCGTATTTAAACCAACAAACATTGGTTTGCTTATTGAGAAATACTATTTTTTCAAATAACAATCAGACCCAAGTCTTTAAAAATAACACAATTGAATTTACCAAGACCAACAAGTATTTTCATTAATCATTCAATAATAATGAAAACAGCAGAAATAAAACCTACGTGAATATAAGAACTATGGTATAACATTCTCTTTCTTGATTTTCTGTCATGTTCAATATCATTCAAGTCCCTTTTGCTACTTCAGCAGTAGTCAGCCGTCATTCGTTTGGTCCACCATTAAAATAGAGTTGTCTCCCTTATATTAAGAGAACCATCTTGCTAAACTTTCCTTTTCAGTTTCCTGTACCACCATATTAGAATAAAGCCATTATTTTGTTTTATTCTGAGTTCATGATTTATTAAACTCAATAGCGCGGAATTCTGCAGTTGATTGAAGGAATCACAACCAAATGGTCGGAGCGGGTAACAATGGCACGGAATCAACTTTTTTCAATCTTCACTTTGTTATCGTAGAAAATGGATGTGGTGACAAGAATTCAAGTCCCGGACGAAACCGTTTGCATTTCACATTGTGCTAATACTCTTGGGAGAGGTATGAATCCAACTATTATCTCAGGCTAGGCTCTGTAACCTTGATATGGCAACCAGCCTAGGAGAAGGAAACATAGCGCTAATACCCCTTCGAAAAGAATAAATCCAAATATTCTCTCTCTAGTAAATAACAAAGCAAACTGGGTTCTTCAACCTTGATATGGCAGTTGGTCTAGAAGAAGAAAACTATGAATTCAAGACTGTTAAACTCTGCTTAAAATTGACCCTGTGTCACATCCTACTCATGAGGAAGGGTTGGGTAAATACATGAACTTTTCATTGGTCGAAGGTATTATTCTCATTTTCGGTGCGATTGTATTCTGTTTCAAATCTCGTACGAACATAATCGTATAGTATATTTTACACAAAGATCGTGCTATGCAATTAAAAGATATACTGTCAGATATAAGCTGCACGTTCCTCGTTTAGGGTGCGTGAGGTCCTGAAATCATAACCTAAACTCTCTTTTTACCTTAATACAATTTAAACAGAAACTGCTTAGAGTTCGTATCTGGAAATCTAACCCTTATTCTCCTTCGTCTTTGCGTATTATTTTACCTTTTTTCAGTTGAATTTTAGCTGATCACATTACTATATAATGTTTTGTTATCACATGTTGTTTGTAATCACATGGTAAACTAAAGGAAATGATAATTATGCCGGCTTGTTGGTCTCAGGGTTTGAGTCTCGCTCATGCCTCTATATATTGTTATTTGGGGGCATGATTGAAGGATTATTTTAGTTTGTGGGACATTCTGGGAAGGGCGTTCTAGTTCATACAACGTGGTCATTTACGCGGCCATATTGTATTAATTTTGTGATTTGTTAATTTACAAATAATTATTGTTTAATTCATTATTATCATTAATAGTTTTTCAGACCTGCCTTAGCATATATATATATATATATATATATAATATATATATATATATATATATATGAAGATAGGAGAGTTGGAGTATATCCGACAGAATGTGGTAAGGATAAAGGAAAAGTGGACAAAAAGGAATAACTCAAAACAAATAGATGTGGAGATATATATATTTCGTTCTGCGTTAAGCGGTACTTCTTCAGTCAATTTATTAAAGCACCGTACATACACTTGTATTTATAGAGGAGGAAGTGATTGGGTGGGGGAGAGTTTGGTGAGTAATTCAGGATGGAAGGGAATGGTTTGTGAGGATTTGGTTGGTCAGAGGGCATCTATCATGGAAAGTAGAGGGGGAAAGATCAAAAGATTGGGATTTGTTCGTGGTGATAAAATGAGGAGGTGTCTGATTCATTGTATATATATATATATATATATATATATATATATATCTTATTATAATGGAGATTGTTTGCTTTTCTGTCTGTAACCGAAACTATATCACTACTCAAGTCACAATTCCCTTTGTTATTTACGTCACATTCTCCATGATTTTATTTTTATTTAAACCTCAATTTCTAATAAAATTGTTTTACATTATTAATACTGTTAATCATATCTACAAATGAATAATATGCAATTGTATTTATATATACACTAAAATAGCAGTTTACTGTGTGAACAGGAAGGCTTATTTGCATATTGAAATTAAAAATTTGATTTTAATAAATATGTGCTTAGTATTATTAATTTTTAATCGTATGGTTTTATCTTAATGAATATGATCAAAAATCTCTTCAATAAATCTTAAAAGAAATCGATTAACGAGAAGAAATAATTCTTATTTTATTCTTTACTTCCTATTTTAACTAAGTTATTAAATTAGGAAAATATAGCAATGAAAGACGAGAGTGATAGAAGAGTAAGTTTCAGTTGTTCTATTTTTCGATTATACTCCCCTCTGTTTCAAATCATTTTATCTGCATTCTTATTTAGTTTCATTAGCCTTTCTAATTTAATATATTCTATTACATTAAAACTTAAATACTTGCACCCGGAGGGTGCATATATTTGCTAGTATATATATATATATATATATATATTATATATAATATATATATATATGCCAACCGCTCCGCAGAAGTATAATGTGACACATGGTCAATTCATTCCACGGTGTTTAACACATTTGAATTCAGATTTGAATTCAGAATTTTCCTTCTCCTAGACCGGTTGTCTAATCAAGGTTATTGAGTCCAGTGCACCCTAATATTTACACATAGGTGGAGGGAGAACAGTTGGATTCATAACTTTTCCAACAGTATTAGCACTATGTGAAATGCAAACAACCTCGACCAGGATTTGAACTCGGTTTGCCGTGTACATTTTCTACGAGGATGACCATTACACAACTAGCGGTCACACACACACACACACACAGCTCAGTCGGTAGAGCGTTCGGCTAGAAACACAAGGTTCCTAGTTCGATCCCGGTCCTCGCCAACTCAGCGTATGAGTAGCACAGGAATCTGTGCGGTAAAAAGTAAGGAGCTGGTGGTAGGTGTGGCGCTCCACCTCAGACGCAAAAAACAATCTCCTTGGTCTAGCGCTAATGAAAAAGGGATATACTCCCTCGCTGATTGGCTGATACCGACATTAGGCCGCACCGACGACTTTACTTTACTTATATATAATAGCTTGGCTTCGTGAACAAAGTTTTAGGGGGTTGTCCACGTTAACTGCACACATTTTCGTGCCTGATAAAGCCCATGTAGGGCAGGCATACACGGTTGTAGGAGCTGCAACTTAGTTTGGTCAGGGTTTGATAGCATTGTGCTGAGTTTTTTTTGACTATACCTTTTGTCTTTAAGGGTGGTCCTTGGGGTGTTGTCAAAGGAGGAGACAGCAGGGTTTGTGGTGAGAATCCGGGTGTCATGGTTCTCGGCTAGGGTCGACCAAGGGATTTTTCAAGCAGTCCTTGTATCACTTCTTTGGTGCCCCTCTCTCGCGATGGGCATGCATGTAAACATATGTGATGCAACACACTCGAACCGCATTGGTTCCTACCTTTCCTTTGGACCACAACAGCTGTGTGGAGAGGGTTGATCTGCTGCATGGGCCACAGATCATCCTCCATACCAATCTGACCAGGCTACGTAGTTTCCACTACAAAATGATGTCTGAAGGAGGGACATAAAGACATGCCACATCAACACCAACACATGGGAGGCTTGTGCAGAAGAACGTGTGACCTTGCGCCTCCTCGTCAAACAAGGAACAAAAAGGGGTAAAAAAGAGAGGAAAGAAGCCGCCACAGAAAAGAGAGCCAGAAGGAAAGAGAGAAGAGAAGAATACGCAGAACAGCCTGTATAGAGCAATAGTCATTTTTCGTCCTCCTTTATGAGATATATCCTATCTAAGTCTGGGATCACTTATCTTCACCTCCTACTACTCGAGTGTTTCCATTACGCTGCATCTGCACCATCCTCAAAATCCACTGGAATGACTTCATCACAAATATTGAAGTCTGCAATTTGTTAGCATCCTTCCGTCTATTAAAGACGATGGCGTAGTGTCCACTTTTTTTCTGTCGCTGCACGAGTGGCTAAACGGACCAATTTTTGAATGGCAATCTCTGGCGCAGTGACTGCAAACAAACAGTGATGCTTGCTGGAGTTGCTGTTGTCTCTCCTTCCTTCTGGCTCTCTTTTCTGTGGCGGCTTCTTTCCTCTCTTTTTTACCCCTTTTTGTTCCTTGTTTGACGAGGAGGCGCAAGGTCACACGTTCTTCTGCACAAGCCTCCCATGTGTTGGTGTTGATGTGGCATGTCTTTATGTCCCTCTTGCAGACATCATTTTGTAGTGGAAACTACGTAGCCTGGTCAGATTGGTATGGAGGATGATCTGTGGCCTATGCAGCAGATCACCCCTCTCCACACAGCTGTTGTGGTCCAAAGGAAAGGTAGGAACCAATGCGGTTTGGCAACGGCGGTGCCACAGGAGTTGCCGGGAAGTACTGAGATTCAGCACCACCCAACATAGGGAGAACAGCTCCGGATTTGTCTCGGGGTTTACTCGCTTAGCCATTCCTTGGGATAAGGTAGAGCCACGAGGCAACGGTTTTATGAGACTTTTCCTTGTCCTAGACGGGTTGCTGGCCAAGGCTAGCCCTTTTGTGATTTTTGGAGTGGTAAGTGCACTAATCTTTCTACTGCCGGTGTGGTCGACCCTTGTAATATATATGCTCCCCATCCCACTGGAATTGAGCACTTTGGATCTAGCTGATGACCGCCAATTAAAGCATAAACGCAACGCTCTCGTATAAAAGGGTGGAGCACTCTATGACGACCTTTACATACATTCAGATGTGTATATTAAAATAGTTAAAATCCCCTTCGCATTCTGTGGGTGACGATAGCCTGGCTGTTAAGCTGCCTGACTGACGCTGAATCGATCGGAGTTCTATCTGTAGGTAGCTCACAAGATGTCTAGTCACACTGAAGAGACTTGATAAGTCGAAACAAGTGTCTGTGGATGACTATATATATATATATATATATATATATATATATATATATATATATATAGTCATTCATAGACACAGTGTTTCGACGTTTACGTCGCATCAATTTGGTTAGACTTAGCTGTTACTACTAGCCGGGAGCGAAACCCGACTGAATTTTCTTTTATGCTATCCTAACATCCTCTATCCTGTACCACATTCTGTCGGATTTACTCCAACCCTCCTATCATCATATATATATATATATATATATATATATATATATATATATATATATATATATATATATATAATATAATATAATATAATATAATATAATAAGATAAATATATAAAGGTTTTACATATCTATTTATTAGGTGACAAAGGAACATTCACAACCATATTGGTTTCATGCGATGCAATCATCAGGTGAAGATGTTTCAAATGCCATTTCAAAGACATTTGAAACATCTTCACCTGATGATTGCATCGCATGAAACCAATATGGTTGTGAATGTTCCTTTGTCACCTAATAAATAGATATGTAAAACCTTTATATATTTATCTTATTATATTATATAACAGCTCTATTTTATATTGAGCACTCTACCAATAATACTGCATTTGGTACACCATTTCAGCAAAAGCTGAAACAGTGACCATCTCACACTATATAACTATAGTATATATATATATATATATATATATATATATATATATATATATATATTATGTAACTCTTATTGCTAAGTCAGTTGCTTAATCCGACTAGCCGAATTTGGATTGGTATATAAAGAAAATGTACCAAAAGTCCTCGATAAAAGAAAATATGTTTCGTGTTTTAAATGCCGTCTGGTTAGATAACTCAGAATAGAAGATAGCATGTCTGATAAAAAAAGAAGCCCGTCACCTTGTTCCCAACACGATTGAAAGAATAAAATTAAATATAGCCCTGCTTTTTGTCGAGGTCATCACATTGTAAGTGAACCAGACCCGGCGAAAGTGAATGTGTTTACTTCAAAAACCGAAATTCGCCGATTTTAAGATAAGAAACGCTTCTGGGATGAAAGTTTATCTTTTGGCCGGTTAGTCGTCTTTTACAGGTCGACTGTAAAATATTTATTATCAAAATGTCTATCACCGACTTTGTGTTCGTACATTTGTCTCTACAGATAACTGAAAAGCTGAAAGTCAGTCAGTAAATAGCAATTGGTTTTCAGGCCATATAGTACACGTCATCTTAAAATCGTCTATTGCCATCTGAATAATTTAATCCAAATAAATATCTAATAATCTATTAATAATGGAGATTCGCTTCCGGTTTTTGTCTGTAACAAAAATTACATCACTGCTGACGTCACATTACCCAACACATAATCCAACGTCATAACATAGAATAAATATACTCAAAATGTGAGCATGCAACGTTAGACAATCCTCATTGTTTCAATAAATAGATGCCCGGCGTTATATATTTATATATAGATTGTTTTATTCTAATATAATATTTAAAGTTATCGGAACTGTTTCTATTTCAAATTGTCTTTCTTTCTTTCTTTTTTTACTCCTTTAATAAATTTGATGATTTTACATACTTATGGTACACACTCTATGACATTGAATTTTCAGCTCCCATCCCCTCAGGCAATATCTTTCAAAAAATTATTTTTACATCGACCGGACGGTGTCTTTTTATTTTGCTAGTATTAATAATGGAGATTCGCTTCCGGTTTTTGTCTGTAACAAAAATTACGTCACTGCTTACGTCACATTACCCAAAATCGTCATAACATAGAATAAATACACTGAAAATTTGAACATGCAACATTAGACAGTCTTCATTGTTTTTTAAAACAAGTTTTAATAAATACATGACTGGTATTATATATCTATATATAGTTTGTTTTATTTTAATACATATTTGAAGTTTGCATTTCAAGTTGTTTTATTTTTTGATCCTTTAATGAATTTGATGATTTTACTTACTCAGGGTACAAACTCGTTGACATTGAATTTTTTACTCCTACCCCTCAGGCAATATGTTTCAAAAATCTATTTTTACATCGCCCAGAGGGTGTTTTTTTGTACTAGTAATTATAATTAGTTTATAGATGACATAAAAATTATCATTATTTAGGGTCACGTTAGCTCAGTCGGTAGAGCGTACGGCTTTAGAACGCAAAAGGTATTAAACCGATTGAAATTCATTGCCAATTAACGGAAGTGTATGGTGAATTGTGCATGGATATCAGAAACGTCCACAAGTGGTGTAGGGAGTTTGGAATGGCAACAAGGTTCAACGCTTTCTCAACGACATGACAGTAATATAGTACACGCCATCTAAAATCATCTAATCCCATCTGATTAATCAAAGATCTATCGATCCATTGATCTATCTTTGCCTTTCAATATTCAGATCAAGCATTTTTAGATGTTTATTTATTTATATTCTAGTCTAGCATTATCTGCGTTATTCGGACTATGATTAAATTATAATTTCAACATGAAATTTCTCCCATTTAAGAAACTCTGTCACGCAGATGGACTCTCTAGATTGATACCCAAACAGTGAAAAAAATGTCACTTTTAATTTTCTTTTCTAAAATTATTTGTTTGTACAGTTATATGATATCAATTATTCCTATCTAATACGATATGTTTAACGGCATATTAACACATAATGGGTTATTCAATGCCGTATAACTATTATATGCAAATAAATTGCTAATCTGTACACTCTAAATAGCATTTACTACAAGTTGTAGACTAATTGATCGCATTTCAAATTATATTTCACTATGAACAGACTTTGATGTTAATTCATTTTGATATGTTTTACATAACTTAAGAATAAAACCTGAAATTTTGTTGGGGGACAAAATTGGTCGTGAATTTCTATGTTCTAATCTTGCTAGTTCCATTCATCGACAGATCTATGCTAATAAAACAGACATCCGTCACCTTTCTATTTGCACCAAAATACCCCAGGCATTCTGTTATCCAACTTAAAATCCCAATCATATGATGGAAAACAGAAGAATAAATATAACATTTTAAGAAACAAAAAATGAAAAGCGGAGAAACTTTGAAAAAAAAAAAAAATCCCACAAAATAGAGAAAAAAAAAAAAAACAAAAACAAAACAAAACAACAAACAAAATAAGGCTTGGGATGTTTGGGTTTGCCCCTTTCCCTCTGCTATGTATAGGGACAGCCGACTGTCTTCTGGTTTTCTTAGAACCAAAAGCAAGCCGGTCAGTTCCTCTAAGTAGCGAATGGGTGTCCTATATAGTATGGGTGAAAACATAGAGCGTTTATAGGGGAGGATGGGTTTGGTTTTTACCAAAAAAAAAAGACTCTCCAGGAACGTGATCCTAAGGTGCGGGGGCTGGACAAGAAAAAATGCGGAGCTGGGAGTCAAAAAAAAAAAAATAATAATATTCAGCCTTCTAGCTAGAGAATCTATGGTGTAGGCTGGTGACTAATTTTTTGGTTATTTTATAAATATTATTGTCTGTCTAGGGTGGGGTTCCCGGTCTGAGGGCCGGACCGTAATGACCATGAGTAGCGACAGGAAAGATATAATTATTTACAAAGCTTAGCTCACATGTGGTACAAGACCAGAAGTATGGGGCGTTCAGTGAGAATCAAATTCACTAACTATGGTCTGCGAATCTTGCTTGCTAACTATTACATCACGTGATTTGCCCCGACAGGAAAGATAAACGTTAATGGCTGCAATAAACAATTTATTTATTTACTGGAACAGTGACGCAATAAATGATGTAATAAATTTCATTCTTCTGTGCCGGAAATACTATTTCTGTTTAAAATTCGAAATGAGAATAAATTAAGAATTGTTTTGTGTCATCTCAAGTAGGGGACGATCTTAAAAAAATAGAAAAGATGAAAAAAAACAACAACAAAAAAACAAAAACAAAAAAAAAACAACAACAAAAACAAAACAAAACCCCAAACAAATCGGCAATTTAAGTCTTAGCTTTTAAATTTAAGTGTTTGTAATTTAACAAACAGATCGACTGAACATTATTATTATTATTATTATTATTATTATTATTATTATTATTATTATTATCTCCTTTTGAGTTTTTCACATCAGCGTTAGCTGGTGGTAGTTCACTGGAGTCTGAGTGACAACAAGTCTCCTCAGGTCTCCAGGACTCTTCTGAGTATTCTAGCCGATTGCAGCAGCGCAGTAGTCTGGATGGTCTCAATTCTTCCTCTGATTTCTTGATCCTCCAGTCTTTTTTCCAAGTTTATTGGTACCGTTCCAAGTGCACCTTGGTATCAATTGGTATCACTTTCACTCTCATATTCCACAGCTTTTTCAATTATCTGGCAAGGTCCAGTTATTTATTCACAATTTTCGTTTTCCTTCAGCTTCACCCTGTGATCTGCTGGGACCGCAAAGTCCACCAGTTGACATGTTCTCTCTTTTTTTTTTGTTAATCAACACTAAGTCTGGTATCCTGACTGGGATAGGGTGATCCGTCTTTATCTCGAAGTCCCAGAGAATTTTATGCGTTTCAATCCCAAGAACAGATTCTGGTTTATGCATATACCATTTTGTTGTATGGTCAAAATTTAATTTTTTGCATAATTACCAGTGGATAACCTTCCCAACCCAGTCGTGACTAGCTTTGTATTCTCGTTGTGCTAGTTTGCTACATTCATTTAATACATGGTTTACAGTCTCATCTCTGTCACTGCACAGTGTACATTTACTGTTTTGGTGCGTCTTATCAATTTTTGCTTTGATATAACAACAAGTCTCCTCAGGTCTTTAGATTATTATTTGAGTTCTTCACACCAGCGTTAGCTGATGGTCTTTCACTAGAATCTGAGTGACAACAAGTCTCCTCATGTCTCTTCTGATTATTGTAGCCGATTTCAGCAATGCTGTTGGCTGGATGACCTCATTTCTTCCTCTGATTTCCAGTTCCTCCAATCTTTTTTTCTCAAGCTTTTGGAGACCGTTCCTAGTGCACCAACTACAATTGGTATCACTTTCACCCTCATATTCCACAGCTTTTTTAATTCTCTGACAAAGTCCAGGTATTTGTTTATTTTTTCATTTTCCTTTATTTTCACCCTGTGATCTGCTGGAACTGCAAAATCTACCTGTTGACAAGTTCTCTTTTTTTTCTTAATCAATACTAGGTCTGGTCTTCTGGCTGGGATAAGGGTATCTGTCTTTATCTCAAAGTCCCTAGCAAGAATATGCGCCATCCGGGCATAAATATTTAAGTTTTAATGCAATAAGATACATTAAAGAAGAAAGACTCACGAAATTCAATAAAAACGCATATAAAAAGATTACACTTATTTTAATTATATGTTAATTGGTTACTACATAAAATAATTCATAGGATTGATTTTAGTACGTTGAAGAATAAAACAATAATTCTAGAGATTAATAACACCAAGTAATTATTTATCAAACCCGGTTTTGTTAAAACCAGTATGCAAATTAAGTACACCGTATATTATGTATACCTTTATCTCTTAGTGATATATAAAACACATTGCAGGATTTTAAACGCACTAATAACATGGGCTGTTTTGAGGCAAATCTAATTCAGATTTTCTTCGCAGACATCGTTAATAAATAAGATTTATTCTATGTATTAATGATTTTGACTATAAATTAAATACTGATTGATAAACTTACGCAATTTATTTTTTTTATTGCGACGTAGTTTTGGTTACAGACAGACAGATCCGAATCTCCATTATATATACTAGCAAATATATGCACCCTCCGGGTGCAAGTATTTAAGTTTTAATATAATAAAATATCATGTTAAATTAGAAAGGCTAATGAAACTGAATAAGAATTCAGATAAAAATATTTGGAACAGAGGGGGTATAATCGGAAAATAGAACAACTTTGAAACTCACTGTTCCACCATTTTCCCTTACTCCCGTCTTTCAGTGGTAAATTTCCCTAATTTAACTATTTAGTTAAAATAGGAAGAAAATAATAAAATTACAGTTATTCCTTTATGTTAATAGATTTCTGTTAAGATTTATCCCAGAGATTTTTGCTCATATTTATTAAGATAAAATCAAACAATTAGAAATCAATAATACTAAGTATATATTTATTAAAATCAATTTTTTTAAGATCAATATGCAAATTAGCCTTCCCATTCACACTGTAAACCGCTATTTCGTTGAATATATAAATATAATTGCATGTTATTAGTATGTAGATATTGTTAACAGTATTAATGATGTAAAACAATTTTACTAATAATTGAGGTTTAAATAAAAATAAAATCATGGAGAATGTGATGTAAATAACAAAGGGAATTGTGACTTGTATAGTAATATAGTTTCGGTTACAGACAGACAAACCTACAATCTCCATTATAATAAGATATATATATATATATATATATATATATAGTCAGATCTTAGCCCTGAAGAGCATTAAGCGAAACTAATAGTAGGTTCGTCTGACTCATTAGATTTATCTTTATTATTTGCTCTACTTAGGTATTGAGCACTTTTTACTTATTAGCTATTCTCCTGGCGGTTATATGAATATATATATATATATATCTTATATACATATATATACATATAAATTGTTTTTTTCTTTTGGCCAAATACTGTACCAATAGATTATTTTTTGTTGGTACGACTATCTTGGTCTTTTCTTTTTTTTTCCAAAATTTTTTTCTCCCCGGTTGATGTTTGGTAGTATATTTTTACAATCAAACTATTTGCTGGGTTTTTTCTCACCGCAAGGATTTACCAACTCGCTTGGTATATTAAATTTAGCTCTAGTTTTAACTATTGAGCACTCCCTTAGCTCATTTGTAATGGAGCAAAAAACATAAATTAAAAGTCAGATCTTAGCCCTGAAGAGCATTAAGCGAAACTAATAGTAGGTTCGTCTGACTCATTAGATTTATCTTTATTATTGGCTCTTATTGGTACGACTATCTTGGTCTTTTCTTTTTTTCCAACATTTTTTTCTCCCCGGTTGATGTTTGGTAGTATATTTTTACAATCAAACTATTTGCTGGGTTTTTTCTCACCTCGAGGATTTACCAACACACTTAGTATATATATATATATATATATATTAAGCTTTTACTGGATTTTGGCAAATGGTAATAAAAGTTGGTGTTCAATGAAACTTGTACCCATGACACAGCAGAAAATATAAAAATAAACAGAAAATATAAACATAATTCGATTAATTAAATGAAATTCTAAATAAATGAATAAAGTATGTTTTAAATTATTTAAAAAGAAATTCAAACCAACAGAAATTCCTAAGAACTAAATTTATTGGGTAGAAAAAAACAGCGTAAAATTAAAAAATAACTAAATAATGACGGTGACCAAGAAATCCCAAGGGAAGATTACCTCTGACGTAGTGGATAAATTGCTGGACTGCGATATCGAAGTAAACCAGTTCAAACTTCAATCGTGCTATTAGGTTCACTAGAACCGCCTTATCCCCCAGCTTAGATAGTACCACTACTGTTCTTGTATATGAATGATTTGGCATTGAATAACCCACGAAGCTTGATATGTCATTACTACAAAGAAACCAAACAAAGATATCCCAATTTCATATAATATATTTTTTAAAGATATGTTTTCATCTTTTCGAAAAAAAAAAAAAAAAAAACGAAATAAAATGTATTTGTTATTTAACATTTTATTTTTTAGAAAAGCGTCTTCATTTACATTGTTTTTAACACAGTATAATTGCCATGGGGGCGCTCATAGTGTAACGATTATCACCATAGTAAGTGGAGTTCAAATCCTGAACGAGGCTATTTGCATTTTACATAGTGCTAATACCCTTTGGAAAGATACAAATCTATACTTCAACCATCATGGAGGCGCGTGGTCTAATGGTTAGAGTCGTAGGAAATGGACTCGTCAACGCGAGTTCAATTCCTGGACGAAGCTGTTGGAATTTCACATTGGGAAAGGTATGAATCCAATTCTCCCTCCAGCTATGGGTTAAATAGCAGGGCAGACTGAACTCTTTAACCATGGCTAGGTAACCAGTCTAGGAGAAGGAAAACTCTGAATTCAAACCTATTAAACTCCGCTTAAGAAATTGACCTTGTGTCGCATCCTGCTCGTGTGGAGGGGTTGGTAAATATATATACTTCCTCCATCAATGGGTAAAATTGTAGGAAGACTGGGCTCTTTAAACTTGGTATGTGTTAACGAGTTAACAGAGAAATAACAGGAAGAAATACAACGTGTATCAAGGATAGAGGAAAAGGTTTACTAAGCAAAGATACAAGCTGAACAGAATAATTAGCAATTACTAGGTTAAATTAAGTCATGTGAGATATCGTTGTTTTTCTTTTCTGAGGTTTCGTCAGATATTATTTATCAGAAAAACTGATGATTCAATTCTCATTATTTAGGTACGATATGAGAGTAGGGCAACCGGTTTAGGATAAGGAAAACTGTAATTCCAACCCGTTGTAGACCTGGACATGTATGGACCCCGACAGGCTGTTCTTATCTAAGACACGCTGCATGAGTAGTACCCCCCCACGACCAAACCAGGTTACGAGACATGTCTATCGGCTGATATATTATCAAGTTTTTTTTTGTATTGTATGAGTTTCTGAGTTTATATAATACTAGACTTTTTAAAAATCATTTTTTAGAATAACTTTTCGGTCTTTCATTGTATCTATTGGTCTTTGAAAAATATTCTGAGACTTTCCATATCAGGTATCAATGTAAGATTAGTTCTGTGGAAACCCTTCTCTTGCACGATATTTTGGCACTCGGCTCCGTTTTCCTGTTTGGATCATCTATTTTGGGAAGCAGTGTAAGGTTAATTTACTTATCTAAGAAGATATGTTTCCTAATCTGACACATTTCTATAGAAAAGCTGGAAAAGAAAACAAAGTTCGAAGCAACTCTTAAAGATTGCATTTAAAAGTGCTCTACTAAATGAAAATTCATTGGAGAGGGGTTTTACTAAAGTTCATTTGCTAGGGTTTTACTATAAGAATACATAAGACAGGGGTTTACAAGAGGAATGCATTGGTTGTTGGTAAGGTAGGTAGGATTTTACATCGTATCAACCCTTGTGAGGTTATTTTATGCCAAAGACGTTTTTTTTAATTCATTATTGATGGGTATTCAATTTTTTAAAAACATCTTTTAAACTCGTTTTCTATTTAACCCATAGATGGCACCCTAACAGTTTCTACTACTCTGAGTTAGAGTGGAACTGGGAGTAATGCTGACAAAGGGTTACTACACACTTCCCAGAGCTCCAAAATTGAAACTTTACCATCAGATGAGTTTAACTCAATTTTTAAAACACATCTTTTAAACTCATATTTTCTATTTAACCCATAGATGGGACCTTAACAGGTACTACTACTCTGGGTTAGAGTGGACCTGGGAGTAATGCCGATAAAGGGTTACTCCACACTTCCAAGAACTCCAAATTTGGAAATTTACCATTAGATGAGTTTAACTTCATACTCAGGACATTAAGACCATTAACCACCGCCTTCTAGCACATATATAATAAAAAGAGTTGGGGTTTTGCCATAAGGACAATAGGGTTAGTACAATCATATAGGTGCTCGGGCTTGTGACCAGCCGATTGATAGGAGGGGGCTTCTCCGATTACCCGTCTAGCCTAAGTAAGGGCAAAATGGAGTGAAAAAAATATGAAATGGAACTAGCCTCGTCCCGGATTTGAACTCAACTCGTCGTGTGCTCTTCCTTTTAATGTATGGAGAAAATATTCTACAAAGAAAGAACTCCTCTCTACCAATCCAAATCGCTATCTTATGTATCTTTTCCCTAATGATGCCAGAGTCCTATGCCGAGTAATGCCCCTTTTATGGCATATTTCAGGGCAATTGTGATTATTTGGCCATGTGCATCTTCTCTCCAATGAATATGTGACACTTTGTGCTGTGTTACATGGTACGAACGACACCTAATCTGACATTACCGATCATTTGTTCTATTTACCTATAGTTTGGGGTAGGGTAGTCGTTTCGTGCCTTTCATAAAGGAATTAGTGCTAAGTGAATGCAGCTTATTGTCAAGCCCCGTTGAACGTACCGGTTCTTGTTACATCATGGAAGCTAAACAGCGGTGGCCCATTTCAATATTCAGATGGGTAAACATTCAAGCAACCGCAATATGAAAATGAACTTGATTCTGCATGTTTCTGTAGATTTCTTTTCTTTCTTTCTTTCTTTTTCTTTCTTTCTTTCTTTTTTTTCTTTTCTTTTCTTTCTTTTTGTTTCTTTGTTTCTTTCTTTCTTTCTTTCTTTCTTTCTTTCTTTCTTTCTTTCTTTTCTTTCTTTCTTTCTTTCTTTTTCTTTCTTTCTTTCTTTCTTTTCTTTCTTTTCTTTCTTTTTTCTTTTCTTTTCTTTCTTTTCTTTCTTCTTTTCTTCTTTTTCTTTATTTCTTTCTTTCTTTTTTCTTCTTTTTTCTTCTTTCTTCTCTTTTCTCCTTTCTCTTCTCTCTCTTCTCTCTCTCTCTCTCTCTCTCTCTCTCTCGCTCGTCTCGTTCCTCTCTCTCTTCTCTCTCTCTCTCTCTCTCTCTCTCTCTCTCTTCTCTCTCGTTCCTCTTTTTCAATCTCTTTTTTCTCTCACCCTTCTTCTTTCTCTATCCCAACTCATTCATTACGTCACGCCGAAAGGACCGGTTCCCGCTAGATCACCGAAAAGAGTTAATATGCCGTAAAACAAAACAATCAAGCAGCCAACCCGAGTGAACATAAACTGTTCCAGTCATAATTTCAACTCACGTACCCCCCCCCATCTCATGTACATCATTTTCTAAATACGAGGCTCGGTAAAAAAAAGAGAAATACCTGCTATTTATCTTAATTACAATAGAGTTAATAATAGTATCACCCAAAAGTCTTGGGATTCCAAATCTAGCCTTCAACATCCTTTTCAATTGTGGTATTCTACCATCAAATGAGGGAACATGTACTCACCTTGGCTAAACATAAATATAAAAAAGTAAAACGTAAGAAATGTTTTCGACAGTATATGCTGCAAATGTTGGAGGCGCCGTGGTTGTTATGGTTATCGTCATAGGAAATGGATTAAGAGACCCTAGTTCAAATCCTTGATGAAGCAGTTTGCATTTTGCAATTTTCTTGGGAAATCTATGAATCAAATTATTCTCCTTCCAGCTATGGGTAATCGGGTAGGTTGATTTTACACTAAAAAAAACTATATAAATATTGACTACCTACCCAGTTTCATCTCGTTTCTTCCCCCTCCACTCGCATAGAATCAAAATTCCCTTCCTAATCCACCATAAAACTGACGGCCTAACTTAATGACACCCAACACCACCTTCCTCCATATCATCCCTACGAAATAAATCAAACTTTCCCCTAACCAAGAGTTTTACCCATTTCTCCCCCTTCCCAACAAGCACCTCGCAACCTCCTCTTCTCATCTTCCCACACAAACCACCATCCTCTGAACTACCCCTCCACTTTA
>CM042138.1:142881098-142891098 GCA_023376005.1 Doryteuthis pealeii | reverse complement strand
CTGTGAATTGATTTCGAATTCACCAGGGACCAAATTTCTGCTGTTTTATGAGAAAATCCATTTGCGTTAATGATAACACTGTTGATATTGAGTCTCACTACTTTTAAAAACAATATTATTATTGAATTCTTGGTAAATGGAGGTTAATATGCACACATTTCTCTTGCAACATTTTGCCAATAAGCACATCGAGGTGTCCGTCGTTGTAATGGTTATCTTCCTTGGAAATGTACACGGTGACACAAATTCAAATCCTGGACGAGACTGTTTGCATTTCTCTAGTAATAATGTTCTCCCAACTGTGCTGCACTCTGCTCACCAACAATCAAAATCTATCTCGAAATGCCTCGTCCACCCGTTGCAACAGCCAAAATGCTACTACCAGCTTTTTTCGTATTCGTCGTACGTAATCGTTTGACCCTGCCTCTAGCCGTCGCCGTATGCTTATATGCACGCCCGATCTCGAGAGAATTTGCATACGTGCAATCCCATTCTAGCTGGTTCGAGATCGCCCATTGTTAAATATAGTGCTTACAGCAGCCATATTTCTTTCCCACGATGACCCTGCAAGCCAGACTCGTCCGCGCACGCTTTGAGTTTCGAGGTATGTTATTTTCATTACATCCACAATTTCACATAGTGCTAACGCGCTTTGGGGAATATATAGATCCAACTATTCTCCTCCTATTTATAGGTAAATATTAGGACAGGCTGATATCTTTAACCTTGAGGATTCCAACAGATATGGGAAAAGGAAAACTTCGTTTAAAAAATTAACATTGTGTCAAATTTTGCTCCTGTAGAGGGATTAATAGATAAAATCAAGCGATAGGTACTGCTATTCAGTGAACAATATGAGATTTAAAAAGTGTATAGTTAAATTCAGCTTAATTCTATATGACCCAGCCGAGACCAATAACATTTAGGTAGTAAAAATTATATATATATATATATATATATATATATATATATATATATTATTAAAGAAATGGATACAATAGAAACCTACTCGAGTTTCACCATAAGGATCTTCAGGGTTAAATCCACTGAATTAATAGAGATACCGATTAATTGCAGCCGATTACACGTGTGTTCATTGTATAAGATGTTACGTAACATCTTATTCAATGAACACACGTGTAATCGGCTGCAATTAATCGGTATCTCTATTAATTCAGTGGATTTAACCCTGAAGATCCTTATGGTGAAACTCGAGTAGGTTTCTATTGTATCCATTTCTTTAATAAATTTGCTCTACTTTGTATTGAGCACTTTGTGTTTGTTTTATCGCGGACTTAACCCCTGGATTCTGTGCACCTTCAACGATCTTGCCCATATTCACCGGTAAGCCACCTTTTAAATATATATATATATATATAAGTGTATTTAGGCAGCATTTTTTCTTTTATACAGGTTTCGTTGAATTGAACAGACAATTCCTGTCTGACAAGTCTTTCATTGATCCGTTCTAATCTTCGGGCCATCCTTCTGGTGTCAGGGTGGAACTGGTATACCAGTCCACCGAATGTTTTGTCACTAGCGCTTTCGGCAATACACTTTGCCATCCTTAGGTGGGAAACGATGGAATAGTTGTCATGTCTCGTTATTAACGAGAACGAGTAGAAGCAAGGAATTAGTAGGAGGTAATATCAATTGGTAGTGGGAGGTTTTTGCAATGGTAGTAGTTTGAACAAAGCAGTGGTGATTTTTTGGAGGGGGGGGCACACACACACACACACACACACACACACACACACACACACACACATATATATATATATATATATATATATATATATATATATATATATATATATATATACATACAGATGAATTTAAATAGAAAATGCTAAAATAATCGTATCAGTCGAGACGTATGAGAAAGCGGGAGAAAAGGTACTGAAATAAAAATATCCCAGACATTTTATCAAAATAACAGAAAGAGAAGAAAATATAAAAACAAACAAATTCTGAAATCTCCGTATAAATATAGAAGTAATCTTGACCGTCATGTGTGTTTCCTAAGGGCAGATATATTCAATGATAATTCCCCCAAATAGAACAATGAGAAAAGAAGAAGAAAAAAATACAAGAGATAAACGACTAAACTTCGTTTTGTTTTGACCAGAGCGTTTATTTCGAATTGCAAGTGAATAACAACACACAGCAAACAAGAATTTGACCAAGTCGACATTATTCATGAAAAAAAGATTCAGTAAGTATTCATTCGTTTCGATATTATTTTTTTTTTGACTTGCATTCAGTGCTGAATAAATGTTCTATCGTGATTGACTACAGAAATAAAATACACGAAAGCCGAATCTTCTCGATCGATTTGATTAAAATAGTAAGGATATCGATTTTATGTTATTATTTTTTTAAGTATTTTTTATTTTATTTTATTTTTTTTAAGAAAGAAAGAAATTGTTAAAGGATTTATGATTGCATGCAAAATTCAAAAGCTTCTGCGTTAGGTGTGGATTTTTTTATTTTCTCTTTTTTTTTATTGCTTCTTACCGAGTTTCGTCTCCTACGTTTTAAGGCCGAGTGGAATAAAGAAATCGCAATGAGATTACGTTATGCCAATGCACAGCCACTGAGCTTTGGTATGTACTCAGTTTCATACACTATATGGCTATAAGGGTATTAATGCTGTGGGAAAAAACTTGTTTGCATTTTACACAGCGTTAATATCCTTGGGAAACGTATGCATCCAACTATTCTCTCTTCAGCTATAAGTAAATAGTTGGCCTTTTAACCTTGGTTCTATTTTTAAAAATTTTTTTTAAAGCCAGTAGAACAATTCACACACCTAGGTGGTAATATCTCCTTCACAGAGAGCGATGTTAATACACGAATAGCAAAGGCATGGTCGGCCACAAATAGTTTATCAGTCATATGGAGGTCCGATCTCCCTGGCAAGCTGAAGCGACAGTTCTTCCTCGCTGTGGTTGTGTCGGTGCTGCTGTATGGCTGCACCACCTGGACCCTAACAAAACGTCTTGAGTATAAGCTAGATGGGAGCTGCACAAGAATGCTGACTGCAGTCTTGAATAAGTCGTGGAAACAGCACCCCACAAGGAAACAGCTGTACGGTCACCTGCCCCCCATCTCACAAACTATCCGAGTGAGACGGACAAGGCATGCAGGACACTGCTGGAGAAGCAAGGATGAACTCATAAGCGACGTTCTCCTGTGGAAGCCAACACATGGACATGCAAGTGTGGGGCGCCCAGCAAGGACATACATTGACCAGTTATGTGAAGATGCTGGCTGCTCCGCAGAGGAGCTTCCAGGTGTAATGAATGATAGGGAAGGTTGGCGAGAGATTGTCATGGATACCCGTGCTGCATGCGCGAGATGATGATGATGATGATGATGATGATTAACCTTGGTTAGGCAACCAGTCTAAGAGAATGATAACTTTGTATTCAAGCGTGTTAAACTATGCTCAAGAAATTGACCTTGTGTCACATCCTACTCGTGCGGAAAGGTTGGCATATATATATATATATATATATATATATATATATATATATATATATATATAAGGTTTCGGTTTCATTTCTTCTCAGCGTCTTAGGGGGTAGTGTTTATGACTGAGGATTAATTAGGCAGGTGGTAGTGATGATGTCACTCTTGGTGGTTTTGTCCATTCATATTATATATATATATATATATATATATATATATACAAAACCATATGTAAGACAAATAGACAAAATTGTGTTACACCAATACCTTAAGTAATGAGGAAATATTTACCCAGAAAATCAGCATTCAAATTGTATTCATTGTAAATTCTGCTTTGCAGACAAATTAAGAGGCACAAATGTCATAGTATTGACAATCAATTACGAATTTATTTCATGCAAATATTTGATTTTTTATTCCATTAATTATTCGAACTATTACCCTCATCTTTATTGTTTCTATCATTATGTTACAGTCAATTGACCCTTTCATATTTCAGGGAAAGAACCATTGGCGTAGTGGATAACGTGCTGGACGTCGTAGTAAGCGAGTTCGATTTCCAGTTGTGCTGATACGTTTACTTTCATACTAGTAACCTTGCAAAAGGCAAGAACCCCCTCATCCCCTCCACAGCTATGAGTTAGCTGGTTTAGCTCAGTCGATAGAGCATTCATCTTGGAACCACAAGGTTCCGAGTTTGATATCGTCCCTAACAAACTCAGTGCATGAATAGCACAGCTTGGATCCGTGTAATAAAGTGGGGTGCTGATGGTAGGTGTGACGCTCACTCCAGACGCAAAAACAATCTCCCTGGTCTACCGCTAGTGAAATGGGATACACCCTATTGCTGTCCGGCTGATACCGACAATTAGCCACTCCTCAGACTTTTACGTTTTTACGACCACTACTCTTCTTCTACAAGAATGGCTTTGGCATTAAATAACCCACGAAGGTTGATATGCATTACAAAAATGTCGTATCTTGGCCCGCGGTTTGTTTTCGATCAACGAACACAAGACCTTTTTTTTTAGGGATGCTTTTTATTTCTAATATCAAACCCAAAGCAAACACAGGTGAGAAATGACTACTTGGACGAGAGACGCCATTGTACGTTTTGCTCGTTCAGTTATCCAACCAAATCTGGCTCCTCCAAACTGACCTCTCACGTTGAATGTCCAAATCGACAGGCAACCCATCAACTATTTAACAATTTTACTTGGTTATCTTTTGTTAGCCGCTTTGTTAACTGAATAGACACTATCCTTAGAGATGAGTATCAGTAGTTGGATCATAAGACCTTTAGGCACCCCTTTTGCGATCTCGATTCGTGGAGACATTTTTTTCATTTAACCGTCAAAATCCGCTTAATTGTTAACAGACGATTTTTAGAGTTTTTTTTTAAATTATAAAACTAACCCCTAACCCTAACACCTAACCCTAACACCTAACAAATAACCGGATTTTACCGGTGTAAATGAGAAAAATGTCCTTGTGAGTCGAGATCGCGGAAGGGGTGCCTAAATGTCATATGGTCCCAGTAGTTTCCCGACTAAACTTTTTTATCCATGGTTTGCGCTATTATCATTCGTATCTATACGTCAACTATATTTGGACTCTTTTAAAAATCTTCTTCTTTTTCTATGCTTTCACCAGTCCAGTGTCTCTGGTGATTTTTGCTCAGTTTGAGTCCCTTCGGTTTTACTCTCGTCTACTTCTGTACCATAAGCAGGTACCAGAATTATTCATGTAATGTAGTCATTTACAATGTTAGTATAAATATAAACATAAGTAAGACGGAATAAAGGTGGACATAAACCAGACATAAAGAAATACGCGAACACAGTAGTTTTTTTTTTTTTTTAGCTTCGTCTAACTTTTACACTAATTTTATTTCTTGCTCGCCTGTGCGTAGGTAGTCAAGTCAGAGAGAAAAAGAACTGACTAATCTCTTAATGACAGTGCTCTCCATTCTAACTTGCCTCCTCCTGCGACTCGCGTGACTGAGTTCGAGATCCACTGTAGACCACCAGTCTTCCCACGAGTCGCTATTCCTATTTCCAATTTGACGATTTCATTCCGCGTCTCGCACAACCATCTATCTTCTCCTTGCTTTGGTCTCTGATAGTCTGTGTTCTGTTTTCTGCTGAATCGTGTCATCTCTTTTTTTTTTATGCTGTCTGTATAGGCCAACAGACCCAAATCCTCCTGTTTGATCGACAAAGAAAATACTGACACAGTAAGTAAGTAAAGTCGGGGCGGCATAGGGTTTAGCCAGTCAGCGAGTGAGTCTATCCCCTTTTCAATAGTGATAGACCAAGGAGATTGTTTTAGCATCTGCGGTGGAGCGCCACACCTAGCATCAGCTCCTTACTTTACCGCACAGATCCCTGTGCTACTCATACGCTGAGTTGGCGAGGACCGGTATCGAACTAGGAACCTTGTGGTTTCTAGCCGAACGCTCTACCAACTGAGCTAACCCGCGTCTCGCACAGCCATCTATCTTTGCTATCACCTTGCTTCTGCTCTCTGATAGTCTGTGTTCTGTTTTCTGCTGGATCGTGTCATGAAATTGGATTTTTTATGCTGTCTGTATAGGCCAACAGACCCAAATCCTCCTGTTTGATCGACAAAGAAAATACTGACACAGACTGAATAATAACTAGTCTAATTATAATTCCGGATTTCCTGGGTCAGTTCCATCTCACGGCTGCGGCCTGGCATTTATCACCCAAGTTTGTCTCTCTACTTCTAGTCAGGTGCTTTTTCTCTGTCACACTGCTGTCTACCGATTGGTCACGTATCTACTGTTTGACTGACGCGTCGTGCAGGTCATTTGTCACACAAAACCTGATTATAACGATTGAGATGGTAATTAAGATTATTGCTAGGTTTAAATTCTTTGACTTCTAGCTTTTGACCTCCTAAGAATCTGCTAACATTGGGTAATCTCATCATCATCAGGTTGTGCTTACAGCACGGATTCTCTCTCTCACCACATCGGTCATTGCCTTTGGCAGGTCTTCTGTACGGCATCCAGAATCTGCACAACTGATTGATGTGGAGTTTTTGCTAGTCAGCCTACACTGGTTTGTCTATGTGTAGGTGTCCACAGAAAATGTCACTCTAACCATCCCTATCAGTCAAAACCTCTAGAAGGTCTTCTGCACAGCATCAAGAATCGGCACAGAGCTGATTTATATAGGTTTTTCGGCCTATACTGGTTTGTCCAAGTGTAGGTTTCCACATGAGAACTTCACTTGTGAGTTCGTCCTTGCTTCTCCAGCAGTGTCCAGCACCTTTATTCACCTTATTTGAATGGTTTGTGTGATGCGAGGTAAGTGGCCGTACAGCTGCTTTTTTGATGGGCACACCTTCCAGGATTTGTTCAAGACAGCACGCAGCATCCTTGTGTAGTTTCCATTTAGCATTTTCTTTAAGTGTTTCGTTAGAGTCCAAGTGGTGTAGCTATAAAGTAGTACTGACACGGCTAAAGCTTGGCAGAGTTCTGTTCACGTGCATGTCCTGTCCGACTGCTGACCACCGACTGGTCACGTATCTACAGTTTGACTGGCGCGTCATTTATCATGCGAAACTTGATTATAACGATTGTCCACTTGTGATGGTAATTAAGATTATCGCTTGCTTCCTCTAAAATCGATAGGCCAGGATCTTTAGCTTTCAGCTTTTGATCTCCTAAGGGACATCTAACATTGGGGTGATGGTAATCTAGGTCAGTTTATGGACAGGCTTCGTATTTCTGGGTCGGTTCTCTTTTAAAGCCACGCCTTTTCTTGTGTAGTTTCAATCTAGCCTTTATTTCTAAACATTTCGTTAGAGTCCAAGTCGTGTAACCATACAGTGGCACTAACACATTCACGCTTAATCTTATCAGATAGATCATATTTCCATAAGATTTCCATAAGGAAAAACCCGACAAATAGTTTGATTGTAAAAATATACCACCAAACATCAACTGGAACAAAAAGAATTTGAAAAAAAAGAAGACCAAGATAGACGTACCAACCGAAAATAATCGGTTGATACTATAATTATTGGCCAAAAGAAAAAAATTATATATATATGAAATATATGAAAGTAAGTAAATAAACAATGTGTTTATTTATGATATGGCCTTTTTAGCCGACAATTTTTGGCGGATATGTGCTTAATTGAAGTCATACCTTATTTTGAAAATTAATTAGTTAATAATTAATGAATTCAGACAGGCATATATCTTCAAATGTAAGGCTAAACAAATCGAGAAAATGTCAATCCCTGTATGTACAATTCGACCTATTAGGTCTTTTCAGCAAGGTTATAGACATGGGAGACTGCTCCGTGTGTGACAGCTTGGCAGTCGAGGTTTCGAGTCACACACGGAGCAGTCTCCCATGTCTATAACCTTGCTGAAAAGACCTAATAGGTCGAAATGTACATACAGGGATTGACATTTTCTCAATTTGTTTAGCCTTACATTTGAACATATATGCCCGCCTGAATTCATTAATTATCAACTAATTAATTTTCAAAATTAGGTATGACTTCAAATAAGCACATATCCTCCAAAAATATGAAAATATATATATACCTCAAGGATTATCTAAAGCTAAAAAGCAAAGAGTGCTCAATACCTAAGTAGACCAAATGAAATAGTTAAACCTAATGAGTCAGATATACCTACTAACAGTTTCACATAGTAGCTCTTCAGGGCAAAGATATGACTAATATATATATATATATATATATATATATATATTATATATATATAAAGCAATCTACAGACGCGCGTTTCGGGGTTTACCCCTCATCAGTGCAGCTATACTTATTTTTCAGCAGCTGAAACCCGAACGAACTTTCGCTCGTCAAGTCTCTTACCGGTGGGTCCACAAGTAGCTGCCAAGAATAGAAGGCAGAATAATCGCTATATTTCCTAAACCGGAAATCAGCCCAAAATTGTTTTTATGACCTCTCATATGAGTAGCAATTCCAGCTTTGCAGATGTTATAAACATGATCACGATGAAAAGTGTCCGGGACAGAGATCAAGTCATGTTTTTGAAGTGCTCATTTCCCTGTACTCTCATAGGGTTTCTCAAAACTGTTGCGGACCCACATACTTTGTCACATGATTGTCCTATAATTGATACAAATTACTTATAGGTTGCTGAGGAAGGGTCTTTGTAAGAAACATACCCTAGTGCAGATGTTACAATGTTCATGATGAAAAGTATCCGGGACCGAGGTCAAGACCAATTTCCAAAGAGCTAGTTTCAAGATTTTTAGTCTTTATATTAAAATTAACATATGTTAAAATTAATTCATTTTGAATTACAATTCTATGTTTTAATTAAACATAGTAATAAAGAAATGTACTTGCCTTTCTTTTAAATTTCGAAATCATTTCAATCAAACTGATTCAATGGAAATAAATGGAAATTCTTTAAAATAAATGTTACTATTATGTCCATCCATATGAGCCTTTAGGGAAACAATTTATATACTTAATTAATAGATGAAATTCATTTAAAATAGGATACACATAATTTTAAGTTTTAAAATTCATATTTTTAGATTCTAAAAACAAATACTTTCGTAAGATGAAGGAATAACACCGAGGAACAATTTTTGACATAATTTCTGTTTAGTTTGATTTTGGCATGCTGATTTCAAAACTACAGTCAGTTTTCTTCTATCATGTCAAGTTTTTTCTCTACAGCTTTCTCTTGAAATAGGCATAATTGTATTATTTGTCTATAAGTAATAGGACTAGCCAACTGATTACGTTTATTATTTTATTGAAAAGGAAGGAGAATATTTCAGATTTCAAATGCTTTACAACCATCGTTAATCACTTTTTCCCCAAAGTTATCAATTTTCTTTCTTTCTTTGTTTGTTTCTTTCTTTGATTTTACGGCATGCCAACCTTTATTGTGTTATTTTATGCAGAAGACGTTTGTCCTATTCATTCTTGACGGGTATTGATATTTTTTAACTCAATTTTCTAAACATATTTTTGTTAACTCATTTTCATCTATTTAACCCATAGAAGGGACCCTAATAAGTGATACCAATGTGGGTCAGGTACTGGTATTTACATGTGTCCCACTTTCACATGATATGGCACAAGGCCGTTTTATGTGGGCACCACCCACAAGCCGAGACTCATGGGGTGGTAGGTAGAAAAATTGCGTCGATCCCGGCCCTGCCCCTTTAAGTACAATGAGGCAGGTATCTGGGATCGACGCTATTAATTTAGCATCCCACCGGTCCATGGGCCGAAGCTCACTGGACCACCCGTCCCGAAGGACGAGTAGCTGGGTCAGGTACTACCACTCCGGGCCCTAGGTGTAATATCGATGAATGGGTACTCCACACTCCCCATAATTCCAGGATTGGAACTTCGCCATTAGATGCAGTTTAACGTCATACCCAGAAACATCAATTTTCTGACATCTTCTGTCAGTCTTTAATATTTACACTAAAGTACTGTAATGTTTTTAAGACATCCTTAAAAGGTTCCTTTGGTT
>CM042138.1:142873598-142876098 GCA_023376005.1 Doryteuthis pealeii | reverse complement strand
AACAAAAAACAAGATATTCATAGGATACTTTTATTACAGAACGAAACAACGTTAGAAGCCTTTTGATATGTTGTGATTTCATGCTTATATATATATATATATTTTATAATATATTTTAAATTATTTCATTTTTTTATTATTATTACTACTTTTGAGTTTTCACATCAGTGTTAGCTGATGGTCTTTCACTGGAGTCCGAGTGACAGCAAGTCTCCTCAGGTCTCCAGGACTCTTCTGAGTATTATTTTTTTATTAGTATTATTATTTTTAATTAATTTTTATTTTCTATTATTTATTATATATTTTTTTAAAATTTTATTATCTTCTATTAATTTATTTTATTCTTTATATCTTAACTAGTATTTTCTTTTATACATCATTATACTCTAATGTTTAAATTTAAAATCTTTTTATTTTACTTGTCTATTTATATTTTAATATACTATTCTGTTTTTTCTGTCATGTCACCTTTTTGTCTGTCTGGACACCCTAGAAATCAACTTTGAGATGTATCTCTTTTTTTCATTCACTTCCTGTTTCTATGGTTACACTCCCACACTGTTAAAAAAATATATAATTTTTTTATTATTTTTTTGTTTTTGTTTGAATTTATATATATTCAGCTCTGGGTTTTTTTGTGATATGCTTGTTCATAAGTGAATTGAGACCCATCTGATGAGGCGAAAATTTGGGGAGCCGGTTTAAATCAACTTAGATTTATATGGGCCCCAATTTTTGTCGAAATAAATTTATTATGGGATTACTGTATTGAGTTCTTCCTTTATTGATATATATATATATATATATATATATATATATATATATATATATATATAAATTTACCAACCCGTCCGCACGAGCTGGAAGCGACACAAGGTCAATTTCTTAAGCGGAGTTTAACAGGTTTGAATTCAGAGTTTTCCTTCTCCTAGACTGGTTATATAACCATATTTAAAGAGCCCAGTCTGCCCTTGTATTTACTCATAGCTGGAGGGAGGATTGGATTCATACCTTTCCCAAAGGTATTAGCGCCATGAAAAATGGAAGGAGCTTTGTCCAGGAATTGAACTCGGGTCGCCGAATCCATTCCCCACGACTGTAACCATTTGACCACGCACCTCCATTTCTTGCTTATACGTCCGCAGATTGTCGTATGAATCGCTTTAAAAATTGACCTTGTGTCAAATCCTGCTCGTTTTGAGGGGTTGGTATATATATATATATATATATATATATATATATATATATGTGTGTGTGTGTGTGTGTGTGTGTGTGTGTGTGTTGAAAAAATGAATAAAGGAAAGAAAGTATAGAATGTATAAAATAGGATATTTTAATCAATTTTACTTACACGTGTTTCGGTCAGGAGTTTATCCATGTGTACATTATTCAAACTATTATTATTTTTAAATAACCAAATGAAATGAAATAATAATAATAACAGAAAGATTTCATTATTTCATTTCATTTGGTTATTTAGAAATAATAATAGTTTGAATAATGTACACATGGATAAATTCCTGACCGAAACACGTGTAAGTAAAATTGATTAAAATATCCTATATCATCCATTCTATACTTTCTTTCCTTTATTCATTTTTTCAACATACCATCGGATTCACTTCCATTTTCATTTTACACACACACACACACACACACACACACACACACACACACACACACATATATATATATATATATATATATATATATATATATATATATCATCATCATCATCATCATCATGTCGCTCTTTCAGCGCGGATATCCATGACAATCTCTCTCCATCCGTCCCTATCGCTCATCATTCTCGGGAGGTCCTCTATGCAGCATCCTGCATCCGTACAGAGCTGATCAACGTACGTTTTTGCTGGTCGGCCCACACTGGCTTGTCCATGTACTGGCTTCCACAGGAGGACGTCGCTTATGAGTTCGTCCTTGCTTCTCCAGCAGTGTCCCGCGTGTCTTGTCCGTCTTACTCGGATGGTTTGGGTGATATGTAGTACGTGGCCGTACAGCTGTTTTCTCGTAGGGTGTTGTTTCCATGTCTTGTTCAGGATCACCCGCAGCATTCTTGTGCAGCTCCCATCTAGTTTATTCTCTAGTCGCTTAGTTAGGGTCCATGTGATGCAGCCAAACAGCAGTACTGACACGACAACGGCCTGGAAGAACTGTCTCTTTAACTTGTCTGTGAGATTGGACCTCCATATGATGGATAATCTATTTATAGCGGCCCATGCCTTTCATATGCGTGCATTAACGTCGTTTTCTGTGGAGGAGATGTTACTGCCTAAGTATCTAAATTGTTCTACAGAGTTTAGGAGTTTGCCATCGTTTTATATATATATATATATATATATATATATATATATATATATATATATACTTTGGTGCGGTACCAAGTTTCTTGGTACAAGGTGATTCTAGGTGGGTCCTAATTCTCTACCCGTAGTTTGTTGTAGAGTTCAGGTTCAGTATGAGAGCTCAATGTTTAATTATT
>CM042138.1:142833598-142868598 GCA_023376005.1 Doryteuthis pealeii | reverse complement strand
TAAAATAAAAAAATAAAGTGTTATTATTTATCAATAACATGTTGAACTTTTTTCTCGGAGCTTAGTTTATGTTTTGAAAAAAATCGGTGAAATGTTAAAACAGTGGTCGATTAAAAAGGGACCACATATTGATGGTAGATAATTTTGTATAAGTTGTTTAATTTATTAAGATGTTATCGTAAGATGGTTCAGTTTAAGTGGTGTATATACTTTTATTTAACAGATTTTGTGAAGTTGAAAGTTGCAGTGTATATAATGAAGAATGTGATTTTTTTAGTGCTAGAAATTTTGAGGCCGGATAGTATGGGAGGAAAGAAGAATTAGGTATAATACTAATGTTGCGTTATATAATAAGTGTGGAATTTTGAATAAAATATTTGTGGTGTGGTAATTTAAGGTAATATATATATATATATATATATATATATATATATATATATATGAATCTATCAATTTGTTTCTTTATGGCAATATATACCTGTGTCTTCTAATCCATCATTCCAGAACAAAGAGAAAAGAATCTTGACGTTGATAACTTTGTACAGACGTATTATATTCAAACAAAGTAGAATATAATGGTTAATATAGGTGGTTAGTTGTAGATACAGAGATAGAAGGTGGTAGAAGAAAGATTGGCCTATAAATATGAACATAGATAAGTAGACAAATATATATAGAAAAAGATAGATAAAAAAGAAACAGGCTGAGATGAACAGATTGAGACATTTTAAGCAAATGAGATAGAACTACAGTTAGACCTACAGGTAGATAGATAGACATACAGACCAACAGACTTATATATATATATATATATATATATATATATATATATATATATAGAGAGAGAGAGAGAGAGAGAGAGATACAGACTGACTGACATTCAGGCAGATAGATACGAGTATAGCCCAGAATTTAGATCTCCAAAGCGCTGTTGACGCAGGGAAACTGTTCTTGCAACTGTTGACAACACTGTTGTGTTTGTTGTGCATGCGCCTGCCCCTATTTGCGCCTCGCTGCCACGCTCAGTCTTGACTTGGCCGTTGTTTCTAATGAAGCTTCCGATTGACGCTACCGTCACGAGTGAAGTTCATGCAGTCATTAGGTTTTTTGAACGTAAAAGTCATTAAGCCGATTGAAATTGATCGCCAGTTAACGAAAGTGTAAAGCGAATCGTGCATGGATGGCAAAAACGTCCACAAGGGGTGTAGGGAGTTTGGAACAACGACGAGGTTCCTCAGCGATATGGTGGCGAGCTAGTATGTCATGTGCATACAAAAACTGCCAAGAAAAATGCATCGACCAAAATGGCGATTATAAAGTATTATGTTAAAACTTTAAAATGTTGTAAACATCATTGATAATCAACTATAAACGTTTCTGTGATTTCTAAATATTTTGCTAGATAGTTGATTGTATCATTCATTGAATGATACATCCGGCGTTCTTTTTCGCGAGAGGATAAAAAGTTTTGTGCGAGGCTATAAATGAATTATTCATTTCCACAATTTACTTTAATTAGTCAATTTCTTGATTAATTCATTACGATTAACCCTGATGATCCTTTTTTGTTGAAACTTAAGTAGGTTTTCTATCTATGCATTTCTCCAAATCCGCTCTACTAACGTATTGAGCGCTTCATATTCTTTATAACCTTGACTTATTCAGTTAATATTTGTGTTGACACTCGATGTTCTATTCCCCTGTAAGTCATCTACTTTATCATATATATATATATATATATAATATATATATATATATATATATATATGTGTGTGTGTGTGTGTGTGTGTGTGTGTGTGTGTGTGTGTGGATAGATATGTGTCCTCAGCGCTTTCGAGACCTTACTTTTGTGATTACACTCGTATCTACTAATCTATCTATCAATCTGTGTATCTATCTATCTATCTATCTATCATCTATCTATCAGTGTATCGATAGATAGATAGATAATAAACAGGGGATCTATCTATCTTTCTGGATATATATATATATATATATATATATATATATATATATATATATAATAAACAGGGGATCTATCTATCTATCTATCTGGATAGATAGATAGACAGACAGATAGATAGATGATAAACAGGGATCTATCTATTTATCAGGATATATATATATATATATATATATAATATATATATCTATATATATATATATAGAGAGAGAGAGAGGGGGGATAGATAGATAAATAGATAGATAATAAACAGGGTCTATCTATCTTTCTGGATATATATATATATATATATATATATATATATATATATAATAAACAGGGGTTCTATCTATCTATCCAGATAGGGGATCTATCTCTCTCTCTCTCTCTCTCTCTCTCTCTCTCTCTATATATTATATATATATATATATATATATATATATATATATATATGTGTGTGTGTGTGTGTAGATAGATAGATATATAGATAATAAACAGGGGATCTATCTATCTGGATAGATAGATAGATAGATATATAATAAAGAGGGGATCTATCTATCTATCTATCTATCTATCTGGATATATAGATAGATAGATAGATAGATAATAAACAGGGGATCTATCTATCTATCTATCTGGATAGATAGATAGATAGATATATAATAAAGAGGGGATCTATCTATCTATCTATCTATCTGGATAGATAGATAGATAGATAGATAGATAGATAGATAGATAGATAATAAACAGGATAGATAGATAGATATAAACAAAAAAGCAATTCAAAATTGGAGGTCATTATTTGATTAATTACCATTTTGATGTTTAAGAAACTTTCAAAGTTGCGTTCAACTTATCTTCCTTGCTTTTCTGACTTTTATGCACAAAGCTAAAGTCTTTGGAAAATTACGAATGAAATAAAAATTCTTAAATTATAAACCCGGCGCCGGCTCCAACGGAGATCGGAGGGTTGGGTTTGGGGCTGGTGGAGAGGAGAAAGAGTCCTTGTCCAGATAAATGCGCCACATGTACTTGAATTACTGATAATATTCTGTGACGTATATTCCCGTCAGGTAATTTTGAAGAGATAAAATAAACAGTTGTGTCTTTTAGTACAGAACAGACAAAAGCATCTTATCTGACAATTCTGTTTATTTACAGTAAATTCCATTTATGTAATTTATGAAGAGTTAAAATTTGAAAAATGCTCATCTATCATTTCAATAGATAGATAGATAGATAGATAGATAGAAAATAAACAGGCTGAGATACACAGATTGAGACATCTACGAGGTAGAGTCAACAATTAATAGATAGATAAATAGTCTCCAGCGCTCTGCGGTCCTGGCTTTTGGGATTGTCCTCTTATCTATCAATATATATATATATATATATATATATATATATATATATATATATATATATATATAAAGTGGTGTTATGTTACATAATCATAGAAAAAACATCCTATGCATTCAAAACCCTCACACAGTATTCAAAATAAATAGAAATCTTGACTGCACCTCAGAAATGTAATTTACATAATAGAATGCACAAATATACATTGGATGCACATCATCACTAAACAAAAGAATCCCACTACACAAAAGCAACATTAGATTAGCTAACAATAGAAACCTATATGTATCGAAACATATCTATGAATGTAATCAGGGAAATTTTAAGGTGATGCCCATATACAAAACTGATGACTGTACTCTACTCCTAATTAAAGAAAAACATTTAATAGATAAATACAAACCTGAATTAAATCAGACGTAACCACACACACACACACACACACACACACATACACTGAAACACGTGTCGTTATGGTTTTTTTTTCATACAAATAAAATACGGAACACTGAATGAAAATGCATGACCAGGTTGTTGGAAATTAACATGGTTTTATTTACCACATGGTAGAGAATTCTTCTACCCTAAAAGTGACTTAATTAGCACAAGTGTGGTCTGCAGGTGCATCCACTCGGCACAAGTCCTAATCCAAAAATGTCATAGCGGAAACCCCACTTCCGGGTTCCCATCAGCCCCCTACTGATCAAGGGGAGTAACTCTAAATGTCGTTAGGTCTGAACCTAACAATATATATATATATATATATATATATATATATATATATATATATATTCTATTAGTATCTTTCTGTCTATGTATATCTTTCTGTATGTACCTTCGTATCTATCAATCTATCTATCTTCATTTTTCCTTTCGAGTTACCTAAATGTGCCATTCTGTTAATATACATCATTATGTATTCAGTTGTTTTTATTGATCTATCAATATCCATATATATATCCATTAGTCTCTCTCTCTCTCTCTCTCTCTCTCTCTCTCTCTCTCTCTCTCTCTCTCTCTCTCTCTCTCTTTGGTCTATTGTCTCTTTCTTTGTCATTTTTCGCCCACTTTTTCTCCTCACAGCATTCAACTTTTTTATTCCTTTCTTTCTCACAATATCACAATTCTCTCTCTCTCTCTCTCTCTCTCTCTCTCTCTCTCTCTCTCTCTCTCTTATTCCTCCTCTCTTATTCTACATCCTTTCTTTTCGTACTTTTTTTTTACTTTCTTTTCTCATTTCTCTCTATCAACAAGTTGCATTAAAATCTTATTTTTCTTCTTTCTCTTTCTTTCCTCTCTCTCTCTCTCTCTCTCTCTCTCTGTCCCTCTTTCTCTATTTCCTCTCACATCTCCCCTCTCTTTCTCATCCCCTGTCTCTCTCTCACTCTCACTTTCTCTCTCTCTCTCTCTCTCTCTCTCTCTCTCTCTCTATATATATATATATATATATAGAGAGAGAGAGAGAGAGATGGATAGATAGATTCCCCGCGTCTCCAGCGCTTTGCGGTCTGTACTTTTGGGATTACCCTCATATCTATCTATCAATCTATCTATCTATGTATCTTTCTAATTCTATTAGTTTCTATCTATCTATCTATCTATCTATCTTTACAGTGTATCTATCTATATAGATAGATCCAGAGAAGATATATATATATATATATATATATATATATATATATATAATAGATAGATAGATAGATAGATAGATAGATATATATATATATATATATATAATACATAGATAGATATGGAGAGACTAAACTAGGATGGATCATATAGAAAGAATTAAACGAAAATAGATTCAGAGATTTATTCTTGGGTAGACAGATAATGCAGATCTGAATATAAATTGTCTTAAAGATAATTGGATTTGACTCTTTGAAATGGTCTTATTGAAGAATTGGCTTCGTTTACAAAGTTAAGAAACATCTGAAGAATGATAATCCTGGAAGTTATTCTAAATCTTTTTGTCTTTCGCGACAGATATGACATTTTGAAAACATTATGATAAGATTATTAATGTCTGTTTTTGTTAAAAGACGTGTGTCCATGTGTCTGTGAATCTGTGTGTAGGCGTGTGTGTGTATGTGGGCGTGTGTGTATGTCAGTGTTTGCAAACACACCTAAATTTCACCCTAATGGTTCTTCAGGATCATTCTGGCTGAAGGAGGTTGATACAAACGTTTTTGATTATGGGAGTGGGCATGAAATTTTAAAAATTAAAAATTCGTAAAAAAAGGTTGTGTTATAACAATTTTTTATTGGCTAAAAAGCCATGCATTTTTATGTCTACATAAACTTAAGATTGTCGTTCTTTGGTTTAATAATTCACTTGTTTTTTGTACTTAGCTATGCCGAGTTTTTCCTCCGTCCAAAATAGGCAAAATTTGCCTTCTGATTTGTTACATTTCTCTATTATATATACTAGCAAATATAAGCACCCTCCGGGTGCAAGTATTTAAGTTTTAATATAATAAAATATCATATTAAATTAGAAAGGCCAATGAAACTGAATAAAAATGCAGATAACATGATTTGGAACAGAGGGATATGATTGAAAAATAGAACAACTTTGAAACTAACTCTTCCATCATTTTCAATTACTCCTATTCCTAATTTAACTATTTAGTTAAAATAGGAAGTAAAGAATAATATTACAGTTATTTCTTTTTGTTAAGGGATTTCTTTTAAGATTTATTGAAGAGAATTTTGCTCATATTCAATAAGATAAAACTAAACAATTAGAAATCAATAATACTAAGCAAATATTTATTAAAATCAAATTTTTGATATCAATATGCAAATTAGCCTTTCCATTCACTCTGTAAACCGCTATTTTTTGTATATATAAATACAATTGCATGTTATAAGTATGTAGATATGGTCAACAGTATTAATAATGTAAAACCATTTTTATCAATAATTGAAGTTTAAATATAAATAAAATCATGGAGAATGTGATGTAAATAACAAAGGGATTTGTGACTTGAGAAGGGATATAGTTTCGGTTACAGACAGACAAACACACAATCTCCATTATAATAATATATATAATATATATATATATATATATATATATATGGGAGATTATGTGCTTAATTAAAGTCATACCTAATTTGTTAATTAATTGATTATAATTAAATGAATTAGGCGTGCATATCGGTTTAAATGTAAAGCGTAAACAAATCGAGAAAATTGTCGGCCTTCGCCATTTCAAACACATTGTTTGACCATTTCATACTGTCGTGACATAAGTCACCCAAAAAAGTGCCATATACACATCAGTTAAAAAAATAAATAAAAGAGAAATTCTGGGAAGCCGGCTAGTGTAATGGTTAGAATGTCCGCCTGTCAGCCTGATAGTAGGGTTCGAATCACGCACAAAGCACTGCCCTGTCTATAGCTCTACTGATGAGGCCTAATAGGCAGAAATGTACATACAGAGATCGACTTTTTCTCGATTTGTTTACACTTTACATTTAAACCGACATGCACGCCTAATTCATTTTATTATAATTAATTAATTAACAAATTAGGTATGACTTTAATTAAGCACATAATCACCCAAAAAATTGTCGGCCTTCGCCATTTCAAACACATTTGACCACTTCATAATATATATATATATATATATATTATATATATATAATGGCTGTCAACTCGTGTTCTAGTAAGACCATTTCCTGTTTTTTTTTTTAAAATGTTTTTAATCTATTATCATCATAGGTAGGTGCCAGTAGGATTTGACACTCTATCCGAGTGTTTTCTCAGATGACTCAACAGGACAGCCCTGGAGAGACATACTCTTTCACATAAACTTTGGAACTTCTCCACTTTGAATGTTGCTGGGCTGAAAATGACCCTTTCCAATAGCCCGCTTCAATTTTTGGTGTTTAATTCGGTTGGACTCAAATTCTTCCACAACAGGTAGATGGTGGCTCTCCAGCCATGTCTATTACAAGCTAGCTTCTCCCATTCCTCCATAGCAATGGCGGTGTTATTTAGAGTGTCCTTAAGACAGTATTTAAACCTCAATTTGGGTTTGCACTGACGACGTTTGCTAGTTGAGATTTCCCCGTAAAATAGTTGTTTTGGGATTCGGCAATCATTCAGGCGAACTAGATGACCAGACCATATATATATATATATATATATATATATATATATATATATATATATATATAATCCCAAATTATCCTTCCTGAATAAACGTTACGTCAACAGCACTACAAGGCTGTCAAAGTAAATCTGGAAATTTTAAGATACGAATTTCTGAGAACCTGAGGTCGAGTAGAAAATCTTAAAAAGCCCCGACTCATATAAAGAGGGGTCAAAATTTTGGTTTTGTGTTCATAGAGGCTAAGTATTATCGGATTTCCTGAACAGACAGCTAAACAAGAGCTCAGAATTGGTGTCCAAGTTCAGTCATGAATAGAAATTTTTCTTTGTCATCTTTCACCAGACTTAGGTCAGGTGACAAGTGACAGCCATTTTTTTTTTAATCTCCGAAGAGGAGAGTACCATATATTTATGTCAGTAGTAATACAAAACCATCTTTCATTTTTTACGACTCAACCCACTTAAACTTCTGAGTAATGAAAGATAAATTTGCGGGTGAATATCTTAACATTCTTATATTCTATCAACTCGGTATTGAGCCCTAGTTATATATACATACTGTTCACTGTGATTTCATTCAAATTTCTAGCCCTACCCCTACTGTCCTCTCAAAATAAGACACCATTACCCCAAATTGATAGATTTAAAACATTGTTTCTTGGGAAATATATATATATATATAGCCTAATATGGTTAACCATGCGCGAAGACACGGGCAAACGGAACCTGTAGTTAACACTCTTAACTCGGGGGGACCATATGTGCCCTGATTGCAACACATGACACGTAAGTCATATGGAGGCCTTAAAAGTCATATTTTTATCTACAAGGATCTCCCAAGCGTCTTGCATGTATATTCTTTAATAGAACTTAAAAAAGGTATATCTGGGCTCAAGAATCATCTTCATGTACGACAGCTTTCCAGCACATACAGATAGTTTGACTTTCCGAGAATTGGTCTTATATGAGTTGACTATCAGGACACACACACACACACACACACACACACACACACACACACATACATACCCACACATAGGCATATATGAAGATTATTTCAATTCCTCAGAACTCAATGCATGCTAATTGCTAAAGTTTTTTTTCCTTTGTATGGAATTGTATATTTAGAACCTTCTTTCTCTTCCATACAATTACAAATATACGCACACACATACCCGCAAAAACATGCACACATACACAACGCACGCACACACGCACACACGCACACACACACACGCACGCACGCACGCACGCACACACGCACATATATATATTTATATATTCCCACATGTAGCCATATATGAAAATTCTTTCAAGTCCCCAGGAGAGCTCAACGTATGACAATTGTTTTTTAAGTTTTTCATTTGTATGGAATTGTGTGTATATATATATATATATATATATATATATATATATATATATATATATATATATATAAAAAAAAGAAGGTCCGCAAAATGTATTTTGTTCTCAGAAATTTTTTTTTAAAATTCTTTTTGTTTTACATATGCAACACGTGTTTCAGATCTTCTGGTATCTTCTTCAGGCTTTGATTGATAATATATATATATATATATATATATATATATATATATATATATATATCACTATTAGTGACTCGATATAAAGTAAATAACGTCACTGAACTAAGACAAGTTATAAAATATCATCAGATTTTTTATCGGTTGTCATCGTTGAAAATGTAATAAGCAATCTGAGTTCAACTCCTGCACATGAATGTTTGCGTTTCAATTTGGGCTAATGCCCTTGGTAGACGCATGAATCCATACATTTTTTTTATATTCCAACTATGTTGTGTCGGTGTCTTGTTCCAGCTGCTTTCTTCTGGACCTCCTAGCTTCATGGTGTTGTGCCAGGGTGACCTCAGACATGAACAGTCCTATACAGAGAGCCTACCACCGCCCAAACGCATATGAATGCATATTGAAATTCTAAATGAATAACCTAGCAAATCAGAGGAATTATTCTACAATTAACGATGTTTGTTTCGTTGTTTGTTTTACGACATATCAACAATTGTCGGGTCATTTAATGACGAATTAATCATTCTTTTTCTTATCAAAAGAATCGGGTTGTTTACAGTACCTGCTGTTATTAAAGTAATCACACAATAAAATATTGAAGATACTCATCACTGATTAAAATCAGGGATCTATCGGCAACCAATGCTTTTCGTTAACGGAATCTATCATTATAAAGTAGCATAGAGAATTTTAAAAACTTTATTCACTAAGAACATTTAATGCAACTTGTCTGTTCTGTAGCAGTCAGTTTTTTAAAAATATGGGGTAGTTGATATTTTTTTCAGTTCTTTTAGATTATATATATATATATATATATATATATATATATATATGTACAAATTAACAAGTATATATTTTTATCACATGGGTGCTAGAAGGCGGTGGCTGCGGATCTACATGTCCTGGGAATGACGTTAAACTCTATCTGATGGTGAGGTTTCAGTTTTGGAGGTTTGGGGAATGTGGAGCACCCCTTCATCACCATTGCTACCTGGTCCACTCTGACCGGAGTGGTAGTACCTGTTAGGGTCCCATCTATGGGTTAAATATAAAAATGTATTTATAAAAAAATTGTATTATCCATTAAGAATTGATTTATTTCAAAACTTTATCGGCATTAAATGACCCACTGAGGTTGATATGCCGTAAAACAAAAACAAAAACAAAAAATAACAAGTATATATATGAGTTTTGTTCTTTCATTCCTTATTTTACCTCATTCTGTCGGATTCATTCCAACCCCCCTTTTCCTTATATATATATATATATATATATATATATATATATATATATATATATATATATATATATATATATGTATATATATATTCATCAAAAGGTTACTACAGCGTTTTCATTGTAGCAGCATAAGTAGTTAATCCAAAAGGGCTCAATATATTTCGTAAAATATAGAGCATTTATAATTGTAGAAAAAGTTTTTCTCTCTGCCATGGTTTCGATGTTCAAGGTACACCTTCCTCAGGAGAACTTAGGAAGGTAGAGAGAAAAACTTTTCTACAAGTATATATATATATATATATATATATATATATATATATATATATATACTTGCAGCATTTTTTGAACGCATTTTTAAAGTGAGACAATGGAAACATTCCACTAGTTTCACACCTGATGATGGCACAAAGACACGGTGGATTGTTACACCAATTCCACCCAGATATTAAAACGATGGCCAGACAGTTAGAAAGGATCGAACACACACACACACACACACACACACACACACACACACACACACATATATATATATATATATATATATATATATATATAAGTGGCTGACTTCTGATTTAGGTCGAAAAATTAAAACGGAAAGTTTTTGGTGGTCCCCAATGACAGTTTAACTACAGTCTATGAATTAACATTTTGCAAATTGGGCTACGATTTTATGGAATTAAGGTTGTTTTAATTACGTATTGCATAAAAAAATAAACAACAAAAAACCCAAATTACTATACATTTAATTAACCATTGAAATTAATTATTGAATCTATTATTGAGACAGTTGTTTGTGTTAGCATTGCAATGTATAATTTCAATTAACCTTAGTTTAAAAAAATATTTTTCCACATTAAATGTATAGTAGTTTGGGTTAATTTGGGTTTTTTGTTGTTTATTTTTTTTAAGCAATACGTAATTAAAAACAACCTTACTCCCCTAAAACCGTAACCCAATTCGCAAAATGTTAATTCATAGACTTTTAAACTCTCATTGGGTACCACCAAAAAACTTTCCGTTTTAATTTTCCGACCTAAATCAGAAGTTAGCCATATAAGTTTTCAAATCTCAGCAGATTTTTATAATTCTCTTCTAATTAATCCAAAATTGTGATTCGATTTCTGAATAAAGAAAAAAGATGATTTTATAAACATTCAAACCAAAGATTCTTCATATTTGATTATCTTTATAGACATTTGTTATTTTTTTTTGTTTTTATTTGGTTTGTTTGTTGTTTGCAGACAGCGATGAGTTAACGGCAAAGCAGACAACGTGTCTCTGTAAACAAGACAAGATCATATGATGTGTTTAGTTGAATCCATTTTTCTTTAGAAATAGGTCGTTGATACTCAATGTACTGCAAGCAGATGATGCACATAGACGCTGAGTTGGCCTCAGATTATAGGGTATTATTACACTGTCCCGCCAATTGTGCACGTGAAACGTTTGCCGACCGAGAAACAGGTGGAAATAGAGGGATGTTCGCTTTCTATGCGTCACCGCCTCGCCGTAATGTAAAGATATGTAGCTACATGGGTATGAATTGTCTGTTCATCACTGGCCTGGGTTTGTTTCGTAGCAGCGACATTGTTACATCCTTCCAGTCATCGCCAGCAATCACGGGGATGGCCTATTGTCAGTATTAACCGGATGGCGAAGGAGTCTCTTCTATTTTCACTGACGCTAGACAAATATATTGTTTTTACGTCTGAGTTGGAGCACCACTACTACCATCAGTTCCCCACATTACCACACAGATTTAAGCTGTGCTATTCATACGCTGAGTTGGCGAGGGTCAGTATAGAACACGGAACCTTTTGGTTCTGAGGCAGATAGCTCTACCTATTGACCCACTATGTTTAAATATCACACAGGTTTCATAGGGGAAATTTGAATGTAACGCTTTTGTCAAAAATTATTATTTTTGAGTATTGCCAAAACAAAAAAAAATTCCCAATTTTTTTTAGAACTAAAACAATTATGAAAATGTTTCAAAGTAATGGGGAACCTTTTTAAAATACTATTTTAAATGTAAACCAGAAATAGAAATTATCATACGATGGATTTTACATGTTTAATTTTTAGCTTCTTTTTATTGTAAGGGCACATTTTTCTTCTTTTTATTGTTACATTTTGTTATAGGGAAAAAGAAAATAAATTAAACAAATACATTTTTTTATTACTGTAGTCCAAGCAATTAAGAACTAAGCTTTAAAAAAATAAAATTATGTTTCAAACCACTCCAGAGTTTTGGTTTAATTTTTTAAAAATATATAAATTTAAAAGTAAATATGTCTTCTTTCCTTCCTCTTTCTTTCTTTCTTTCCTTCCTTCCTTCCTTCTTCATACAAAACGCCGTGTCACAAAAGCATCCACACCCAAAATCGCCACACCCTCTCTGCCCAAAATGGGCCACTTTTATGGTGAAAGCAGGAGTTGCAATGCACCATGGGCCATTACCCATAGTGCCTTTCAATATCAATAAAAATGTCTTCTCTGCCCCCCCTTCCAACTTTTCAACATTTCTCACTCCGACCGGACTCCACGACACACCGCCCCGACCACATTCCTTTCTTCTTCGCTACATTTTCTCCCTGCAAGCCATGCACCGGAACCGTTTTGAGTCAGGTAGGTTTGCCTCGTCATTACATTCCCCCCTGATCTCAGGATCACAAAAGTACAACCGTGAGCAGGACGTTTTCGACGTGTACTCCTCCGGAGAGGGACAGGGCCTGGTTGATCGTCCTCCCGATCGCAACGGGCTCCAACAGTGAGTTGGTTTGGCAAATCCGGGTCGTCTGAGCGCGTTTCGACGTCGGGTGGCTGTTGTGCATATCCGAGCGAGTGACACTGTTTTGCCTTCCTTGTTGATCACAATGCTTCCCAGTGCCAATCTCTTGTCTCTCGTTGGCATGGGACTGACGTCCCAGTCTCGGCTCGTCTGCAGAGGATTCATCCGAGGAATCACTGGCAGCACACGATTCTGATGAGGGGGATCCCACCTGGATAAGCCTCATACTTTCTTCAGAGGAACTCTCATCTTCCAAAGAGCAAGGTTTTGAACAGAGGCGCAAATGTCTGACATGGCGTGGAGTTCCATCAACCGTTACGGATTGCTGACTGTTGACTCCGGTCACACGACCTATTTTTGATCGTGTAGTGCACCTGCCGTTCGGAACCTTGACCCAAACATAGTCCCCTACCTGGTACATTCCGTGTTCCTGTTGCAATTCGGGCGGGAGAGCGGCATCAATTCCCCTGACCCTGACATGGTACTAGTGTATACGATTGGCCGGTGCTGAAGACGACGAAACATCGTCTTTGGGTGTCACGTTATACCAGTACACAGCTTCTTGGATGGTACACTGCTTCCTGGCCGCGATTGTCTTGATCGTCCTATGACACCGTTCAACAATCCCGTTTCCGGACGGCACGTACGCGCATCGGAGACGCAATCGCACTCCCCATTCCCCAAGAAAAGTTCGAAATCTCCTGCTGGTAAAGGCAGTGTCATTATCGGTAAGTATTTCGACTGGTGGACCCGCTCGAAAAAGATTGCCTCCAAGTGACGAGCCACTGTATCAGAATCCTGGCACCGAATTGAACGCCAAATAGCAAATCGAGAGGGTCCGCAGTCGATGAGGCTCAGGTAGTGTCTACCCCCATAGTGGGTAATATCCATTCCCAGCCGGCTCCAATTAGTATCCACGTCTAATTTTCCCTTCCTCCAATGTACCGGTGCTGGGTCGATGGTTTGACAGTCCACACAGGATCGCACTACAGATCTTACGTCTGCCTTTGTTGTTGACGGGCCAACTCGCCGCACAAAATAGGTTGTCCGTCTTACTCCGGGGTGCCCGCTCTGCCGGTGAATACTCAATATCTGATGTTTACTCAGAGCAGTGGCACAGAAATCCGGCGCCAATTCCTCCCCCTTTTTCATAGCCTTGAACCAGTGTTGCGGTACTCTCGTCAGTTCGTCGGCTCTGTTATGCTCTGACCTTACCAGCGTCACGTCTACGGTCAATTCGTACTCTTTGATCAATTGTGAGAGGGTGTATAACCTCCTCTTGACCAACATCTCCGCAGCTGCTTTGGTGCGTACCTTTGACTTTCCACTCAAACTGTTATTGAGCCAATGGTACGTACACAGGGAATCCGTTTTGATGTGAAGTACTTTGCTTGCCATTGAAGCGCAAGGTTGACACCCTTCACCACCGCATCGAGTTCGGCCAAATTAATGTGATGGGAGTCATTGTCAGGGCGCAACCAGCACGCATCTTCAATTACGGCTCCATTGTCGTCTAATAACACCCCCGTAGCAAGTGAGCTGGCGTCAACCCACAAATTCATCTCCAGGCCGGCGGTACACCACACTCCCTTAACCGGATCACCCGCTTAACCCGGGTGACTGTATCTTGTAGCATCTTCTTCAGTAGAGGATCAGCAAGCTCAGTGTCCCAACCAACCGATACCGCACTCGCCCGACGTTTGATAAATCCAGCAGCCACTCTAAGCCAGCCACAAACAGGAAAATGCCCCACAAGTCTCCCAACAGGGAAAATGTGTTTCGGCGAGTAATGACCTGGGGAACATCGGGAACTTCACTCCCCCGCTTCCATCGAAGAACACCTTTTCCCCCCAGACCTGCAGACCAAGGACTTTGGCACCATCCTGTAGTCGCTCTGGATCCTTGCAAATCAGGCCGTACTCAGACAGGTGCGCCCTCACCCGAGCTGTTGAGACTAGAACTTCATTAACGAAAATATCATCGATGTACGCCGACGTGGCGCTTCTGATGGTTGGATCTCGAGACATAACGGCTTCAACAACAGACTTCATGATGAGAGGCGCCACATTGAGGCTAAAACCCAGCCGGGTGAGGCAATACCTTTGGCCCCCAAATATCACAGTCTGATAAGGCCACAAAGACTCGTCAATGCCGATCTGAAGATATGCTCGCTTCAGATCAAGCAATGACACATTCGCGCCCTTCTTGCGCCATTCCCTCAACGTGGCCGCGCACACGTCAGCATTAGCCGTAAACGTGTCCACATGTTCGTTTAGCTCTCTGTAATCCATGACAGGGCGCACCTTACGCTTATTGTGCTGAATTACGGCCATTAGTGGAACCAGTCCCTTAGGTGGGCCAAGTCTCTCTTCGGGTAGGACAACAACCAGCCATTTTCAATCCACTTGTGAAGCTCGGTTTCGTAGCTCTCTCTGGCATGTTTTGGAACTTGGTACTCCGGTATCTTATTGTCCAGAAGCTCTGGAGCTCGTCCTCCGGACCATTTCCATTTAGCGATCCATCGGTTCGTCCTTTCGTCGAAATCCACGCGAAAAATCCTGCTCATCAATTTGGATCGCAGCGCATACATTCGCTTCGTACCCAAAGCTCACAGTTCCTGATGGTGTAATGGTCATACCACCTAAAGCTCTGATGGCATCGTTCCCCAGTATGAGGTCAAACCCCAACAGCTGCCGATTCACAACAAGTGCATTAAGATGCACCGGCTCAGCATTGCCCACAGTGAGCCGAAGTCGGCTTCGCCGCAGCACTTAAACATTTTTCCATCTGCTGTCAGCACACTAGCTTGTCCGAGCCTCCAGGCGTCACACACAAATCTGCTGGCCAGCGTCCGTGTACACCCAGTGTCCACCAGGGCTGTGCATTTTCTCCCGTTGACATGAACATCAAGTGTTGGCAGCGCCTCATTCTTCTTTTCTCTGGGGAGCAAGCTGACGCTGATTACTTCTCCCCCATGCCGTTTCCCGAACACTCCGAAGCAATATGGCCGGTCTTTTTACACCGAAAACATCGGATCGTACGGAGACGCCGAGATGGTTGTTCAAAGGTTGCATCCGAGCGTCCTTGCAAACAGTCCCTTGACAGATGATTGGGACCGGAGCACTTGTAGCACACAACTTCGTTCCTTCGGGCCTCGGCTGGCACAGGGGCAGGTTTAGTAGCAGCAACGATCTCCTCGGGCTGTTCAGTGTCGGCCATAACGGCCCGTACCCGATCCACTATCTCTCCCATTGTCATGTCATCCATGCGCGATGACGCGCGCAACAATCGACGCACGTCCTGCGGCAGTCCAGAAACGAATGCACAAATCATTCGTCGCTCCCCAACGAGTTGGTCCAGCCGTTGTAATTCAGCCAAATACTCGTTCACGGTTTCACCAGGCTGGAGTCGCCGGGCACGAATCGATCATATGCACCGAATGAGTCAGGAGCGTAGGCTTTTATCAGAGCCTGTTTTATTCGCTGATAATCAGTCTTCTCCCCTTTGCTCAATTGTCTATAAACAGCGAGAGCTCCACCTCGCAGGCGCAACGGTAGGATCAGCTCGATATCTGTCCTTTTGCAGAGTTCGCAGATCATCTCCACACGCTGAATCCATTCGATGACGGGTTCATCGGAGGGAGACCCACCAAACTCCGGGATTAGTCTGTAATCAAACACCTTGTCCATAGTTCGCCGAAATAGCTTATGTCTTCTTTCCTTCCTCTTTCTTTCTTTCCTTCCTTCCTTCCTTCCTTCGTCATAAAAAACGCCGTGTCACAAAAGCACACAAAAATCGCCACACCCTCTCTGCCCAAAATGGGCCACTTTTATGGTGAAAGCAGGAGTTGCAATGCACCATGGGCCATTACCCATAGTGCCTCTCAATATCAATAAAAATGTCTTCTCTGCCCCCCTTCCAACTTTTCAACATTTCTCACTCCGACCGGACTCCACGACACACCGCCCGACCACATTCCTTTCTTCTTCGCTACATTTTCTCCCTGCAAGCCATGCACCGGAATCGTTTTGAGTCAGGTAGGTTTGCCTCGTCATTACAGTAAACAAACAAACAAAAGATCCTAAAATAAGCAAACGTTGAATACGCGTATTCTTAGTGAATGTTGTAAATTTGATAAAGAATTTTACCTCCTCTCTTACCCTCTCTTCCTCATTTCTCTTACAGTCCCTGGTATTCCTAAATTATTTTAGTCTGGTCAAAAACTGGATACTTTTGCTAGTATATATATATATATATATATATATTATATATATGTATATATATATATATGTGTGTGTGGTGGTGTGTGTGTGTGTTGTGTGTTTGTGTGTGTGTTGTGAAATGCCAATAGCTTTGTCTAGGAATTGAACACGAATCGATGGACTCGTCGATTCGAGTTCAATTCCTAGACAAGCTATTGGCATTTCACATAGCGCTAATACCCTCCAGCTATGGGTAAAATAGTAGGGCAGACTGGGCTCTTTAACCTTGGGTAGGTAAAAGTCTAGGAGAGGGATAACTCTGAATTCAAAATTCCTGAGGTCAGTTGTTGATTGGGTTTGTGGCATTCCCTTGATTACACCAATTCTTTTCTATCGACTGTCCAAAAAGTGCGGAATTGTCCTACACAGCCTTCCCACTATAACAAATCACTGTGTTGGTTGTTCATTGGAATGAATACTCATGCGTCGAAAATCGACGAGAGAGTCCATATATATATATATATATTATATATATAGGGAGGACCATGGTTAACCGTCGTAGGAAATGGACACAGTGAAATAAGTTAAAATCCTGGAGAGGCTGTTAGCGTTTTCAGATAGTGGCTAATACCCTTGTGAAAATTATGCATCAACAATTCCCTTCGCTCATCTATGGGTAAATAGTAACTCTTTATTCTTTTGTATGGCAACCAACATATGAGAAAGAAAATCTTAATTCAAACCTGTTAAAATCTCGCTTAAGTAATTGTTCTTGTATTACATCATATACGCGAGCGAGAGGTTCTTAAATATGTATATAACACTGTCACCAAAATATTGCCATATAACTTTTTTTTCAAATTTAGGCTGTTAAGAAATGGCATTGAGTGGAATAATTGGGCTTGCTAAGAAGCAGATCTAAATTCTCCCTATCCGGGTGCCAGTATTTAAGTTTAATGTAAAAAATATTGATTTAAACAGAAAGGCTAATGAAACTGAATAAGAATTCAATAGAAAGATTTAACGGAGGGGTATAATCGGAAAAATAGAAACAACTGAAACTTACTCTTCATCACTTCCTTTTTCAATTGCTAATTTTCCTAATTTAACTATTTATTAAATAGGAAGTAAAGAATAAAATTACAGTTATTCTTCTTGTTAATGAATTTCTTTTAGGATTTATTGAAGAGATTTTACTCATATTCATTAAGAATAAAACCAACAATTAGAAATCAATAATACCAACACATATTTATAAAATTCAGTTTTTTAATATCAATATGCAAATTAGCTTTACGTTTACACTGAAAACTGGCTATTTTGTTTGTATATATAAATACAATTGCATGTTAGAGGATTAGGTGAGCCTAACAGTATTAATAATGTCAAACAGTTTTATTATTAATTGAGGTTTAAATAGAAATAGAATCCTGGAGAATGTGACGTAAATAACTAAGGAATTGTGACTTGAGTAGTAATATAGTTTCGGTACAGACAGAAAAAACACACAATCTCCATTAAATAAGATCCATGACAGGCGCACCTTACGCTTATTGTGCTGAATTACGGCCATTAGTGGAACCAGTCCCTTAGGTGGGCCAAGTCTCTCTTCGGGGTAGGACAACAACCAGCCATTTTCAATCCACTTGTGAAGCTCGGTTTCGTAGCTCTCTCTGGCATGTTTTGGAACTTGGTACTCCGGTATCTTATTGTCCAGAAGCTCTGGAGCTCGTCCTCCGGACCATTTCCATTTAGCGATCCATCGGTTCGTCCTTTCGTCGAAATCCACGCGAAAATCCGGCTCATCAATTTGGATCGCAGCGCATACATTCGCTTCGTACCCACCAAAAGCTCACAGTTCCTGATGGTGTAATGGTCATACCACCTAAAGCTCTGATGGCATCGTTCCCCAGTATGAGGTCAAACCCAACAGCTGCCGATTCACAACAAGTGCATTAAGATGCACCGGCTCAGCATTGCCCACAGTGAGCCAAAGTCGGCTTCGCCCACAGCACTTAAACATTTTTCCATCTGCTGTCAGCACACTAGCTTGTCCGAGCCTCCAGGCGTCACACACAAATCTGCTGGCCAGCGTCCGTGTACACCCAGTATCCACCAGGGCTGTGCATTTTCTCCCGTTGACATGAACATCAAGTGTTGGCAGCGCCTCATTCTTCTTTTCTCTGGGGAGCAAGCTGACGCTGATTACTTCTCCCCCATGCCGTTTCCCGAACACTCCGAAGCAATATGGCCGGTCTTTTTACACCGAAAAATCGGATCGTACGGAGACGCCGAGATGGTTGTTCAAAGGCTGCATCCGAGCGTCCTTGCAAACAGTCCCTTGACAGATGATTGGGACCGGAGCACTTGTAGCACACAACTTCGTTCCTTCGGGCCTCGGCTGGCACAGGGGCAGGTTTAGTAAGCAGCAACGATCTCCTCGGGCTGTTCAGTGTCGGCCATAACGGCCCGTACCCGATCCACTATCTCTCCCATTGTCATGTCATCCATGCGCGATGACGCGCGCAACAATCGACGCACGTCCTGCGGCAGTCCAGAAACGAATGCACAAATCATTCGTCGCTCCCCAACGAGTTGGTCCAGCCGTTGTAATTCAGCCAAATACTCGTTCACGGTTTCACCAGGCTGGAGTCGCCGGGCCACGAATCGATCATATGCACCGAATGAGTCAGGAGCGTAGGCTTTTATCAGAGCCTGTTTATTCGCTGATAATCAGTCTTCTCCCCTTTGCTCAATTGTCTATAAACAGCGAGAGCTCCACCTCGCAGGCGCAACGGTAGGATCAGCTCGATATCTGTCCTTTTGCAGAGTTCGCAGATCATCTCCACACGCTGAATCCATTCGATGACGGGTTCATCGGAGGGAGACCCACCAAACTCGGGATTAGTCTGTAATCAAACACCTTGTCCATAGTTCGCCGAAATAGCTTATGTCTTCTTTCCTTCCTCTTTCTTTCTTTCCTTCCTTCCTTCCTTTCTTCGTCATACAAAACGCCGTGTCACAAAAGCACACAAAAATCGCCACACCCTCTCTGCCCAAAATGGGCCACTTTTATGGTGAAAAGCAGGAGTTGTAATGCACCATGGGCCATTACCCATAGTGCCTTCAATATCAATAAAATGTCTTCTCTGCCCCCCTTCCAACTTTCAACATTCTCACTTCGACCGGACTCCACGACACACCGCCCGACCACATTCCTTTCTTCTTCGCTACATTTTCTCCCTGCAAGCCATGCACCGGAACCGTTTTGAGTCAGGTAGGTTTGCCTCGTCATTACAGTAAACAAACAAACAAAAGATCCTAAAATAAGCAAACGTTGAATACGCGTATTCTTAGTGAATTTTGTAAATTTGATAAAGAATTTTACCTCCTCTCTTACCCCTCTCTTCCTCATTTGTCTTACAGTCCCTGGTATTCCTAAAATTATTTTAGTCTGGTCAAAAACTGTATACTTTTGCTAGTATATATATATATATATATATATATATATGTGTGTGTGTGTGTGTGTGTATGTGTGTGTGTGTGTGTGTGTGTGTGTGAAATGCCAATAGCTTTGTCTAGGAATTGAACACGAATCGATGGACTCGTCGATTCGAGTTCAATTCCTAGACAAAGCTATTGGCATTTCACATAGCGTTAATACCCTCAGGCTATGGGTAAAATAGTAGGGCAGACTGGGCTCTTTAACCTTGGGTAGGTAACAAGTCTAGGAGAGGGATAACTCTGAATTCAAAATTCCTGAGGTCAGTCGTTGATTGGGTTTGTGGCATTCCTTGATACACCAATTCTTTTCTATCGACTGTACCAAAAAGTGCGGAATTGTCCTACACAAGCCTTCACCACTATAAACAAATCACTGTGTTGGTTGTTCATTGGATGAATACTCATGCGTCGAAAATCGACGAGAGAGTCCATATATATATATATATATATATATATATATATATATATATATATATACTAGCAAATATATGCACCCTCCGGGTGCCAGTATTTAAGTTTAAATGTAATAAAATATTGGATTAAATCAGAAAGGCTAATGAAACTGAATAAGAATTCAGATAGAAAGATTTTAAACGGAGGGGGTATAATCGGAAAATAGAACAACTGAAACTTACTCTTTCATCACTTCCGTTTTTCAATGCTAAATTTTCCTAATTTAACTATTTAATTAAAATAGGAAGTAAAGAATAAAATTACAGTTATTTCTTCTTGTTAATGAATTTCTTTTAGGATTTATTGAAGAGATTTTTACTCATATTCATTAAGATAAAACCAAACAATTAGAAATCAATAATACCAAGCACATATTTATTAAAATCAGTTTTTTTAATATCAATATGCAAATTAGCTTTACGTTTACACTGAAAACTGGTATTTTGTTGTATATATAAATACAATTGCATGTTATTAGGATTTAGGTGAGGCCAACAGTATTAATAATGTCAAACAGTTTTATTATTAATTGAGGTTTAAATAGAAATAGAATCCTGGAGAATGTGACGTAAATAACTAAGGGAATTGTGACTTGAGTAGTAATATAGTTTCGGTTACAGACAGAAAAACACACAATCTCCATTATAATAAGATATATATATATATATATATATATATATATATATATATATATAGGGAGGACACATGGTTACCGTCGTAGGAAATGGGCACAGTGAAATAAGTTCAAATCCTGGACGAGGCTGTTAGCGTTTCAGATAGTGCTAATACCCTTGTGAAAATTATGCATCCAACAATTCTTCCTTCATCTATGGGTAAATAGTAACTCTTTAATCTTTGTATGTCAACCAACATATGAGAAAGAAAACTCTTAATTCAAACCTGTTAAACTCCGCTTAAGTAATTGTTCTTGTATTACATCATACGCGAGCGGAGAGGTTCTTAAATATGTATATAAACACTGTCACCAAAATATTGCCATATAACATTTTTCAAATTTAGGCTTTAAGAAATGGCATTGGAGTGGAATAATTGTTGCTAGAAGCAGATCTAAATTCTCCCTACTGGATGTGGGTCATAAGATTCCAGTTAAGTAGCAGGGTTTAACTTTTGTTTTTTTCATTGGAACTCATTAGAATTCCAATTCTTTATTTCTTATCAATATTGTGACACATTTGGTGTTTCTTCCTTCTCCGTTGAGTCATTCTCTTATTTTATTTGTTAATCTCTCTCTCTCTCTCTCTCTCTCTCTAATATATATATATATATATATATATATATATATATACTAGCAAATATATGCACCCTCCGGGTGCAAGTATTTTAGTTAAATTTTATAATAAAATATCATATTAAATTAGAAAGGCTAATGAAACTGAATAAGAATGTAGATAAAAAGATTTTGAACAGAGGGGGTATGATTGAAAAATAGATCAACTTTGAAACTAACTCTTCCATCATTTTCCGTTACTCCCGTCTTTCATTGGTAAATTTTCCTAATTAAACTGTTTAGTTAAAATAGGAAGTAAAGAATAATATTACAGTTATTTCTTCTTGTTAAGGGATTTCTTTTAAGATTTATTGAAGGGATTTTAGCTTATATTCATTAAAATAAAACCAAACAGTTAGAAACCAATAATACTAAGCAAATATTTATTAAAATTAAATTTTTAATATCAATATGCAAATTAGCCTTCCCGTTCACACTGTAAACCGCTATTTTGTTGTATATATAAATACAATTGCATGTTATTAGTATGTAGATATGGTTAACAGTATAAATAATGTAAAACAATTTTATTAATAATTGAGGTTAAATTAAGGATAAATTCATGGTGAATGTGATGTCAATTACTAAGGGAATTGTGACTTGAGTAGTGATTTAGTTTCGGTTACAAACAGAAAAACACACAATCTCCATTATAATAAGATATATATATATATATATATATATATATATATATATATATATATATATATATAACCAATTTTGAATTCTATCCCACACTGCTCATGCATATCTCTGTCTTTTCATATTTATCCATCTATCAATCTGACACCCTCTGACACAAGAACTCAATCCACTGACCCGAAAAAGGTCTAACAGACAGAAAAGTTATAACGTCAACATCACTACCTACAATAAACATCCATCCTGTACAACATCCCGTGTTTGTCTACCTTTCTCCACACACACACACACACACACATACACACACACACATACTTACACCACACACACACACACACACACACATATATATATATATATATATATATATATATAGATAGATAGATATAGATGCACACACACACACATATATATATATACATATATACATATCTATATCTATATATCTATCTCTCTCTCTCTCTCTATATATATATATATATATATATATATATATATATATATATATTCACACACGTACGCTCGTACACACACACACACACACACACATATATATATATATATATATATATATATATATATATAAGTAAAGTAAGTAAAGTCGTCGGGGCGGCCTAAAGTCGGTATCAGCCAATCAGCGAGGGAGTCTATCCCCTTTTCACTAGCGTAGACCAAGGAGATTGTTTTTTGGCATCTGAGGTGGAGCGCCACACCTACCATCAGCTCCTTACTTTGCTACTCATACGCTGAGTTGGCGAGGACGGGTATCGAACTAGAAACCTTGTGGTTTCTAGCCGAACGCTCTACCGACTGAGCTAACCAGCAGTTTTTTTTTCAAGCAAACAAGTATACCGAATATTACGGACACCACTTATCTTGTTTTCCCACGAGGGAATGTATATAGAAATTATTGGAAGGAAGTGAAGATAATTAAACGCCTCATCCGAAAACATCAACATTCATAGCCTATTCTTGATCTTGACAGATCTTGAAAGCGATTGGATCCGGAGGAAAAGTCTATGAGTTCTTCTTACACTCCATTAAGTCTCGTTTACATAAACTTGTAAGGAAACAATAAAACATACGCACACACGCGCGCTAATAACTGCTTACATAAGTCATTATATAGTGCAGATGTATATATATTATATATATATATATATATATATATATATATATATATATATACATATATATACATATATATTCATATTGTGTGTATGTGTGTGTGTGTGTGTATTAATAAACAAAAAGACTCATCGGAAAACGAACAAAAAGACACAAGAGACTCACAATATTGACATGTCGGTAAAAAGTAACTGCCTTCAAGCAATATATATATATATATATGTAAACACGGTTTGTTTTGAATGGCTTTTTGCCGATAATTTTTGGGAGAATAAGTGCTTAATTGGAGTCGTACCTAATTTTGAAAATTAATTAATTAATAATGAATTAGGCGGGAATACCTATTAAATGTATGGCTAAACAAATCGAGAAAAATCAATCTCTGTATGTACATTTCGGCCTATTAGGCCTCATCAGCAGAGCTATAGATCGGAAGACAAAAGTCACTAGAAGAGGAATATTAACGTACTCTAAACAAATCATAAAATCTAAGAAGTCCGTTTAGTGTAGGGGTTATGGGATCGGCCTGTCAGCTTGGCAGTCCGGTTTCAAATCACGCACAGGGCGGTCTTCCGATCTATAGCTCTGCTGATGAGGCCTAATAGACCGAAATGTACATACAGAGATTGATTTTTCTCGATTTGTTCAGCCATACATTTAATAGGTATTCCCGCCTAATTCATTATTAATTAATTAATTTTCAAAATTAGGTACGACTCCAATTAAGCACTTATATATTTATATATATATATAATCCAAAAAGTCCAGAGAAGAAATCTTCCTTACGACACAAGAATTTTATTTAAACAAAACCAAGTCGCAGTTTGAGAGCTCAATGTGTGCTCTTAATGTTAGAGTCACAGAGCAAATATATGAGTAAAGAAATAACAAAAGACTTAGAGATTTAGCATTATAGCCTATTTCAGGGAGCTTAGACAAATAGTCTAAGCTCCCTGAAATAGACTATACTGCTAAATCTCTAAGTCTTTTTTTATTTCTTTACTCATACACTTATATATATATATATATATATATATATATATATATATATATCTTATTATAATGGAGATTGTGTATTTTTCTGTCTGTAACCGAAACTATATTCCTACTCAAGTCATAATTCTCTTAGTTATTGACATCACATTCTCCATGATTTTATTTTTATCTAAACCTCAATTATTAATAAAATTGTCTTACATTATTAATACTGTTAACTATGTCTACATACTGACAACATGCAATTATATTTATATATACAACAAAATAGCGGTTTACAGTGTGAACGGGAAGGCTAATTTGCATATTAATATTAAAAAATCGAATTTAATAAATACGTTTCTTAGTATTATTGATTTCTAACTGTTTGGTTTTATTTTAATGAATATAAGAAAAAGTCTCTTCAATAAATCTTAAATGAAATCCATTAACAAGATAAAATAACTGTCATTTTATTCTTTACTTCCTCTTTTAACTAAATACTTAAATTAGAAAAAAATAACAATGAAAGACAAGAGTGATGGAAGAGTAAGTTTCAGTTGTTTTAATTTTTATTATACTCCCTCTGTTTCAAATCTTTTATTATACCCCCCTCTGTTTCAAATCTTTTTATCTGTATTCTTATTTAGTTTCATTAGCCTTTCTAATTTAATACAATATCTTATTACATTAAAACTTAAATACTTGCACACGGAGGGTGCATATATTTGCTAGTATATATAATGTACTTTACTCAACAATGCTTCTAAAGCAAATTTACTTAACCTCATTCCTTACGCAGGGATATGGGCCTAAAATTTGCGATCTTCTTAGCGTCCACTCTACTTTGTATAGTAGTAGTGATACTGACGTATTTACCCTTAACAATCTAATTTCGCATGTATCATTTGCTGCATGTCGGTACATTTTCCCAATGTTTTGATCAACAGGTACGTGATGGTGATCAATAATAATAATATCTCTATATATAATACTTAAGGTATTCAAATGAGCACAACAGTTAAAGGATGTTATTTTAAGTTTCACCAAGAGTTTAAGCCACGATCATCAGGCGGCACAATGTCACGAAAGACAACTTACATCATTATAAAAATAATCCCATGAAGGATAAAAACACAAGGCGATAAAATCTCTTCAAAACAAAAACCATTGCCATAAAATCAGCAGATAAGGGAGACGTTATCACCATCATTAACACAGTGGACTACATAACTGAAATAGAATCCTTAGTAAAGAAAAAAAGAAAGAAAAAAGGATTTCTATGTGAGAATCTTTCCAATGATCCAACTGAACTCTTCGTTGCAGTTAGATGAAGCTAAAGTCAAGGCCAGAATTCTAATTCCCGAATAACCAAAAAACAGATACTAGGGTGAGTCAAAGGTTTTACTATATTCCGATACGTGCTAGTTTGCCGTGCGTATGGGGCCGGTTTAGTTCAGTCGGTTGAGCACCTACCAAGTAATCGTAAGGTTACTGGTTCGATTCCGGTCCCCGCCAATTCAGTGAATGAGTAGCACTGGTTAGGTAACCTGATCTGTGCGGTAAAATAAGGAGCTGACCGTAGGTGTTGCGCACCACCTCAGCAAAAAAAAAAAGATCTCTTTGGTCTAGTGCTAGTAAAAAGGGGATAGACTCCCTCGCTGTTCCGTTGATATCCACAATAGGCCACTCCACCAACTTTAATTACTTTTTACATTTAACATTATGTTAATGTGACCGAAGCAGTTCAAATCTTGGATAAGGTACCAGCTGTGATTGATAGTATTGTGGTAGCTGGTGCGCTGACACGTTGAGAATTGCTTGACTCTGTGTTTGATTCGAAAGCCTTTGCAATACTCTGATAATTAATTATACTAGCACGACATATGGATATGCCACAGTGTGATAATTTAACTATTAAAACGTTTGATATGTTTGCTATTGCCAGATAGTTTAATATGTAAAAAATATAATAATCTTGATTTTACTCTCTCACTTTTTTCTTTCTTTCTTTCTTTCTTTCTTTCTTTTCATCTTTTCATTATATTCGATTAAAACAGATTAGCATTATCGCTTCCTCGTGATCATCACCTCTCTTTATCTTTCCCCTAATTTCTTTTTTCTTTCTTTCTTCATTATATTTTTCCGTGTAGCATGTCCTTTTCTTCTCTTTCTTTCTTTCTAATAAAAACGGAATGGTCCATTATTTTGTCGAGTGACGGCACACATAAGAAATAAGAGTTCGGCGGATAAGCAATACCAGATAATCAGGATTTAAATTTTCAGATGAACGTACAACGTTAGTTCGAACCAAAAACATTTGTTGTGCGAAAAGTGAAGGCGCGGTTGATCACGGCACAGACACAAGATGACTGAAGGTATTTCGCTCAAGCTGCAAGATCCTCGACGGTCAGTCAGGCCTAAAACCGTGGATTCCATGCTCCAAGCTTTTAGGCAAACCTGCGAGTAGCCCTCATCAGGTGAGCTTTGCATTTCACAGTCCAGTGTAGTTATTTACCTTTACGACCTCGGCAAAATCATCCAGAGGTGCTGATATAAATGCTCTATCCTCGATATCGAACACTATTTACTAACAAATATAGTTAACTGTATATATATATATAAAAGTACACGATATGATAATAAATTCGCTCTACTAACGTATTGAGCACTTTATATTTGTTATATCGCTGTCTTATCATTGTGAAACTTGCATCAACTAACCATTGTGAACATTTTCACCGGTAAGTCACTTTTTCCACAAATACCATATATATATATATATATATATATATATATATATATATATATATATACAGTAGTGTGGAATTGTCACTGTTTCAGCTTTTACTGGAAACAGTTTTTTTTTAAACAAGTTCACCTGATGATTGTTGACGTATGAAACCAAAATGGTTGTGACTGTTCCTTTGTCACCAAATAAATAGATATGTAAAATCTTTCTATATTTATTATATTATATTATTATTATACATATATATATATATATATATATATATATATATATGTATATATATATATATATATATATATATATATATATTGTGACACATATATGTACAATATATACGAAAATGCCTGTGTAATTTTCGGACCCACCTATGTTTTTTATCAGCGTAAACTGTTAGATGTTTCGCTTTTAATTTGAATTTAAACATGTGTAATGAGGTGTAACGTGTCAAATTTTGATAAATGCTTTAAAAGTCTTTATTTAGCTTAGAGGTGTGTGGTGTAATGTATCATCGTAGGATATGGGCTCGTTGACCTGAGTTCAAATCTTGGCTGTTTGCATTTCATATAGTGCGAATACCATCGGGAAAGGTATGCATCCAACTATTCCCCCTTCAGCTATGTGTAGATAGTAGGGCAGACTGCGATCCTTAGCCTTGCTAGGAAACCAGTCTATGAGAAAGAAAACACTGAATTCAAATTTGTTAAGAAATAGACCTTGTGTCATATCCTACACCTGTGAAGAATTTGGCATATATATATATATATATGTGTGTGTGTGTGTGTGTTTGTGTGTGTGCGTGAGTGTGTGTGAGAGAGAGAGAGAGAGAGAGAGAGAGAGAGAGAGAGAGAGAGAGAGAGAAATATCAACGGAAACAACAAATTCAATTCAGTTAGCAAATAAATAATTACGATTTTTTTTTTGGTAATGTTTTTAGACTGAAACCGGAATGAACAGTTGATTCCATTTTATATTTTTGGTTGGGGGTGGTGGACTTTTCATTGGCTCAAACTGACTTTGGTTTCCGTATTTACGAGTTCGAATTCTTGTGAAGTTTATTTGAAGCAAAATGTCAATACTAACAGCACGTAACTTACAGGGTGGCAACTTGAAGATACCGGATTCAAGCTGGGGGTGCTATCAGAGCTATCCGATGCACAAGAACCCGTAATCGGCGATGAAGATAGTGCATCACTGACGACCACCCTGTATGCATCTACAATGTGTATTGTACGAGAAATTGTAGTATATCTATAATGTGGTGAAAAAATAAATTTGTCTTTATCTCACAATATCGGACCGCCGCTAACAAAAAAATAAAAAATAAAAATTGAATGAATAAATAGATAAATAAATAAAGTAACGACAACAAATAGAATTACTTAGGATTTTTATCCAGTGAACAATAGATTCTTCATCTATGTATGTAAGATAAAATATTTACAATTTAGTTTTCTATCATTTTAGTTTTATGTTGGCACATAATTGCGTTTGACAATTAAATTAAATGTCACTTTATTTTGAACCACGATCCTTTGAATTCAACGGTCACCATTTTTTACAGGTTTAGGACACAGCAATGTGGACCAGAATAGCAAGCGGCTTTTCTAATATATTTATGAATTATTTCTCGGAATTTTTTAGATGAGGCTTGATAATTCGTATTATTTGGATTCTTCGGACTATTGTCCTCATCTTCCTTGTTATCTGTACAACGTTTCGGCCGATGTGCCCTCCAGCCTTCTCCAATTGGACATATAGCCCAGTGGACAAAGGAAGTAGGTTAAGACAGTTCTAAGTGACAGTTATCTCTAGACTGCAGGTTCAATCAGGGGCAGCAGTAACATAGAATAATAATTAACATAGCTTAACACCTGTACCCCGGCTATGGTTAGCGGAATGAGAACAGGATACCCCCGTGAAGTGAATAAAGGGTTAGGTTCAAAGTTCTGTGATTGCTCCCGATTACGACAAGAAGGTTCCCAATTATGACAAGAAGGTTTCGAAGTTCGAATTGAATGTTCCCGAGTCCGCAAAGAAAGTTTCCGAGTCGGAGAAAGTTCCCGAATCTGACAAGAAATACCTGAAGAAGGTCGAAGGGTACATCGGCCGAAAGGTTGTACAGATAACAATGAAGATGAGGACAATAGAACGAATAAACCAAATAATACTAATATTTATGCACTTGAAAAAAAGATTACGATTTAATTATTACCTGAAAATACTGTAGATATATAGATATATAGATTTTTTTTATGGATATAGGATGAAGATTCCTTCCGTGATTTTAATCATTAATAACTTTTATAAAAACATTAAATTTACACGCGAAGATTCAGCTAATGCAATTTCCTTTTTTTGACATTAGTAAAGTCGTCGGGGCGACCTAATGTCGGTATCGGCCAGACAGCGAGGGAGTCTATCCCCTTTTCACTAGCGCTAGACCAAGGAGATTATTTTAGCATCTAAGATGGAGCGCCACACCTACCATCAGCTCCTCACTTTACCACACAGATCCCTGAGCTACTCATTTGCTGAGTTGGCGAGGGCCACTATCGAACCAAGAACCTTGTGATTCCTAGCCGAACACTTTACCGACTGAGCTACACCGGCCCTTTTTTTGACGTACTCATCAACAACAATTATATTTCTACATCATTCTATACCAAATCCACAATTAGTCATTGTTACTTAAATTCTAAAAGTTTCTATTCTATTAACAGTAAGAGGTCTATTATAATTTAAATGTGGAGTTGCTGTGTGTAATGGTTATCATCGTAGAAAATGGACTCGTTGACTCGAGTTCAAACCTTGGATGAGGCTGTTATATATATGTATATATATATATATACCAACTCCTCCGCACGCGCACGATGCAACACAAGGTCAATTTCTTAAGCGGAGTTTAACAGGTTTGAATACAGATTTTTTTTCTTCTAGGCATGGTTAAAGAGCCTAGTCTGCACTGCTATTTACCCATAGCTGGAGGGAGAATTGAATTCATACTTTCCCAATGGTATTAGCGCTATGTGAAATGCAAACACCTTCGTCCAGGAATTGAACTCGGGTAAACGAGTTCATTTTCTACCACTCTAACCATTAGACCACGCGCCTCCAGCTATTTGTTATATAGCCTTTTTATTACATAGACGTAACTATATTATAGTGAGGAGTCCGTTTCTGGATCAATTCTCGTATGAGACACCCATGGTTGTGCTCTTATATTTAATAGTCTATTTACTTTTTGTACTTAATTGTGTATTATGAGTTCAGAGATATACGTGGTTATATCTCCCATATCAAATCTTCTACTTAGTTTTTGAGTAGATAGGCTGGTATTTCTTCTATTTCTTGAGTAGCTCTTATCATTATTGTGGTCTATACTTTCTTTCTAGTAATCTGTAGTAATCTTCATTACTTGACTTTTGATTACGGATTGGTTTCTGCTTACGTCTTGTTCTAGTCTTCCTTCTTCTAACTTCTTCAACGTTCTTGTGTCTTAAGATATGCCAAGGTTGTCATAGTTTTTAGAAACAAACACAAGACATGTAGTTTTTGTGATCACATTTTATTAAATTTAGAACCAGACCTTAAATCTTAAGATTCTCAACCGCATAAGGGAGTCGAGCCGAGCTGTCTTTACATCATTTTGCATCATGAGGTCCAGCAATCGACTAGTTAACTAACATTCTAGCACATATATGATAAAAACGATTGAGAATTTGTCACGAGATCAATAGAGTTGGGACAATCATTTAGGTGCTAGGGCTTGACATGACCAGCCGATTGATCAGAGGGAGTCTCTCTAACCGCCCGTCTAGCCCAAGTAAGGGCCAAATTGGACTGCTCATCCAGTAGGATTCCGTCTTTAAGTACCACGGGTCGCCACCCACGGTCAATAGGTGGCCCCATTATGTGTGGGAGTGAAGTTCGTAACACTCTGCAGAGGTGCAGTCGATTATTATACTGTCCCAGCTGACTGTGCGGTTCTTAAAAAGGACTTCCAATATCTTAAACTGTAGGTGTAAACCAGGTTACACCAGGTTACACCTGGAAACCACAGGGTCCCTGGTTCGATACCGGCCCTTGTCAACTCAGCGTATGAATAGCACAGGGATCTTTGCGGTAAAGTGAGGAGCTGTTGGTAGGTATGGTGCTCCCCCGAATCAGTAATATATTTAATGAACCTCTACTCAATACCGTACGGCAACCATCTAATTTAAAAAACAGTGCTTCGGTGTTGAAAAAAGTAAAAAATTTACGATAATTTTAATTTGTTTGTCGGACAATAAAAATATGTGTATGCATGTGTAGTTTTCATAGTAGGGATGTCGAGAAATCGGAATGTGACGCAACGAAAAATATTAATTTTTGAAATTTTCAAACTATCACCAAAAATCAGAGAATTGTCCGATTTTATGAAATTTTTATGACTTAATTTTATAATGATTGTTTGTTTGGTTTGGTTTGTTTTACGGCATATCAACCTCAGTGGGTCATTTAATGCCGATAAACTTTTGAAATAAATCAATTCTTAATGGATAATACTATTCTTTTATAAATACATTTTTCTATTTAACCCATAGATGGGACCCTAATAGGTACTACCACTCCGGGTCAGAGTGGACCAGGGAGCAATGGTGATGAAGGGGTGCTCCACATTCCCCAAACCTCCAAAACTGGAACCTCACCATCAGATAGAGTTTAACGTCATTCCCAGGACATGTAGACCTGCAGCCACCGCCTTCTAGCACCCATATGATAAAAAGGGTTTGGGGCTTGCCATAAGGGTAATAGGGTTGGGAAAATCATATAGGTGCTAGGGCTTGACGTGACCAGCCGATTGATCGGAGGGGGCCTCTCCGACTGCCCGTCTAGCCCAAGATAGGGCCAAAGTGGAGTATTGCAAGTCATGAACTGCTCATCCACCTGGACTCTATCCTTAAGCATCACGGGTCGCCACCCACGGCCAACAGGTGGCCACATTGGGGGAGTCTTACCCCTCTGCAGAGGTGCAGTCGGTGCATTCTAACGCCCCACCGACAGGGTGGAATTTTATAATGAATAGCTTATATATATATATATATATATATATATATATATATATATATATAACTTTAAAAAAAGTTTTTTTTTGTACATTTACTTTTTGTCATTCGAAGAAAAAAATTTCCGGTACCTAATTTTTAGATTTCTAGAAAGGTCAAATCCTTTCTCACGTTCACCAAGGGAACCAAAATGCAATTTAAAAAATGATATCAGATTTGTAAATATATTACCACCGAGAGCAATTTTGGCACACCTGGGAACACCTTTCAGTCAGTTCAATTTCTTCTCTTATGACAATTCGAACATAGTTTATCGTATTTTTTCACTAAATGTGAAAAAAGCTAATTTCTTTGTAGTCTCTGATTTTGAATTTGTCCTCGTGTTTGATTCATACAAAGCGGCTTATTTTGACAGGGAAAATTTTGTAACATTTTTTCTCTTTATGGCCCTGTCATCTACAGTGAATGGATAAATAAAAATGTTACAAGGGCGTTGTGTACAAAGATGTCTATTATATGTGTATTAGATACCAGGTAAAAGTACCGGATATCAGGTGAAATATACCAGGTAAAAAGTAGACGATAATAGGTAAGGTTCATGATAGGTAATATGTATTACGCAATACAACCCGCCTGCTAGGCCTAGCGCAAACCCACACTACATGTTATATAATTTGGGTAGATTATGAATTATGTAAGTAGTGTAAATATAATTTGAATTGAGTTCGTTAAAAATTCAAATCGGAGAGTTGAGTGGAAAGTTACTGCCGACTGTTATGATTGACATGTGATAACCTTCGCTTGACCCCCCTTCCGAAAAACGTCCCAGTAGTTTTTAAGTGCCATCCTTGGCCAGTTGAAAAGGGTTTAAAGTAAGTCCTGTGTTATGGAATCCTTTGGTAGGTGTATAAGTCCTATCCTGCGTATTGGTAAAGGTCCAGTGATTTAATCCTATGTCCGTCGTCTATGAACGTCGGCGTAATTATGACCAGTAGGGTCGGGGTTAAGTATTGTATCAACCTCAGAGTACTACCAGTGATTTGCCAAGAGTTAGATCACATGGTTCCGGCCTAGTCTATAAGTAAGAGCGGGCATCTAGCACACACCTTATATGTAGAAAATCTCAACAGTAGAAGCGTGTGACAGTTTTTAGTCAGTTGCGACCAGTCACTCACTGAGAGAAACGTTTTCTCAAGATGTCGCTTCTCACCGCGCGGTTTTGGGTTGGGGATATTTTAATAAAGAAAATAGAAAAACAAGTTTTTGTAGATTAATTAAAAAAGAAATGCACAAACTGCCCAGCTCGAATAGAGAATAAATCAACCCGAGAAAACAGCCCAGAGAAGATGACGACTGATGAAGTAAGTAAGTAGAGAAAAGAAGTAAGAACCAAATCTCTCAGCCCCTCATCATCATCTCTACTCTGTCTCTGTCTCTGTCTCTCTCTCTCTGTCTCTGTCTCTCTCTCTCTCACCATTTATATACCTGATATGTTGAATGGGTATATAACAATATTTATACCGTTTGAAAAAATGAACCATTATCCTTCAACACTTACTTTACACAATAACCTTCCATGTTTCTCCCGTTAGGTGCTAGGTGTCATTGCTAGTTTAAAAAAATGAACCATCATCCTTCAACACTTACTTTACACAATAACCTTCCATGTTTCTCCCGTTAGGTGCTAGGTATCATTGCTAGTTTTAAAAAATGAACCATCATCCTTCAACACTTACTTTACACAATTACCTTCCATGTTTCTCCCGTTAGGTGCTAGATATCATTGCTAGTTTTAAAAAATGAACCATCATCCTTCAACACTTACTTTACACAATAATCTTCCATGTTTCTCCCGTTAGGTGCTAGGTATCATTGCTAGTTTAAAAAATGAATCATCATCCTTCAACACTTACTTTACACAATTACCTTCCATGTTTCTCCCGTTAGGTTCTAGGTGTCATTGCTAGTTTAAAAAAATGAACCATCATCCTTCAACACTTACTTTACACAA
>CM042138.1:142826098-142831098 GCA_023376005.1 Doryteuthis pealeii | reverse complement strand
AAAAAGCTTTTAAATTCAGGGAAAATAGTGGGAAATATTACAACTATCTATGAGGTTGTCATGGCAATATAATTAGGAATGCCAATGAGTATGAAAAACATTAAGAATTGCTCTGAAATCTAATTCTATCTGTTACATAATTCTTAAGCAGCTTATGATTTATGTACGTACCTGTAATTAGTAAGAGCCATCATTTCATCTCATTTCATCTCATCTATCTGTCTGGCTCTCTTACCGATTATATACATCCGAGTAAAGGGATATACAACATATTTATTTAAAGAAATTCATAACTAATTATGATAACTAGTTATGAATTTAAAAATGATGATGGTATGGTATGTTACATAATTCATAAGCAGCTTATGATTTATGTACGTACCTGTAATTAGTAAAAGCCATCATCTCATCTCATCTGTCTGTCTATCTGTCTCTCTCTCTCTCTCTCTCACCGATTATATACACCCGAGTAAAGGGGAATACAACTATCTTTCCCAATGATATTAGCGCTATGTGAAATGCAATCAACCACCTCCAAGATTCGAACTCGGCGTTTCAATTTGCTAAGTCAATAATCATCACATGACAAACGTTTACATCTAACGATATTGACTAGATGTTAATTTATTTTAGGTATCTATTCAAACATTTCTGTGCCCACCGAGTTTCCCCACGAATTATGCGTGTCACGTATTTATTCCACTTTAGTAGATCCTTAAAATCATCCAACGTTGAAGGATGTAGGAGTGTCCAAAATTTACGCATTTCCGGTTCTATTGTACATATATTTTGCTTCTATACGTCAACCGGCCCACAAGAACAAAATATATATGAAAAATATATTTTTGAAAAAAATGTAAAAAGTAACAAAATATTTTTCAACAAGATTTATTGCTTTTAATCTTATCATTATTATTATTTCACTCCTTATGATTTTTTCACCCCAGCGTAAGCTGATGGTCTTTCACTGGAAGCTGTGTGACAACAAGTTTACTCAGATCTCCAGGACTCTTCTGAGTATTCTAGCCGATCTTAACAATGCTGTTGTCAGGATAGTCCCGATTTTTCTTCTGATTTCCAATCCTCTAGACTGTTTTTTTTAAATTTTGGGGAACTGTTCCAAATGCACCAATTACAATTGGTATCACTTTCATCCCCATATTCTAGTTTTTTTTTTTCAATTCTCTAGCAAGGTCCAGGTATTTTCTATCTTTACTTTTTCTTTCATCTTCACCATGTGATCTACTGGAACTGTAAAATCTACCTGTTGGCAAGTTATCTTTTTCTTGTTAATCAATACTAGGTATAGTCTTCTGGATGGGATCAGGTGATCCGTCTTTATCTCAAAGTACCAAATAATTTAATGCATTTCATACTCAAGAACAGATTATGTTTTATGCATATACCATTTTGTTGTATGACTAAAATTTAGTTTCTTGCACAATTCATAATAATAATAATAATAATAATAATAATAATAATAATCAAGAAAAGAAGGTGGAAAAAGTCTTGCTTACATAGAGAACTGTGTAGACGCCACAATCTAAGGACTCGAAGAATACATAAAAAAAAGAGCAAAGAAAGATTACTTATGGCAGCCAACAACAGCAGATGTAATATATAGACAAAAAGAAAAGCAACGAAAACTAGAAAACAAATATGGGAAGAAAAACAATTATGTGGACACTTCAAACGATAATCGGAGAGGTTGCACATAAAAGACTTGGACATGGTTAAGAAGAGGAAACCTCAAGAGAGACATTGAATCATTAACAATTGCTTCACAAAATAATGCCATAAGAACAAATTATACCAAAGCAAAAATTGTTAAGAGGCAACAAACAGTAAATGTAGACTGTGTGGTGACAGAGATGAGACTGTAAACCATGTATTAAGTGAATGTAGCAAGCTAGCACAACGAGAATACAAAGTTAGGCACGACTGGGTTGGGAAGGTGATCCACTGGGAATTATGCAACAAATTAAATTTTGACCATACAACAAAATGGTATATGCATAAACCAGAATCTGTTCTTGAGAATGAAACGCATAAAATTCTCTGGGTCTTTGAGATAAAGACAGATTCCCCTATTCCAGCAAGGAGACCAGACCTATTGTTGATTTAAAAAAAAAAGAGAACGTGTCAACTGGTGTACTTTGCAGTTCCAGCAGATTACAGGGTGAAGTTGAAGGAAAACGAAAAGATGGATAAATAAGAATTGAAAAAGCTGTGGAATATGAGAGTGAAAGTGATACCAATTGTAGTTGGGGCACTTGGAACGGTCCCAATAAACCTGGAAAAAAGACTGGAGGATCTGGAAATTGAGACTATCTAGACTACTGCACTGCTGCAATCGGCTAGAATACTCAGAAGAGTCTTGGAGACTTGAGGAGACTTGTCACAGACTTCAGTGAAATACCATCAGCTAACGCTGATGTGAAAAACTTAAAAAGAGGAAAATAATAATAATAATAATAATAATAATAATAATAATAATAATGATTATATTATTATTATTATTATTATTATTATTATTATTATCATTTCAGATAACTTCCAAAATTCCAAACTAGAATTTACGGTACATGAAGCCCTGAGACTCCCTGTCGGCGCGGTTTAGAATACGCTGAGGGGTATGACCCACATACGAAAAATGCGGTATGACACTAACATGTATCTAATGGTGATGCTTCAGTTCTATAGATCTGAGGAATGGGGAGAAGAGACTATGTTGATAAATAAAGTCGTATTTTGCCTAAAAGTTGTTGTTGTATTGTAGGCCCGGGACTTATTGAGTGATTCACAATTTCAATAATAAAAATAAAAATAACATGTAACTTCTTTTTTCTTTTCTTTTTTTGTTCAATTAATTTTAATTTCCCGTTGGACATTTAAGCGACACAGATCATTTGGAATATTTCATTTTTAAAATTGGGTGAAATAAAACGGGACAAATAAGAAATCTGCGATTAATTGATACCAGATAATCTCGATTTACATTTTTGCATTGCATCTTGAATAATTTGGACGGTTTCATTTTTAACCAGTGGGTGTTTCTGGATGATAATGGACGGAAGATTTAGGAACAAGCGTATTGATATATTGATTATAAAATAGTTTACATAACGAGGCCAGTGAGTATTTTTGTTTGTTTTTTGTCTTTTGTTTTTGTTCAGTTGAAATGTTTTGCCGGTGAAAACCAATTATTTTTAGAGCGGTTTCACAAAAGACGATCTCAAAACAACCATCTTATGTTTCAAGATTTGAACTCAGAACGATTGGGTGGTGGATGACAGCAAGGTCTTTTGTTAAACGAACCGTAACGTGCGCCTGGGAAATGTCTTAATAAAGACGCCCACCGCCAACAACCGTAAAAGTCGTCACGAAAGTGGCCGATATTCGTCGGTTAGTCAAGTCGATTGATACATTTGATTAAAAAAAAAGAAGCCTTTATGTTACATAACTGTTTTTTTCTTTTGTCTCATTCGCATTGGGGGGTCCTTTACAATACCCCAACCAGTACGATGACCACGACCATCATTACTACTACTACTACTACTACTACTACTAGTAGTAGTAAGTAAAAGTAAAGTCGTCGGGGCGGCCTAAAGTCGGTATCAGCCAGTCACGGAGGGAGTCTATACCCTTTTCAATAGCGCTAGACCAAGGAGATTGTTTTAGCATCTGAGGTGGAGCGCCACACCTACCACCAGCTCCTTACTTTACCGCACAGATGTGCTACTCATACGCTGAGTTGGCGAGGACCGGTATCGAACTAGGAACCTTATGGTTTCTAGCCGAACGCTCTACCGACTGAGCTAACCCAGTAGTAGTAGTAAAGAGAGAGAGAGAGAGAGAGAGAGAGAGAGAGAGAGAGAGAAAGAACGATATATATATATATATATATATATATATATATATATATATATATAGTTAAAAATTGATGGTAAAATGAATGAATGGATGAAATAAAAAATGAATGAAATGGGGGGGATAAATGAAAAATCCTTTCCAAGGGACCCTTCTCAAAAGTATTAAAACACTTTTTAAGAGTGGGGTCCCTAATAGAAAGTTTTCCTCGTCTATTATTAGACTCCTTTGATGCATCAAGTTAATATAATTATTTTATAAGTTATTAGACAAGATAAAATCCGTCTCTTACCTTTGTAATATCTGTTGAGAATGGGTTTGACATTTTTATATCTAATCTTGTCTGGTTAACTTCCAGTGAATATTGCTACATTGTAACTATATTGAATTCAAAATAAAAACGGTCAAATAGAAGAATTTATTTACTTAGCTTTTTTTTCCAGTTGTAAAATAAAATAAAATATATTAATTTAATTAGATAAATCAGTAAATAAATAAAAAGATTATCTTTAATTATATATTAGAAAGATTGATGAATAATTTTAGAAAACTATATTTTATGAGTATTTAATATATATATATATATATATATATATATATATAAATAGATAGATAGATAGGTGCACATGAACAAAGATAAATTGCCAGAATATCTAAAGATATATATATATATATATATATATATATATATATATATATATATATATATATATATGATAAGTGATATACATAAACAGTCTGGGAGAGATTCATTTTTTTTCCTTTTAGAAGTTATATATACTAGCAAAATAAAAAAAACCCTCTGGGCGATGTAAAATAAATATTGCCTGAGGGGATGGGAGTTGAAAATTTAATATCAGAGAGGTTGTATCATAAGTAAAGTAAAATAATCAAATTTATTAAAGGAGTGAAAAATAAAATAAATTTATTAAAGGAGTAAAAAATTCAAAAAATTCAAATGGAAACTTAGTTCTGATAACTTTAAATATATATTAAAATAAAACAAACTATATATAGATAATACCAGTATGTATTTATTAAAACTTGTTTAAAAAATAATGAGGACTGTCTAACATTGCATGCTCAAATTTTGAGTGTATTTATGTTATGATTTTATAAACGTTGTTTTT
>CM042138.1:142821098-142823598 GCA_023376005.1 Doryteuthis pealeii | reverse complement strand
TTTGTGTCTGTGTGTGTCTGAAAAGGGTTAATAGATTTATTGACTGATAGATTAGATTACAGAAGAAAGTCTCTAAAACAAGCTTTCTAAATCCATTATTACTTTCCCTGCTTTTCCTTTTTAGCTTTGCGTTGCACTCCGACGCACCTGTAGAAGCTTATGTAATACGTCGTAAATATCTATCCCGAACGTTTCTTCTTCTTCTTCTTCTTCTTCTTCTTCTTCTTCTTATAAAATGGTTTATTGATCTATCAACTCGTTTGCCATCCTAAAAGCACTTGCTCTCCCATTCCCTCTTTCTCATCCTGCGAGAGTCCCGACACATATGGCTGCGAGCACGTGTCTTCTAGCAGAGATAAGAAAACTAATTAAAGAAGATTTCAGGTTATTATTTCATTGTGAAATAGCCATTTGGTGACCCGCAGAGGCAACCCGCCGCCGGATGTTTTTTTTTTCCTTCTTTTCTTTTTTTTTAAATTTAAAAATAAACAAAAATTGGCTATTTTTATTCAGTGTGAATTTTGTGTAATTTTTGTATTTTTAGCATCTGGATCGGACCCACCAGGTTTGGGGTTCGGTACTGACCATCCACTGCTTTGATCAGTGCGATAAAATGAGGAGCTTATGGTAGGTAAGGCGCTCCACTTCAGAAGCAAAAACAATATCCCTGGTCTAGCGTGTGTAAAATGGGATAGACTCCCTCACTGTCCGGTTGATATCGATAATAGGCCAGTCAGCCGATTTTACTTTAACTATATATATATATATGTGTGTGTGTGTGTGTGTGTGTGCGTATGTGTGTATGTGTATATATATTACTATATATATGTATATATATATATATACATATATATATATATATATATATATATATAACTTATAAAAAGAAACAAAATGAGTTTGATTTAATGAGAGAAGTAGCTCAAATATATATTTACTAACCCCTCCGCACGAGCAGGATGTGACACAAGGTCAATTTCTTAAGCGGAGTTTAACAGGTTTGAATTTAGAGTTTTCCTTCTCGTAGACTGGTTACCTAGCCAGGGTTAAAGAGCCCAATCTGTCTTGCTATTTACTCATAGCTAGAGGGAGAATGGGATTCATACCTTTCCCAAGGGTATTAGCGCTATATGAAATTCAAACAGCTTCGTCCAGGAATTGAACTCGGGTCGGCGAGTCCATTTCCTATGACTCTAACCATTAGACCACGCGAAGTAACTCAAATAGGTTTATTTAGTTATTTACTAAGCTTAGTTTAGTTGTGATACAAAACCTGAAGTATGGGTCACTGTGAGAATCGAACTCCTTAACAATGAATGGTCGCCTATGTTGTGCTTGCAAACAATTACACCACGTGATGTGCTCTACATAGTTTCTAATATATATAACCAAAGAGATTATATATATATATATATATATATATATATATATAATGGATAAAAGTAACCTACTCGAGTTTCATCATCTGATTCGTCAGGGTTACGTCCGTTGAATTAATCGAGTTTTCGATTAATCTCAATTGGTACAATACATGTCCGTTGGAATGGGACTTATCTTTTATAGACAAACGATTAATTCAACGGATGTAACCCTGACGAATCAGAAGATGAAACTCGAGTAGGTTACTTTTATCCATTATATAAATAAATTTTGCTCTACATTGTATTGAGCACTTTGTATTTGTTTTTTCTCAGTCTTAACCCCTGGATACTGTGCGCTTCCAACGATCGTACTCGTACCCACCGGTAAGCTACTACTCATACATTAACACACACACACACACACACACACATATATATGTATATATATATATATATATATATATATTATCTCTTTGGTTATACATACATACATACATGCATATATATATATTATCACTTTGGTTATACATACATACATACACACATGCATATATATATATATATATATATATATATATAGTAATTATCCACTTCTTGCCTCCATTCTGTGTCTGCACACCACGTTGCACAGCAGGTGGCAATGTGTCAGTGTTATCAGTGATATCTACCAAAAAAGCCGTGACCTCAAATTTTACTTGATGCAGATATTTCTTAATGCACTAATAAATGTTTCCCTTACTTTGATAATTTATATATATATATATATATATATATATATATATATATATATATATATAGAGAGAGAGAGAGAGAGAGATAGAGAAAGAGAACAAAGTTTCAGCCATGTACTCTTAGAAAAGCAATTTAGTAACCGACACGAAAAATACTGAAGAAAGGGAAAAATCATTATATATTTTTGCACGCGAAATATAAAAAAGCCAAAAGAAAAGTATCAAACACCATATTAATTCTAGAAACCCATGAAGATATTTGGATATTACGTTTTGAAACCCTTATCCTAAGTAAAAAAAAAAGTAAAGTCGACGGGGCGGCCTAAAGTCGGTATCAGCCAGTCAGCGAGGGAGTCTATCCCCTATTCAATAGCGCTAGACCAAGGAGATTTTTTTAGCATCTGAGGT
>CM042138.1:142808598-142816098 GCA_023376005.1 Doryteuthis pealeii | reverse complement strand
ATCGGTTGTTGATTCCAGCTTTTTTTTTTAAACAAAGATTTTGAAAACAACACTACCATACTTGTGTAGATAGCATCACGTTTTTTTCTCCAAGTATTTCTTTAAAGTTCAAGCGTAGAATAAAATTGTTACATAATTCATGGATAGTCAATGAATTATGTACGTACCTGTAGTTAGAATAGTTTCGAACCAGAGTCCGTTAGATTAAAAAATAACGGGGTTTATGCGAAAAATGACCTCGACGGTTATTGACGGGTGGTGACAATCTGCTTGACCTTCCGACAACGCGCTATTAGAGGCATGAGAGAATTTTTAGTTTAGTTTTTAGTTGCGAGCAGGCACCCGAGGAGAGAGGATGTTCCTCAGAGTCGCATCTCACCGCTGTGGTTTTGTGTGCTGGGTTGTTTTAAATAAAAGACAAAGAAAAACAAGTCTTGTTTTATTGATTAATTAAAACAAGAGATGACCAGCCCAACAAGAACGGAGTAGAATCAACACCGAGAAAACAACCCACTGGATCAACACTGAGAAGATGGCCGACAGTGCAGACGATTTAGCAACAGTAGCTAGCAGAGTTAACAAGAACCCTCATCTCATCCCTATCATCCCTGTCATAGCAGTAATTTTTTTTAGATATTTAATTAAAAAAATCTCTAATTGAGTTTACTGCAACATCTAAATTCTGCTTAAGCTCCATTTTGTTTCTGGCTTTTGGTTTAATCGAATTAAACTATTTTTTTTTTAGCATTTCAAAAATTTTATGAGTTAATCCTTATTTCTCTAGCTGAGTCCTATGTGTTTTGTTCGATTTACTAGGATGATTTATGTAATAGGAGGTAAGTGGCCGTACAACTGATTTTTGTGAAAGCTACTTCCAGGATGTGTACAGAACAGGACGCAGCATCATTGTGTAGTTCCTATCTAGCTTTTTCTCTAAGTGTTTCGTTAAAGTCCAAGTGGTGCTTCTATACAGTAGCACGGACCCGGCTACAGCTTCGAAGTATACTCTCTTTATCTTATCAGAGAAATCAGATTTTCATATGATAGATAATCTGTCTATAGCAATATATGCTTTTCCTATGCATATATTAACACCACTTTCTGTAAATAATAAGTAATTGTTTCAACATTTCTTCATATATCATTAATATACTGTTTAAAAAACTGGTTGGTTGGTTGGTTGGTTGGTTGGTTGGTGTTTAAGGGCATATCAACCCTTGTGGGTTATTTAATGCCAAATCTAGTTTATATATATATATATACATATATAATATATATATATATATATATGATTTGTTTATGAGTTCATCCTTGCTTCTCTCGCAGTGTCCAGCATGTCTTCTTCATCTTACTTGGATGGTTTGTGTGATAGGAAGTAGGTAGTTGTTCAGCTGCTTTTTTGTGAGGTGCTGCTTCCAGGATTTGTTCAACATAGCATGCAGTATCCTTGTGTAGTTCCCATCTACCTTTTTCACTAGATATTTTGTTAGATTCCAAGTAACACTGTCATGCTTACAGCTTGGAAGAATTCTTGCTTTATCTTATCAGATAAATCAGATTTTCATATGATAGATAATCTGTCTATAGAAGTTCATGTCTTTCCTATGGGTATATTGACAGAGGTGCGCGGTGTAATGGTTAGAGTCGTAGGAAATGGATTCATCGATCCGAGTTCAAATCCTGGACAAAACTGTTTGCATTTCACATAGCGTTAATACCCTTGGGAAAGGTGTGAATCCAACTACTCTCCCTCAATAGTAGGGCGGATTGGACTCTTTAACCAGTCTAGGAAAAGGAAAACTCTGAATTCAAACCTGTTAAACTCCGCTTAAGAAATTTACCTTGTGTCACATCCTGCTCGTGTGGAGGGGTTGGTAAATATATATTTATTGATATCACTTTCTGCGGATGAGATATTACTATCTGGGTGCGTACGGTGACAAGAATTTTGTGCAGACTTTTTCTTCGAGTCGGAACTCCCTAATTGCCCGTACATGATGGAGAACCGACGTTATCCATGACATCTGTTGAAGTTGGCACTGATTTTGGCACAAGAACATTTTGCCGAATCGCAGGAACCGGCTATGATAACTGACATTCCTGTCATTTTGGCTCACACCGTTCGATCTTTCTTTGAGTAATCGATATTTTCTCTTCTATCGAATAAACATTCTGCTTCCTTCCCTTCTGCTGTTGTATTACAGTTGGCTCTTCCATTTTTGATGGGGGATCCTTGTAGCGTTGTGGCTAAAGTGCTGGCGTGCGAAATCGTAATAAATCCGTTGTTTTTGTCTCCACCAATTTTCCTTTATAAAAAGACGTGCGCTCGTTCGTTGTATAAACAAACACACAGACATACAGAATCTTTCTTTTATATATGTAGATTCTTCGTTGGTATTTTTATTTTATCTTAATTTTTGCAATACAAAACCAGTAAAAATTTAAAGAAAAGAGAATGATTGCAAAAATTAACAACAGTAACAACAACAACAACAACAGTAACAACGATAGCGATAAAACGATAACAGCAACAGCAGCTACTACAGCAGCATTTGCAGAAATCAGACTCAGTATTAATAACTTATCATCTCGTGCATTTTGTCATTATCTATACACATATATAGGGCAGTTGTGTGAATCTGTATGTCCGGAGGAAACTTTGAAAATAAAACGATGAACGACAAAGTAAATATATGTACACATTAAATATCCCCAGGGTTTGGTTTTTGAGCAAAAATAATGAAGGTTTGATTTATATTCGTGAAGAAATTTAAAAAAAATTAAATCTAGATGATAACAGACTAGATTTTTTTTTGGGGGGGGATTTAATATTTTAAATCGTAGACATTGATTTTTCTTTCAAAGTGACTGGATCAACACAAGGTCTTTTTTACATAGGGATTTTAATGGGGCATACTACCAGGATCCAACTCGTGATTCAATAATAATGGATCTGTGAGACTAATCTTTTTGCATCCCCTCTACCTGTATAATATATATATATATATATATATATTATATATATATATATATACACACACACAATTATACACTGAAAATTAGACTCGTCAGATATACCAACAAAGAAGCATACGTGGACTCCAACAACACACACACACACACACACACACACACACACACATTATATATTATATATATATATATATATATAAAGGGCAGTTGTGTGAATCTGTATGTCCAGAGGAAACTTATAAAATAAAAGAATTAACGACAAGTAAATAAATATACACATTAAATAACCCCAGGGTTTGGTTTTTAAGCAAAAATAATGAAGGTTTGATTTATATTCGTGAAGATAATAAAAAAAAAAATCAATTTAGATGATAACAGACTAGTTTTTTTTGTTTTATTTAATATTTTAAATAGTAGACATTGATTTTTCTTTTCAGAGTGGCTGGATCAACACAAGGTCTTATTTTACATAGGGATTTTAATGGGGCATGCTACCAGGATCCAACTCACGATTCAATAATAATAGATCTGTGGGACTAACCTTTTTTTGTATTTCCTCTACACAGGCGGCACCGGGTAGCCGCTTCTAGTAACTAAAGAAAGGATAAATTGATACCCGGATCTTGTCATATAGCTTAAAAGGTCTGTGAAACGTGAAGTTGACAGTTATGCCAATAGTACTTGGTTCACTTGGAATGGTCCTCTAGACTTAGCAAAGAGACTGCAGAAACTTAAGACCAGAAGAAGAATGAAAACCATCCGCTAAAAAAATCAGCTAGAATACTTAGAGACCTGGTTGGTTAAGTTTCTTTGTTTAATAGCATATCAACCTCCATGGGTTATTTAATGCCGAGGCCATCCTTGTAAAAGAATTATAATGGCATTATTTAACTCATAGCAGAGGGATGAGGGCGTTCATATATTTCCAAAAAGTATAATTCTGAAAGTAAACGTAATTGCACGACTGGAGTTCGAACTCGCTAATAACGATTGAGACAGGATGGGACTTGCTGTCACTCTGACTTCAATATAAAAACTCCAGATAAAACTGGTGTAAAAGTACCTTCCCTAACGAATTTTATCTGTTCCGCTTGTAACTTAATTTCCTCGTACATCAAATCAATTTTCCCCATTGAAATAAACTGAAATGATATTAATCCGTTCCTTTAACACCCTATTTTTCTAATTATATTTTAATAAGAAAAATATCACTGTATTTTATAAAGAGATAATAAGATAGAGTGTAATGAATTATGTGGAGTAATATATTTTAATGTTTCTTTTTTTTTGTAAATAATTTTTACAATAGTAAATTTTTAAATACAATTATTATTTATTTAATTATTAATAATATATTGAACAGTCTTATTTCAAGTTAATAATTATTTAATTATTAATAATATATTGAACAGTCTTATTTCAAGTTAATAATTATTTAATTATTATTTTTAAATACAATAGTAAATAATTTTTTTTATAATAATAATAATTTTATATTTTATATATATAATAATAATAATTTTTTGTAAATAATATTTTTCTTTGGCGCAATAAATTTTGAAACTGAAATGTTTTTAGTTGGTTGTTTTGCTGGTTATCAACCCCTTTCGGGTCATTTAATGCCAAAAGACTCAGGTTGCTTACAGTACCTGCTGTAACCCAATTAAGTATCACTCCTCATCGCTGCTCAACTTCGGGATCTAATTAGAACCGGTGCTTTCAGCGTGATTTGACTGTGATTTAAATATTTTTAGTGAACTTTTCAACATAAGCGTATCTGAAGCTGGCTCGTACCACAAATTTTACCTCACAACACAAAACAAAAATCGCGATTGTAACTGGTAAAACTCGTAAGTTAAAGCACTCTTAAGTCAAAGTATTACTGTATATATACTTATGTTCAATGAATTGTTTAGATCGTCCAAGTTCTTTAAGACAGAGGTGTCTATTTACTTTAACTAGATCGCTGTATGCGACGGTGTATAAATATTTAAACTTCATGTTAAGAGGTTATCACCAGTCACGACATTGACAGTTCAACCTCACAACTTTCGAAATAGCTGTAAATAGTTTTAGTTATTAACCTTTAACTCGATTCAGGTTCCGAATTTAGGGCCAAAGATTTTATCAACATTCTAGAATACAGCTATAAGATGGGTAAATATTTCTCATAGCAGATAAGATCGACAGCTCTGAGTGGCACTCAGCTGCACTGGAAGAGTGTGGGATTGACGATTGTGAGGCTGGGGTCTAACGACTGGAACTGTCGACTGCTCAACTGTAACTAATCTAGAGTTGGAATATTTTTTGCAACCGTCTTTTTTTTTTTTGGGGGGGGGTTATATTAAAAAAAATAGTCAACTTGGTATTTACTTGGATTAGAACACTGACTGTTGGCACTGCTTTCTGGCACTGTAATTTCTTTTCATAAAAAGGCCCTATAGATCCTATACAAAATTTAGAGCGTTCGGCTAGAAACCACAAGGTTCCTAGTTTGATACCGGTCCTCGCCAACTCAGCGTATGAGTAGCACAGGATTCTGTGCGGTAAAGTAAGGAGCTGATGGTAGGTGTGGCGCTCCACCCCAGACGCCTAAATAATCTCCTTGGTCTAGCTCTATTGAAAAGGGGATAGACTCCCTCGCTGACTGGCTGATACCGACTTTAGGCCACACCGACGACTTTACTTTACTTACTTACAAGTAAAATAATATTTGTCATTTTGTTTTGTCATTGTCTTTTTTCTTTCAAAGATTATATCGCTTAAATACTTATCCTGAAGAACTAAACGCTCCCAAAGTCTCACACTGAAGTTCTGCGGCGTTTGTCTAGTCATTGCTTATAGTGAGAAGAGAGACCTACCTCGTGCAACACGGTGTGACAGAGAGAGAGAGTGGCGGGCGCGAAGACTTGCCGTATTCTCGAAGGAAGCGGGTTAGGCTTTGCCTGGCGTGTAGGACTGACCTAGAGTCGAAACCGCGTCCTTCAGAATGCGAAAGGGCTGTGTACGAGCAGTGCAGAATAACCCGGATGTAAATAGTCGCGTCGTGAGGATTGACGCATACTTGCAGTGCTGACGAGTGTTGCACGTGCTGCACGGACAATTCTGAGTAAGGAGCTTGGATGTGGTGAGATTGAGGTATATTTTAAGGACCTGCCCTCCCAGACCAGACAGAACAACTGCAGTAGCATTTTTGTTGTCGAGACGAGCGGGATAGAGAAATACATTTGGATTTGTTGGTGAGACGAGCATGATATGGTTGGAGAGTGTTTAGACTGAAGACTGTCGATTGGAAGAACATTGCGTTATGTTGCATAGCCATCAAATTCTTCGCTGCTCTGAATCGTATACGTTGCTGGTATACCGCGGGTAGGTTAGTAGTCGGCGTAGAGACTCAACACATGGGTATAGAGGAGGTTTGACTTTATTTCTTCTTCTCGGCTGTACGTGGTGGATGGCGAGCATTGACAATGGGAACTGACCAAGGGTTGACAATGACTACTCCTACTGCTGCTGGGATGGTGAGGTAAAGGGGTGCTGAACCCCACTGCCCGCTGGCAGCGATGGCCCGTGTCAGCGGTCAGACTCCTTGTGCTCTGTTCGCCGTCTCCTATCTGACTCTCTGGCTCTGTTCACTACTGACCTCTGGCTTTTGTATTGACGATACGCCACGCATCTCTACCCTTGATCTGATAACTATCTCCGAACTTATTGTTTCCCATCCTTCTTTTGTTCGCTTTGTTTAATCTAACCGGAAATTCATATTTCCGTTTGTACAATATCCAACAGTTAGACTTGACTGTGACCCCCCCCCCAGAGATTACTGTCATTCCTGATTAGATTGCTTTTAATGTTGCTGCGATTTTATGATAACTAAAAATTTTCAGTTCATTGTGCGGTCAATGTTTAAATACGACCGCCTTCAAATATCCCCAAGGGGAAGTACTCGCAAGAGCATATATATATATATATATATATATATATATATATATATATATATTTACCAACCCCTCCGCGCGAGCAGGATGTGACACAAGGTCAATTTCTTAAGCGGAGTTCAACAGGTTTAAATTCAGGGTTTTCCTTCTCCTAGACCGGTTGCCTAACCAAGGTTAAAGAACCCAGTCTGTCCTACTATTTATCCATAGCTGGAGGGAGAGTAGGATTCATACCTTTCCCAAGAGTATTAGCGCTAAGTCAAACGCAATTACCACATCCATGATTTGAACTTGGGGTGACGAGTCCATTTCCCATGACTTTAACCATTACACCACGCGCTTCTCGCAAGAGCATTGATCTAGCGATCAAATCGGCTACAGGATGTTACCACGTTTTGAGATGTTTCAGTCACAAACCCACTCCAATATGAACTACATGACAAAAGAGATTTACAGTGAAACATATCCTGCTAGAGTCTGTAGACTTAATCTAGTACGAACAAAATACTACCAAGCAAATAATTTGAAAAACTTTTCACGAAAATAAGACCATCCAGGATTTTACATTTCCTAAAAGAAGTGGGATTGT
>CM042138.1:142776098-142803598 GCA_023376005.1 Doryteuthis pealeii | reverse complement strand
TTGCAGTTCCAGCAGATCACAGGTAAAGCTAAAGGAAAATGAAAAAATGGACAAATATCTGGACCTTGCTAGAGAACTGAAAAAGTTATGGAATATGAAAGTCAAAATGATGCCAATTGTAGTTGGTGCACTTGGAACGGTCCCAAAATGATTGGAAAAGGCTTTGGAAAGTCTGGAAATCAGATGAAGGATTGAAACCATTCAAAACACTGCACTGCTGCAATCTGCAGAATACTCAGAAGAGTCCTGGAGTCCTGAGGAGACTTGCTGTCACTCAGACTCCAGTGGAAGACCATCAGCTAATGCTGATGTGAAAACTCAAAAAGAAGAAATAATAATAAGCGAAAAGATAGACAAATACTTGGAGCTTGGCAGAGAACCGAGGAAACTGTGGAACATGAAGTTGAAGGTCGTACCAATTGTAATTGGTACCCTTGGAAAAGAATTTGGGTGAATTGCAAATCAAGGGAAGAATAGAGACCATTCAAACTACAGCACTGTTAAGATCGGCTAGAATACTCAGAAGAGTCCTGGAGACTGAGGAGACTTGCTGTCACTCAGCCTCCAGTTAACCACTGGCAACAGCAGATGTAAAACTACTACTACTACTACTACTACTACTATAATAATAATAATAATAATAATAATGAAAGAAGAACAATGAAAATACGAAACGATGAGAAGGGAAGAGAAGAAAAGAGCAAAGGAAAAGGAATACCAATACTACTATTACTACTGCTGCTGTTGTTGCTGCTGTTGCTGATGGTGATGATGATGTTGAGGATGTTGTTGATAATAATAATAATAATAATGATAATAATTATAATGAAGAAGAAGAAAAAATACGAAATGAAGAAAAGAGAGGAGGGAGAGAAAGTAAGAGAGAGAGAGAAAGAGGGGGGTAATAATAATAACAATAATAATAATAATAATAATCGAGACCATCCAAACTAGAGCATTGTTGGAATCAGCTAGAATACTCAGAAGAGTCCTGGAGACCTGAGTAGACTTGTTGTCACTCAGTCTCCAGTGAAACACCGGCTATAGCAGGTGTGAAAACCTAATAATAATAATAATAATAATAATAATAATAATGAGAAGAAGAAGAAGAAGAAGAAGAAGAAGAAGAAGAAGAAGAAGTGGGTGAGAAAACTTCATAATAATAATAGTAATAATATGCAAACTTTTCGCTTTAATATTGACGATGCAATATGCTCCCATTTTCCAGGCGTGTCTACCGTCTCATGATAATTTTGCTATCATTTATTGATTGAGAGATTACGCTTAAACATTGATGCTTAAATCGTTTCACATCTTAATAAGATCACGTGATCGTTCAGGGAAAACTCTGCGTTTGAGAGTAAAGACTAATGTCGCGATTGGTTGGCCTAGAGCCATGACTTTGTCTCATTACCAAATACCTTCATATTCTTCTTCTTTTTCTTTTTTTCTTTTTCTTTTTCCTTTTCTTTTTGAATCTGTGTTATTGATTTGACATGGCACGTGAGAGAAGAAAAGATAGGATGAAAGAGTTTGAAGAAAAGAGAGGATGAAAGAATTTGAAGAAAAGATAGGATGAAAGAGTTTGAAAGAAAGCGAAGATGTTCTTCAAGGCAATTTTCGCCTCATCTCTTTCTATAAACTTCCTTGGTGACGATTGCAGCCGTACATGGCGAACGGGACAAATTCAAATACTTTTTTGTCGTTGTAACGAGTTCTGCTAAAGAATTTACGGCTTATACAATATTCGCAGTCCTTGGCCCAATCAAGAAGGTCATCATCTAAAATAGTAATTGGAATATTACTATTAAACTCGGACCACAATCTCATTTCACCTTGTTCGCCAAAGACTGTATAAAGAGGTATAAGGACTATGTTTGTTGAAGAATATAATAGAAGACAATGGTTTATTTTCACACATCACACAATCTTATTATAATAGAGATTGTATGTTTTTGAGTTTGTAACCAAAACTATATTACTACTCAAGTCTCAATTCCCTTACTTATTTACGTCATATTTTCCATGAATTTATTTTTATTTAAACTTCAATTGTTGATAAAATTCTTTTAAATTATTAATACTGTTGACCATATCTACATAGTGGGATATTACCACGTACCCCACGTGTATGGGTTAGGCACAAGGCCCTATTAATCGCCCACAAGCCGATCCCGTCGGCGTTTCCCCTCTAGGAGGACGCTTCAGACACTGGGCAATAAATCCAGGTCAGGTGTTGCATGGAGGGTGGCCCCCGGGATCAACGATGTCAGCTTGTAAGGTCCAGGGCCGAAACCACTGGACCCCCGATCGAAACCGGAGTTGACACGTTGACCGTATCTGCATATTGGATATTTACCACGTACCCCACGTGTACGGGTTAGGCCCAAGGCCGTATTAATGTGACATTATCCACAAGCCGAGACTCATGGGTGGCGGGTGCAAAAATGCGTTAAACCCGTCGGCATTTCCCCTCAAGGGGACGCCTCAGGCACCGGGCAATAAACCAGACCTGGCCACCGGATTTGATACTGACAACATGCACTTATATTTATGTATACAACAAAATAGCGGTTTACAGTGAACGGGAAGGCTATTTGCATATTGATATTAAAAATTTGATTTTAATAAATATGTGCTAAGTATTATTGATTTCTAATTGTTGGTTTTATCTTAAAATCTTAAAAATCACGGAGATAAATCTTAAAAGAAATCCATTAACAAAAAATAATTGTAATTTTATTATTTACTTCCTATTTTAACTAAATATTTTGATTAGAAAATTCAGCAATGAAAGACAGGAGTGATGAATCAGTAAGTTTAAGTTGTTCTATTTTTATATTATACCCCTCTGTTTCAAATCTTTTCATCTGCATTATTTTTTAGTTTCATTAGCCTTCTTAATTTAATATAATATTTTATTACATTAAAACTTAAATACTTCCACCCGGAGGGTGCATATATTTACTAGTATAAACAATATCACACAAAACAAAAGAACGTAATGTTCGTTGTTGTATTAATATGTGGAGGATGATCCCTAATTATGACTGAGCCTATTGTAGTAGCGACCACCTCAATTGTTTTTGTCATAGTTTGAATGTAGATTATAGTGATAGTTGGTTGGTGCATTGGTTGGTTCGTTGGATTTTACGGCATGTCAACCTTTAGGTTATTCTATACCGAATACATTTTACTTTATTTATTCTTGTTGGGTATTAAATTCTTTTTTCAAACACAATTTTTTATGCATTTAACCCATAGATAGGACCCTAACAGGTACTACCACTCCGAATTAGAATGGACCTAGGTGTAATGGCAATGAAGGGGTACTCCACATTTCACAGAGCACTAGAAATATAATGTCACCACTAGATGCAGTTTAATGTCATACTCAGGACTGAGGAGGAGAATTATCGGAAGATGAGTACTAGGGAAAGTATGCTATCTTTATGATAGTGATGGTCGTTTATTAAATACCCCCCCCAAAAAAAAACAAATTGAAAGAATAATATAAAACTAGCTGGTCTGTCGTTATTTTACAAGCAAGACCATTCTAATCTCAATTACCTTCCAAAATTTGCTGACCTCTGACCTATAACCATGGAAGACCCCCCAAAAAAACCAGGATGTCCGGAATATGACACTAAACTGAATTTGATAATGGGGTTCAAGTTCTGGACATCTGGAGAGTGTAAAAGACTCTTCATTTCACTTTACTTGCAAGTCCACTCTGACCTGGAGTGGTGATACCTGTCAAGATTCGATTTATACGTCAAAATCAAAATAATGCAAAGTCACATCTAAAATATTTAGACAAATGAGATGAAATTTTGTAGATAATCTAATTGAACTTGTTTATTTTATTTTTTTGACACTGTTTTTGATTTGATTAATGAATCTGTTGCCAAAATATATTACTTTATTAGCAAAAAATCCAATTAGCAGATTTAGTTTTTGAAATTTTCCTTTTAATGTCACTACATTTTTCTAATTCAATATATCAAAGCATTCATCGGGTACGATCATTTTGAACCATGCATGAATTTGTATCAACTGATTCTACCTTTATCAAACATCAATGTATATTCTTTTTGACACGGCTTATGCTTCAATTGTTCATATTGTCAATTGTTCATATTGTCAATTGTTCGTATTGTCAATTGTTCATATTGTTATCAACATTAAATTGGACTTTTCTAAATTACTCGATTTTGAAGAGTCAGTTATTGTAAACAGAAATTGTACATAACCATTTAATCTATTATGTAACCATTTCAATTTTAAAAATCATTCGTATTAGCGTGGATAAAAAACAAAACTCTTAAAAAAACAACTACTAAAAATGTTAATTGTTGTAGCAAGATGGGGATATTATCCTGACTTTTGTGATCTAGAACTACTATATTAGAAAAGGAGGAAGAAGGAAATAAGAGATGATAAAGGTTTAAAAAATAGTGATGAGCAAAACAGGATGAACGATGGTTTGACCGTAGCGTGGACCCGAATGGAGAATTGAGTGTCAACCGGAAGTTTCGGGTGTTGACCGGAAGTCACGTGGTGACGTGGAACGACGAAGAAAAGGATGAGTCCCTTTTTGCTTTCGGACGCGTAGGGGAACGGACGGGCCTCTGATGCCTAGAATGGGGTCTCAGTAATTTAACAGTGTTCTCTCGCTCCTTTTCGATTTGGGACACCGTAGGGTTAAGACGTGCCCTTGGTCCCGTGTGGGATGACGGTAGTTTAATAGTTCTCTCTCTCTCTCTTTCTCTCTGCCTTTCCTCCTCTCTAATACGAACCCACGAGACGAGCCTACCCTGGAAATAAAGGCTAGCAGTTGTGACTACATATTTCTCGCGTTGTAATTTTTATCAACAAGATGACCACCACGTGCCGAAGACATTTTTAGTACGTGAATATATCGCCACACCGCCGCCCCGTTATGTATATCGCTTTGGGTACTGTGATCAGATATACGACAGCGTTACAGATATCGTTTTAGTGTCCGAAAAAAAGGGACAACGTTACATTGTTTGTTTTTGTTTGATTTGAGTTTGTTTGCTATTTGTACTCCTGCTGCACTCGGAACTTTTTCTTTACCGGAATGTCAGTGTATTTGCATTCTATGCAAATCCTTGTTTAGCCTATTTGCAAACCTTTTTCTCTGTATATTCTTCTGTAAATTCCATTTGCCATCTGAAATTTGGTGACAGACCTCTGTTCACTACACTGTTTGAATTTCCTCCATTTTGAATAGGCTCAAAATAAATGTTTTGCGTCTTATTCTTTATTCGTTTATTTACTGCTAAATAAAACCTCAAGATTAACGCCCTCTAAATTCCATAATTTTTTACCGGGGGTAGTACACACACACACACACACACACACACACACACACACACATATATATATATATATATATATATATATTTGTGGGTGTGAGTGTGGGTGGGTGTTTTTCTTGTGTGGGAGGTCTTGTAGAACCAACTCATTGTTTTTGGCTGCAAGTTGAAACGGAAATGATGTTAACTTCTCAGTATATGACTATTAATTATAAAATGGGTTTCTTGATGGGCGATAATAGTCAAATTGGAGACTCGAGTTGGTTCCAAGTGAATATACTTGACTTTCTTTTCTTCTTTGAAGAATTACCAACTTCCTTTTAGCTTGGTTTTGTTTGAATTGGTACCACATCAAACTTACTTATCTGCAATCGTTTGCTCATTAGGTCAGAATAGATGAATTCGTTAGCCATCGCGCTATATCAGCAGCAATTTTAACTCTTATTAACTAAAGTACCTTGAAAACTTCCGAGCAACGTGCAGTTCCACCCTTTACTTGAATAACAGCGGTTAAGCCCTACCGTATGGAGTATACATATCTATAAACCCTTCCGTACGAGTAGGATGTTGTAACATAATGGACAGGAGGAGCCTTGAGTGTAACACTGACGTGTAAATTAGCACGGAAAAGTATTTAGCAAGAATTACGTGTTAGATGAGAATGGAAAAGTTTAGGAGTGAATCATCACAAGACCACATGGATTATTTCTATTGGACGAGCCGTGAAACTTGGCGAAGCGAGAGAGGAAGAGTGAGTGAGAATGTGAGAGGAGTTTAGTACGAATGCGCCGACTGAGCAAGATATGGCTCTTGCTCCGGAGAGTTTGGGCTTGAGGAAAATAAAAAATCTCACAAGAGAAAGAAGTGGCCTTGTGTTATTAATAATAAAAAAATTAATGGCACAAGATGTCCCCCAGCGCTCTAGGCTGGTTTCCAAACTCCAAACATCTATAAATTCTCAGCCAACTGAACAGCAGTCCAGCAACCAAGATTCGAGGCTCGCTACGTAGCACGGAAGTGAGATAAGTATACAACTTATTTCTACTAGTAGCACATCACTCCATTCGGAAGGTAAGAGCGCTAACGTAACAAACGTTGACACGCCATCTCTCCATTCCGACAATGAGAGCGTAACGTAACAATTTGACACGAGATCAATTTCTTAAGCAGAGTTCAACAGATTTGAATTCAGAGTTTTCTCCTAGACAGATTGCCTAAACAATTTTAAAAACTCAGTGTATCCTACTATTTACCCATAGCTGGAGGGGGAATACCTTCCCCGAGCGTATTAGCGATATGTAAAAGGCAAACAGCCTCGTACAGGATTTGAACTCGTCTCGTCGTATCCCTTTCCCTCCAGTTATGGGTAAATTTAAGGGTATACTGGACTCTTTAACATAGGTTAGACCAGGAGAAAGAAAACTCAGAATTGAAACCAGTTAAACTCCGCAAAAGAAATTGACATTGAGTCACATCCTACTCTTGCGCGGGGTGGGGGGTTAATATGAATACCACGTTTAAACGTCGCCCAAAACTGGTTTATCTTTATAAGGGTTGACCCGCACCATATACTATGTATCAACTCCTCCGCACGAGCAGGATGTGACGCAAGGTTATTTTTTTAAAGCGGGGTTTAATAGGTTTGAATTCAGATTTTTCCTTCTCCTAGACTGGTTACCATATCAAAGTTTTCCCAACTCTTTACTTATAACTGGGGGAAGAATAGTTGGATGTATACCTTTCCCAAATGTATCAGCGCAATGTAAAATGTAAACAGCATCATCTAGGATTTGAACTCGTATCTCAGTGTCCATTTCCTACAGAGATAACCATTCCACAACAGGTACCTCTATGTACTATGTAGATCTTTATTTCTTGGTGATATATAACACACTTTGCAGGATTAGAAAACGCATGAATAACATGGCTGCTTCTAGGAAAATTTAACATTGCCAAATATTAATAGAGACGTCGTTCATAAATAAGATGCTAATTAAGATTAAATAATGATTATTTAACAATCATTTAAAATATAAAGTAAATAACTAAAGGAATTGAGACACCGGTGGTGACGTAGTTTCGGTTACAGACTGAGAGACACAAAAGCTTTATTATAATGAGTAACGTTGGACCATGTTCATGGTATGAGGGTTATTGTTAGTTGCATTACTCAAAATATAACTTTTCTCTTTCTTTGTTTAATGACATATCAACATCCGTGGGTTATTTAATACCAAAGCCTTTATTGTAGAAGAAAAGTAGTGATACTATTTAACCCATAGCTGGAGACATGAAGGGGTTCACACCTTTCTCAAGGATATATATTTTTCTGACCTACCACGAGGCCAGATTAACATAAAGTATTTTTAAACGTGAAGAGCTACTCGCAAACCAAAGCTCATCCGTGTGTCAGAGTAAAAAATCATAGTCCCGTCGGCATTCGTCTTGAGGAATGACTCAGGCACCGGTAAAGAAATCCGGCTCCTACTCGTTTTAGGTGAGGGATAGGTGCTGCTACGGAGAAGGCTCCCTTGTATCACGTGAGATATTTAACTTCACTCACCGGATCAGAAACCGAGGTCCCTAAAACAGGTAAGAACCCTTCCCAAGGTTTTATTTGTTAGCTTTATTTACCACATATCAACCCATTTAGGGTTATTTAATGCCGAATCAATTTATTTTGATATCAGGTTGCCTACAGTACATGCTGTTGCTTAAATGGTCACCCATCTAACTTTCCCAAGGGTATTAGTCTGAAAGTGAACGTAATAGCGCAGATGGATTTCGAACTCGTTCACTACGATGTCACAGTCCAGCACATTAGCCACTTAGTACAGAGGTACGTCTGTCCTTTTAATACTTAGGTAATGGTTTTATGTTTTGGTTTCTTTATTTGATGTTATATAAACCCTCGTGGGTTATTTAATGCCAAAGCCATCCTTATGGAAGAACAGTAGTGGTACTCTTTAGCCCATAGGGTCTTAGTCCGTAAGTGAACTTAATAGCCCGACTAGAGATCGAACACGCTTACTAAGATTTCGCAGACAAGCACGTTAGACACTACACCACGGGGACGCCTTCCTCACAATATAAGTATCATTAGCAATAGAAATAATTGCAGAAATGTTTCTCGAGAATGTCTGGCAAAAAAATGGTTCGGGGAGAATAATGAAATAAAATTGCGTTACATTGTGGAAAAAATGAATATTAACAAGAGAAGAGAAAACTAATTGCTGTGACGAATATAACTGGCCATTGAATGTGCGACCTTTTAAGTGCAATCAACGGTATCCTTAGATTGGCGAGCAAGAAGCTACTTCTTGAAAAAAGTAGGAAACGATCTTAACTTATAAATTTGTTAAATATTTTCAATGGGATAGAGTGACAAAAGGTTAAGGAGATCCGGGTTTGAACGGACGCGCTACTTGTGAATACGAAGAAGTAAATAAACTCACAATTCAGGTAACCCCACAAAAATGCACTCAAGCGTAAATATGGCGACTGGTGCGTAGCGAATTTTTTTTATATGAAATGTTCACTTGATAATGTACGATATAGATTAATATCTATCACTTCATCATCATCATCATGTCGCGCTTGCAGCACGGATATCCATGACAATCTCTCGCCAACCCTCCCTATCATTCATTGCACCTCGCATAGCTGGTCAATGTAGGTCCCAATTGCCGGGCGCCCCACACTGGCATGTCTATGTGTTGGCTTCCACACGAGAACGTCGCTTATGAACTCGTCCCTGCTTCTCCAGCAGTGTCCTGCATGCCTTGTCCGTCTCACTCGAATGGTTTGTGAGATGGGAGGCAAGTGACGTACAGCTGCCTTTCGTGGGTGCTGCTTCCATGACTTGTTCAAGACTGCACGCAGCATTCTTGTGCAGCTTCCATCTAGCTTATTCTCAAGACGCTTCGTTAGGGTCCGATTGGTGAAGCCATATAGCAGCACTGATACAACCACAGCCTGGAAGAACTGTCGCTTCAGCTTGTCAGGAGATCGGACCTCCATATGACTGACAATTTGTTTGTGGCCGACCATGCTTTTGCTATTCGTGTATTAACATCGCTCTATGTGGACGATATTACTACCTAGGTACGTGAATTGTTCTACAGGCTTGAGAGGCATGCCGTTGAGTGTGGAGATGTTTCCTTTCTTTTTGAAACTCATGAACTCCGTTTTACTGGAGTTCACATAGAGGCCGATATTTTCTGCCGCCTCCTCCAAGCTATGTAACAGTGACTCAGCCTGTGCCGGTGTATCTGCAAGAAGTGCAAGATCATAGGCATAGTCTATCACTTAATTAAGTGAGAAAGAATGACATTGCATTGAAAAATAAATATTTTTTGTATAAAAAACAACTGGAGGATCTGGTTTAGCTCAGTCAGTAGAGCACCGGCCTATGTGGCACAAGATTCCGGGTTCGATACCGGCCCTCACCAAAACGCATGAAAAGCACAGTTTGGATCTGTGCGGTAAAGTTGAGAGCTGATGGCTGGTGTAGCATTCTACCCCAGACGCAAAACAATATCCCAGATGTAGCGTAAGCGAAAAGGGAAGAGACTCCCTGGCTGTCCAGCTGATACCAAAAATACGCAGTTCCACCTATTTTACTTTATATATATATATATATATATATATATATATATATATATTATATAGATAGATAGATAGATAGATATGCTACACAAATGAAAATGCGTTCGTTATCATAGGCTTACAAGCAGATTGTCTATCTGCTTATCTTCAAGACAAATGTAGTAAGTAAAGTCGACAGAGTGGCCATATTGTCAGCATGAGCAGTACAGCGATGTAGTCTGTTCCCTTTCCATGAGCGCTAGACCAGGTAGATTGATTTTGCGTGTGAGGTGGAGCGCAACACCTACCATCAGCTCCTTACTTTACCGCACAGATCCAAGCTGTGCTACTCATGCGCTGAGTTGACGAGGACCGGTATCGAACTCTATCGACTGGCCTGTTTAGCATCACTCTCGTAACCACAAGTTTCCGGGTTCGATTTCTACTTGTCATTGGTCCTCGAACTCAAGAAATCTCTACGATTCTGATTGCTTATTTTTAAAGAAGGCAAAGGCTCTCTGCTTAAAGTTTGTGCAATGCTAAAACCACTTCAATCGTAAATCAAGATGAGTAAATCTGTCTCTATTTACTATATCTGTTCATATATATATATATATATATATATATTATATATATATATATATATATATATATATATATATGGTATCGGCCGCACGCTAATATTGAGAGAAAAAGTAGCGTTCAATCGTTATTATCCGAACAAATATATTTAATTTAATTAAGGAATTACACCGACTTAGTTAAATGTAGGGTAGGGTCCTGATGAAATCATTTCAATTTGATTGAAACCATGGTAGACCTTCTATTTTTCCTCTAATAATATATTATATATATATATATATATATAACTGGAACCGAGTGATTGGCCCATGAATAACTAAAAAAAATTATTCTACCGATACCTGTCAAGCACCCCAAGTTAAACAAAGACAAGCTACAACTATTGATAAATCACCAATCAAAATAAGTACAATAAAACCAAAGCCACAAAGATCTACTACTCACCCATCAGTTTTCGAAATAGACTCTGGAATAAAAAACTCAAGGGAAAAGATTAAAAATACACATAATGATCCCAAACAAACCCAAATTCAAACCAATCTACCACCCACAAAAAATTTCAAATCAATCTTAACACCCCTCAACATCCTCTAGAAAGAACGAAAATAGAAGAGCCTAACTCTATAAAAGTGAAATAAAAGAAAATCCATCAAAATTCACCATGAAAAGTCAATATAACCAAAAGAGATAATAAAACTTCATGCAATGGAACTGCAGATCAATAGGGCCAATTACGAAAAGACTTCTACAACTTTTGACAAAATATAACCCAAAGTATTATGACTTTAAGAAACATCCTCGAAGACACCAACCAACTGAACATCAGAAACTATCAACCCTATAGTCGCATCCAAAAGATAGACACAGAGCTTTTGGAGGTGTTTCGATTCTAATTAGGACAGACATACCCTCAACACCAAATCAAATTTGATATTGAACCCCAAAAGATTGCTGTCAAAGCAAGACTACACAAACCAATAAATATCTGCTTCATTTACATCCCTCCACGTGATCCCATAATCGAATCAAAACTTGGCAGACTAATAGACCAAATCCATAGATCCCACTTATTACTATGTGACAATAACAGTCACAACACTATATATATATATATATATATTACCAACCCCTCCGCACGAGCAGGATACACAAGGTCAATTTCTTAAGCGGAGTTTAACAGGTTTGAATTCATAGTTTTCCTTCTCCTAGACTGGTTACATAGCCAAGGTTAAAGAGCCCAGTCTGCCCTGCTATTTACCCATAGCTAGAGGGAGAATTGGATTCATACCTTTCCAAGGGTATTAGCGCCATGTGAAATGCAAACAGTTTCGTCTAAGAATTGAACGCGGGCAACGAGTCCATTTCCTAAAACTCTAAACAGTACACCACGCGCTTCCACAACACTATATAAGGGTGCCAGAAAACCAATACAAAAAGCAGAGACCCCCAAAATGTAATCAACAACAATAACATTTACACTCTAAACAATAGATCACAAACCTATCACAACCCTTTTACCGGATCCTACTCAGCTATAGACATAAACTCATGTGATCCTTTAATCTACATGGACTATACATGGGAAGTCATAATGATCTTTGGGGGAAGCCACTATTTCACCATTATCATCGAAAATTCAGAACCTGTTCATGATAATAAATTTCCCTGTTGGAAAATAAAACACACTGGGAAGAATTCAAATCCCTTTGCAAAAAAAAAAAGGGAAAAATGATACAACACCCAAACAATAAAGACCTAACAAAACACTTCACTGAAACCCTAATCTTAATAAGAAAGGAAACCATACCAAAAACTTCACTCTCAAACAGACGTAACACACCCTAATTTAATGACGACTGAAAAACAGCAATCCTCCTACGACAAACTACCCTACGCAAATTCTATAAAGAACCCACAACCATCAATTTAAACTCCTTCAAACTACTCAGAGCAAAAGCACACAAAACCATCAAGTAAGAAAAGAAGAAAAGTTGAGAAAACTATGTAAATCAACTTGACTCCCCCAGTAAAATTAATACAATCAGGAAAAGGATCAGAAGAATTTATGGGAAAAGTACAGTCTATCCCACTTAACCATTCCACGAAAAACAATATAGAAGCAACAAATAAAAAAGATATTGCAGATACACTGATTGAGACCTTGTCAACAAATTTCTCATCCAAGAACGCCAACCAAGAATAATCAGAAATACACAGCCTAAACTTCAAAACAGAAATCTCTAACAAACCTTTCACATTACCAGAGCTAACAGAAGACATCGAAACATCCTCTACACTAAAGTCGGCCTAGATGAAATCCATTATGAATTCTTTAAAAAGCTACCAAAAAAATCTCTGTATTATCTTTAAACAGCTATCATCATACCCAATCCAGCGAAATAACTCTATCCCAGAAAACTACTGTCCAATAGTACTAACAAGCTGTATTTGCTATGTATAAGATCATGGTCAACAAAACTTTAGTTTGCTTTACAACAAACTTATTACCAACTCACAATGCGACTTGAGAAGCCAAAGATCTACAATGGACGATGTGGTCAGATTAGAAACCCCAAATAAAACAGACAAACATCCAAAGGCAACATTTGAATTTCATCAAAATTGTTAGCTGTATAACTTATTCATGTCCGATACCGTATGTCTCTGTGGATATGTACTTTCAGGAAATTTGTAAAGGTGATAGTGATCAAGCAGGTATCATAGATAATTAATTGTTTGATACTCATTCAAGTCAAACAGCCTTACTCAACTCTCTCTAAAATGCTCTATCGATGGGACTTAGAATACGCTGACTGTATCCACTGCAAAGGCGTAAGACCTCCCCGCCAAAAAGGGGGCCCAGTGTATAACGTTAAATATATCTGATTGTTAGGTTCTAGTTCTAGGATATGCAGAGTGTACGGTACCCCTTCATTGACATTAATCCTATCTCTACTCTTACTCGTTAGTATCTGTTAGGGTCCCATCTATACGTTAAACTGATCTGAAGAAGGCGGCGTACGAGACAATCTGAAAGTATGGTTTAATGAAGAACCTACCGAACATGGAACTGGAAAGCAGACAGTCTACCTTCATAAAGATCTTCTTTTTAAGCTGGAAATTCCAAGTCCGAATCGGATCAACTCTATCAGACTTTCAGAATCAAGAAGGAGTCCCATGAGAATATATTGTTAGTGACACTCTTCAACCTAAAAATAAACATCACCAAATGTCTTAATTCTGGAACTGATGACTGTCTATATGTTGATGTCTTGTGTATCACTCCGGATCTAAATACAAGCTCTCACTCAGCGTCAACTGCAATAATGCATCAACAAAACTTACCAATGGGCAATCACAAACGGCTTCAATATCTTGAAAACTAAAGCTCGATGCGCGCATTTTTGCCAGTTAAGAAAAATGCATAACAACCTCACACTAAAGCCAGATGAGATAGAAAAATCGAACATCGATCAATACAAATTCCTTGATATTACTTTTGACAAAAAACTAATATTCATTCCCCACTTACTATACCTTAAAGAAAAATATAGAAGTACAACCCTTCACTGCGATACAGACCAACCAAACCTTATTAAAACTGTATAAAGCCCCAACCCGATTGAAAGTTGTCTATGGCTGCCATAGATCAGCCAGAGAAGCTATCAGAAATCACTGAACATAATCAATCATAAAGTATTGAGACTCATCCCAAGGGTATTCAGAACATTTCCAGTTAATAATTTATACATCGAGACATTAGAGACACGTGGGGTAATGGTTAGAGTCATGGGAAATGGACTCGTCGACCAGAGTTCAAATCTTGGACAGGTCTGTTTGTATTTGACTCTTGGGAAATGTATGCAGCGAACTAATCTCACTCCAGCTATGGGTAAATAGTAGGGTAAGCTGAGCTCTTTAGTTAATCAGTTTAAGTGAAGGAAAATTCTGAATTCAAACCAGTTAAACCCCGCTTAACAAATTAACCTCTTGTCAGACCCTGCTCATGCTGAGGGCTGGTAAATATATATACATCGAGACTTATGAATTATCTCTACAGTTCAAATTTTTAAGATTAGATTTGTAATACTACCCTAAAACCAAATCTCTACCAAATATTCTGGCTTGTGATTGTATCTTCAACCCCAAACAACAATCTCTATTTTATTTATTGATAGGCAGAATAAACAACATTGTCAATTACCCTAGGAAGTATGCTATAGTTTTGTTAGAAAGGCTGTACGTTATTTTTATGAAATAATTAAATAAGACATGTACAAGTATTGAGCATATATATATATATATATATATATATATATATAATATATATATATGAAGGTAAAAATGGATATTGAATCCGACAATATGTAAGAAAGTTTGTATTCATGGACAATAGACTTTTCTGCCTCTTGAAAATAATTTTTAGGGTCTTTGTCACACATTTGCTGATGTCAAGATTGTAATATTTATGAAATTTTGATATTTTTCAGAATATGATGTGTCTCTTCTTTCTTGAATGTTTACTTGGATTATTTTTTACAGAAAGAGTATTACAAATGCTTCAATTTGATACCCAGTTTGTTGTTCTATCCCAATTGTAACAAAAGTTACAGGTGAAAACTGTCTGGCAGAAGGCAAAATTTGGCCCTTTTCTACCATCGCGGGCTTGATATCTTGAGGTCCAATGAGGCAAAGGTTCCCGACATTTTACCTCAAAATGGTTGTGATTTTCGGCTTTTCCAGGTCAAAAAGCATGGGAAACCGTGCAGGAGGGTATGAAAAAAGGAAAAAGTTGATTTTTGAACAGGTCTAATGTCACCTACAACAAATAGTGAGTCACATCCTCACCGATTTCCCTTTCACAATTGACTCTATGCCGGATTCAACTGAACTAGATGTTTTTTTTTTATCTATAGTTTTTTTTTTATCTATTTAAGCAATCAATTCAAAATGAAATAATCAAAGCAATACAATCTTCCAATCCCACATTTCACTGAATTAAGCCTACACCCATTCTGAAGTTATCAAGCAAATCACATACATTTCAATAATTCCAATTGAACACATAGCGTAGTGGATATAGGCGTTGAGTTTATAAAGTTCTAAGTGATAGTTATCTCTAGGCTGAGGGTTCAATACTGGCTAAGAGCGACTGTAACATAGAATAATAATTAACAAAGTTTAATACTTGAACCTAGCTGTGGTTAGCAGAATGAGAACAGGATACTCCCGTGGATTGAATAATGGGTTAGGTTCAAAATACCGCGATGGCTCCCGATTACGACAAGAAGATTTCCGAGTTCGAAAAGAAGGTTCTCGAGTTCGAGAAGGTTCCCGAGTCCGATAAGAAATACCCGAAGAAGGCCGGAGGTTACATTGACCGAAACGTTGTACAGACAACAATATAGATGAAGACAATAGTCCGAATAATACAAATAATACAAATTCAAATGTGGTTTGAAAAAAAAATCATTTTAAACAATCAATTTGAATGTCAAAACAAAGCCTGTGTTAAAAGTTAAGGTATCTATCAAAATATTTTATTGAAGTTATTTTATGTATTCTAAAAAAAACTTCTGTCTGATGTTATTTGGCAAAACCAAGTAATCACATTTTACTTCAATAAATTATTTAATGAAATCATCTAAAATTGATCAACACTTATAATAGAACAAATAACAAACCCATATGATAAATATTTGAATCCTTTACATTTTTATATAGTCACCCTTTTTTCTCAATAATAACCAATAATCCATTGATTTTGTTAATTCTTTTACTTCCGCGGGTTCAATTTCTGACATCAGAATTTTAATTGTTACCTGCTTTAATGGTTAAAGCATAGGCGTACACACATATGGTAGGGAATTTGTAAACACTGACAAGATCTAAATTAAGATAAAACATGAGTGGCTAAGACTAAGTAACATCACTCATTAGGATAAATAGATAAGGACTCTCGGTTGAAAATAAACACGAGGCTGAAGCAGACAAACCTAAGCGCCAACACAATAAGGAAAGAAACTGTTAGGAAGGAGTCGACGTAGCATCAAAGCAACACCAACCCAAAAGGCTTAAAAGGAAGTGAAACACGATACCGTCCTTGAGGGCACAGAAAAATATATAAATGTAAACTGAATTTGATTATTTGCCAGTTTGAATAAATTGATCTGAAGAAGCTCGGTGGGTCTCAAATATCCACGTGTGGAAATGGACCATAATCGCTATACCCCCGGTATTTAAAACTTTTTTCTGTACACACACACACACACACACACACACATATATATATATATATATATATTATATATATATATAGAGAGAGAGAGAGAGAGAGAGAGAGAGAGAGAGAGAGAGAGATGGAGAAGAGCCAGTAGTTAACATGGAAAATTTTAACTATGAATCAGCAAAACGCCACATGACTTTTTTCTACTGGTTGAGAAGTAAAGTAAGAAGCTCAGACGCAAAACAAATCTCCTTGGTGTAGCGCTAGTGAAAAGGGTATAGACTCCCTCGCTGATTGGCTTATACCGATGGTCTCCCCGATGACTTTACTTACTTTTACTTTATCTCCTTCATCGATTTTATGCCCAATAACAGTTTGGTTAACAATTCCAACTCATATCATCCCACTAATGCCATATTGATGTAGTTACAGGCATGTCTGAATGGGATAAAATCCATCCTTTGGGTCATCCACCAGTCACACATCATCAAATGTCACACGAGATTAATCCGTGAAAAGTCAATTTTCATGTATTTCTAGCTCCAATTTTGACGGCTTTAGTGAGAGGAGGTTGCCTAGCAAATTGTTTTACAGTTCCCAATTCACAAATATTCTACACTTTTTGTCCTTCTTAACTCCCTCAATTTCAGACTTTTCAAAGATCTGGACATTGGTCAAAAGTGTTTTTTCGCTATAACTTAAATAAGTATACGCTTATATCGAGAAAACAAGTTCTCAACTTAGACAGATTTTCAACAGGTTTCTTTATCTGGATTCAATAATCTCTGCAAAGCTCTTTTGATCCAATATGGCGATTCCCTCACTCAATAACTTTGTTATTTTCATTAATACATAAATAACATGTGCCTGTCTGTTAATGAAATTTACGGCATGATCCCAGGGAACATTTCCCCCAGTCAACACCTGGCCCCTTGATTTAAAACCTGAACTCTACAACAAACTACTGGTAGAAAACTAGGACCAGCCTAGAATCGCCTTGTACCAAGAAACTTGGTACCGCACCAAATTATATATATATATATATATATATATATATATATATATATATATATATATATATATTTGGGAGAATATGTGCTTAATTGAAGTCAGATCTAATTTTTTGAAAGTTAATTCATTAATGATTAATTAGGCGGGATTTAGCTACTTAAATGTAAGGCTAAACAAATCGAGAAAAATCAATCTGTTTAGCATTACGAAAATCAATCAATTTGTTTAGCCTTACATTTAAGTAGTTAAATCCCGCCTAATTAATCATTAATGAATTAACTTTCAAAAAATTAGGTCTGACTTCAATTAAGCACATATTCTCCCAAATACTGTCGGCTGAAAATAGCTAGATTTGTTTACATTTGCATATATATATATGTGTGTGTGTGTGTGTGTGTGTGTGTGTGTGTGCATGTGTGTACATATGTGTGTATATGTATGCGTTCGGGTAGCGTGTGCATGAAGTCAACAACGCTTGGTTACTGACAGTTTCTCGTGTGATTTTCAAACCAGGTGGCAGATTTTGTTTCTGTTTTCCCTTATATACCACAGTGTGGTGCATTATGGGAAGGGTTGATTTGTGATTTTGGTTAATGTGTTGCGTTGTGGGAGGGGTTCACTCGTGATTTTGATTCATGTGTGGTTTGTTCTAGGAGGAATTCATTGGTGATTTTGTTGATTCATTTTGTGTTGCATGCTGGGAATATTTCTTTTTGTTTGAGCGGGAATTTTTTCATGGTGTCTTAATCTACTGTATTTATTTCGCGATATGAAATTTGACTTTATTACTTATTATTTGCTACTTTATTTTTTTCTATATTGCGTTTAATTTGTTTTTGGTGATTTTTTCATATTTCATTCGTCATTTTATTATTCATTTTTATTGTGGTTATAATAATATTTAATTTTTTATTATTATTATTTTCTACATAATGATTTATCTACTTATTGATTCATGTATTTTTTATATAAAGCTTTCGAAATTTAAATACACACACACAGACACAGACACACAGACACAGACACGGACGCAGACACACACACACACACACACACACACACACATATATATATATATATATATATATATATATACGAATACACATATATATATACACGAATACATTTTATTGATTTTTATATATAATTGGGTTCATGCGGGTGCTTATGATCGTGTGTGTTTTTGTGTGTTATGTGTGTGTATGTAGTGTGTGTGTTTGTCTGTCTGTATGTATGTGTGTATGTGTGTGTGTGTGTGTGTGTTTGTGTGAACTTTACACCGTTTGTTGCTGGCGGTGTCAATATCTGTCGACATTTCCATTGTGTTCTTTTTCTCCATATATCAAATCCATTGTATTGGTAATAATATACTTCAAAATGTCTTATATAAATGACTTAGAAAATACCAAACGTTCTAAAGTATTCTACGTTTATTTTAAATACTTTATAAACTAGTCTATTACACTGGTTTACAAAAAATATTTTTGTCTGAGGCAAGAATGTGAATACGTGTTTTTTTACTAATTTGGGTGTGCTGAATTCAAATTTATAAACAGTTTTACTCTATCACTCTAGTTTTCTGTCTTTTAAATAGTCTCATTTTAGTATATACAGAGTATATAGTGCTTATTTCAACAGTTGCAGCAGCTTATTACAGATAAAACAGGATAGATAAAGAACATTGACGGAATAAATATACTTGGATGACATAATGTACACAATTCACAGTACTGCAGACAGAGAAGTAAAAAAGAAGACATAAATCACACAATATTAGAAATCAACCCTGAATGCATATACGCCTTTATATACAGTATGTGTACAAAATGTACAGTATGCATATCTAAAAAACTAGAGGTGATGAATAAAAACGGATTTCGATTCTGAATTCAGTTAAATTAGGTTAAAACAGCTATTTTTGTGCTTGCCTCAATTTCTTTGTAAACCAGTGTTATCATTCACATTTCTTATTTGAAATTATATAATATACGTTTTAATTATTTTTGTTTTTGTTTCTTTTTGGAGGACATTTTGTTTTTATCCCATCCATTCCTACCATTTTCATCCATACTGCTTTTTTGTTTTATTTTGCAAATAAAGTCTTTTTGGGTTTTTCTCATACGTATGGATTTTAAGAGGGTAAACTACCATGGGGTGCCTGAGGTATTTTGGTAGAAGCAGACTACGGAAGGCGACGGACGAAAATATTTATTGGCATGGATCGGTCAGCGAATTGAACAAGCTAAAGTAAATCAATTAAAAACTGTATGGCCATTTTTGTACCCTGCAAAATCAAACTTCACCCCTTGTGCCAAGGTATTGCGGTGGCACATCTGTATCCAATCTCTTGTAAATAAAATGCGCCGAGTTGTTTTTGATGAAGAGTTGGATGCAGCGGTGAACCTGTCCACCAAATAGATCAGTTCTAATTTTTTTCTATCTCTTTCTGTTGAATTCAAAATACGGCTGAATTTATTTGAATATGTTTTACATAACTTTTACATAACTTTTACTTAACTTAAGCATAAAGCCTTCAATTTTGTGAAGGGGGTAAGAGTGAAAAAAGTGTCCGTGTATATCTATGTCCTACTCTGGCTACTTCCATTCACCGACCGATCCATCTATACATATATAAAGAGCAGTTGTGTGTATGTATGTATGTCCGGAGGAAACTATGAAAATAAAAAATGAACGACAATGTGAATATATATATATATATATATATATATATATGAATAAATAGATGGCATGAAATGAAAAGACCCCAAAAAATAAAAAGATAAAGAAACAAAACAAGAGCTGGAGAGTTTTGAATTCCCCCTTCCCTTCTGTTATGTATAGGGACGACCGATTTTATTTCGGTTTTCTGAGCACTAAAAGCAAACATCCTCTTTACACTAATAGTTATTTACCAAGCTTAGCTTAGATATGTCTCAAGGCCAAAAGTAAGGGGCACCCAGTGAGAATCGAACTCACTCTCTATGGTCTGCTAAGCTGGCTTGCTAACCATAGCAACATAACACTATATAACACTTATATACCTCAGATACTCTATGTTATCCTATTGAAAATCTCAATCGTATGACGGAAAACAGAAGTATATATTTACAAAATGTTTAAGAAACAAAAATGAGGAGTGGGTGGTATGTGTGGGTGTGGGTGGAAGATAACAAAAAAAAATAGATAAAAATAAAAAAAATAAAACAAGGTTTTGGGTTCGACATACGGCTAAATTTCTTTTTCTTTTTCTTCTTTTTTAAAATTTTGCGTACATCTTGATTTTTACCTGGAACGTCATTTACCTTATGACATCACATAATATTTGATTCCTAAACTTTTCTATGTCATCAATTCTTTCTCAACTCGATTGAAATGAAACTCGATTCTTGAACACGAAGCCACGCACTACAACATCGTAGTCGAGGTGCTAATGACGTTCATACGAGACATTTGGAAAATTACTGACTGTTCGTTAGTTCCTTGAACATCAAAGATTTGTTGTGTGCCACGTATCAGTTCAATATCTTTTTATTGGTCTCCTCCTTCTTCTAACCCCCTCCCTCGGTCTCTTTGATGTCAGTTCTTTCTCATCTGCTTTATCAATCCTTCCTATTCTCTTTCTCACTCTTTTCGCGCTTTTTTTTCCTCCATTTTTTTTTTCGTTGAAATCATTTTTATCACCGTAACGTTAAAAGGTTTCACATGTGGTCTACGATTTTAAACTTTAAAATACGATTTATTCCTGCCTATTTTATTGCTTCTCTTCATGTACAGAATATGAACGATTTATTTTCTATTCATTTATCAGCAGCTGTTATAATCTCAGTGAAACCTTTTCTTCCTTTTGACTTTTGCAAGTTGACTTTTAAAAGCTTCTTTCCTTTTCCTTCATGAAAAAAAAAAAAACACAAACTTTCTTTGTTATTTAACGTTCTTTTTTTTGTTGTTGTTACGTTATCATAATCTTAAAATGGCTTCCAGCCTTTTTTTTTCTCTCGTCTGTTCGCATTACTACGCGTCTACAAAATATCACAAATAATATTTTCATCAGAAAACTTTTTTATAAATTCATTTTTCTTCCCGTCTTTCTAAAATAGACAATTGGCCTTTAAAGTTGTAAGTTCAAACTAGAAATTCTTTAAAAACCTTATAAAATAAAATTATTTATGTCATTTAGCTTAATTAAGGGGCTTGACATTAACAAAAAAACCCAGAGCAAATGTCATTTTCAAAACGCTAATCAACCCTCCATAAAAAAAATTTGGAGGTTTTACAGACAAATAGGTTGATTGATTGATTTATTGATTTTTAACGGCATGTCAACACGTCTAGCGTTATTTAATGTCTATAGGTTAGGAAAGCATGTGCATTGAACATTTATATTTGGATTCTTGTGTAGTAGGTTTTTTATTAATATATTTTATACACAGTTATATGATATAAAAGATTCCTATCAAATACAATAATTTCCACATCCGTTGTGTTATTTCAAGTATTCCTCTTGTATATCCGCTCGAATAAATAATATTACCAAGTATTTGACTTTGCCTCTTATTCAGCTATTATTACATATCTTAATGGGCCGGTTTAGCTCAGTCGGTAGAGCGTTCGGCTAGAAACCACAAGGTTCCTAGTTCGATACCGGTCATCGCCAACTCAGCGTATGAGTAGCACAGGGATCTGTGCGGTAAAGTAAGGAGCTGATGGTAAGTGTGGCACTCCACCTCAGATGCTAAAAAAATCTCCTTGGTCTAGCGCTATTGAAAAGGGGATAGACTCCCTCGCTGACTGGCTGATACCGACTCTAGGCCGCCCCGACGACTTTACTTACTTACTTTACTTTTACATATCTCCTACTTCACTTCGTGTGTGAGTAGTTGGCCGCCTTTACACACGACACAAAACCTAATCTAATACTGATATTTGTACACAATTATATGGTTTCAAGTAACATTCTATTCAATAATAATCGTTTATTATCAAACAGTTTTCACTTTCCATCAACCGACTTGCTAATCATTACAACACGCAAAGTACAAAAGTTAAACAAAGTAAGCTTGATTTAACACAAAGCCAGTAGTATAGGGCACATCGTGAGAATTGAACTCGCTACCGATAGTCTGCTCACCTCACTTGCTAACTATTACACAACGCATGGTACTCAAACAGAAGTGGCAAGTCCATTTACTAAAGTTAACACAAATATTATGGGGCACCCAGTTAGAATCGAACTCACTACCGATGGTCTGCTCACCTCAGTTGCTAACCATTACACAGCGCAAGGTACTTAAATTGCTGGGACGAGTTTATTTACACAAAGCCAAAAGTATAGGGCACTCAGTGAGAATCGAACTCACTACCGATAATCTTCTCACCTCGCTTGATAGCCCTTATACCACGCAAGGTGCTCAAATTTAAGGAACGAGTTCATTTACTAAGCTGAATTTAACACAAAACCAAAAGTATAGAGCACCCAGTGAGAATCGAATTCACTACAAAGGGTCTGCTCACCTCGCTTGCTAACGCAAAGTGCTCAAATTGAAGCTGCGAGTTCATTTACAAAAGGCAAAAGTATAGGGCACTCAGTGAGAATCGAACTCACTGCCGATGGTCTGCTCACCTCACTTGCTAACTATTACATCACGTAAGGTGCTCAAATTGCAGGGGCGAGTTCATTTACGCAAAGCGAAAAGTATAGGGCACCCAGTGAGAATCGAACTCACTACCGCTTGTCTACTTACCTTGACTTGCTAACCATTACACCAAACTGAACAAGTGATTCTAAAGAAATTACGCAAAAAAAAGAAAAAGATGTTAATCGATAACAGCGAAGCCGGGAGAATTAGCAACGTATAAAGAAGAAGAAGAAAAAATCTTTAAGTGATTCATTTTTAGAAATGACATTTTTGTAACATGAGAGTGGGCGTCAAATTTCTATTTCGATTCTTCAAATGAAGCAATGTTTATTTCGAGTTTTAAATGCATCAATTTTAGTCTCTTCTCCATTTACATTCACTGGTTGGCCATTCACTCTGAAGAAATCTATCGTATTGTATTAAACTATCTCTGTTTCACAAAAGGTTCGTGATAACCTTACATGAATGATAACATAGTTTTTGGCTTCGCTTTCACATTGTGTAGATCTAAGATGATTTTTAACTTATAATAATACTTGCTTAAAAGAACAATTAATAATCCATAAAAACAATAATATAATTTGTCTATTTTTAACTTATTGCAAAGCTGCGTGATAAAGAAGATTTTTGATTTTCTCATTCTGCTACTGTACGTGATATGTAACAATAAACTGCAGAACTCAAAACTGATCGCTGCTTTATAAAGTACTGCATTCATGTTTAAGCTTACTTTTTAAAATGTTACATAATCTATGTCATTGCATAAGATTACCACCCTGTCGGCTGGGCGTTAGAATGCACCGACTGCACCTCTGCAGAGGGGTAAGACTCCCCCAATGGGGCTACCTGTTGGCCGTGAGTGGCGACCCGTGATGCTTAAGGATAGAGCCCAGGTGAATGAGCAGTTCATGACATGCAATACTCCACTTTGGCCCTATCTTGGGCTAGACGGGCGGTCGGAGAGGCCCACCTCCGATAATCCGGCTGGTCACGTCAAGCCCTAGAACCTATATGATTTTCCTAACCCTATTGCCCTTAGGGCAAGCCCCAACCCCTTTTTATCATATGGGTGCTAGAAGGCGGTGGCTGCGGGTCTACATGTCCTGGGAATGACATTAAACTCTATCTGATGACGAGGTTCCAGTTTTGGAGGTTTGGGGAATGTGGAGCACCCCTTCATCACCATTGCTCCCTGGTCCACTCTGACCCGGAGTGGTAGTACCTGTTAGAGTCCCATCTATGGGTTAAATAGAAAAATGTATTTATAAAAAAATTGTATTATCCATTAAGAATTGATTTATTTCAAAACTTTATCGGCATTAAATGACCCACTGAGGTTGATATGCCGTAAAACAAACAAAAAAAAAAAGCATACGATTATTGTCAATCCCCTGTAATTCTAAAGGTATGGTCCTTTTCATATCACGGGCGGGACTTTCCATGGAATAGTACAGAAGGCCCGCGAAATATGTGAAGTCACGTGGGACCTGGTTGGTTCCTCAGTTTTCAGTTGGACGTCAGGCAGTTAACATGTCCTGCCTTAACTGTAACTCACTCTGCATACGCGCGCTATGTTAGTCAGATATTTAGTTACGTGAAATGTATAGTTAAGGAAATAAAAGCTTAAGAAAAATAACACGGTCTTGTGATTAATGGGTGTCTTGGTAACAGGACTGATTGGAAGAAGAAATGAGTTAAGTGCGACCGACCACCAAGACGAAGTCCCCAAGAAGAAGAACCTAAGATAGAAGATGAACAGAAGAAGAAGTAAGAAGTTAGTAAGAAGAAGGGTATGCAACAAAAGGTTCAACGGTAATTCTTATGTTGCCACTAAATTTAAAGACAATGACATGTACGTAGGTCCTTACTCTCCGTAAAAAAAAATTCTATTTCATGGGTGACTTTCCAGGGATTTCACAATTAATTTCGATTATTCCCAAATTTATTTTCAAGCTAAAAAAATTGTTATCGTACAAAAAAGTTATCGCAAAAATCACGTAAAAATGGCCGAACACAATCGCAGTAATTAAAACTTGGGAATCCAAAATTTCATAATTGGGGATTCGGATTCGGCCCGGAATATTTTTTTAATTTGCTCACCACTAATTAGAATGGGGGCATGAATGTAATTTTAGGTGTTGTGAAATGGAGCTATTATCTGTTAAATGGAGAGTTAGACGGCGTGACAATGTCGTTGAGGTGAAACCGTTGTAGGTATTTTCATTTTCTGGGAGACTGCAATCTCCTAAGGGACATTTAAATCTGTATACTACATTGGTCTCACTAATTACCGAAAAATTTTAACGGAAAATACACACATTCTGCACAAAGAAAAAAATAAACAAACACTCCAAATACTAGAAGCTTTATACATAAAACAATACAAACCATCCATAAACAAAATTAATTTCCAATGCAGTACACACATTTTAAAATGCATATAGCCCCTTTCCTATCAATTCTTCTCCTTCCAGCCTCCACATTAATATAATTTGAAGAAAAAAAACAAAAAACAAAAAACAAAACTGGAATACATCACCCCTGATGATGGCACTTCGAAGTGCCGAAAGTACTCGAGATCTGAACTTTGGTGGACTAATCCTCGAATTCCACCCAAATATTAAAAAGTTGGCCAGAAAACTTGAAAAGATCACAAATAAAATTGTTAAACAGATGTGTCTTTTGTTTAATTCAACACATATAAATGAAAAAATGCTGCCCAAATACACACACACACACACACACACACATATATATATATATATATATCATCCACAGAAATCGTGTTTCGACGTTTCACGTCTCATCTGTGTGGCTAGACACAGCAACTAACTCTGACCAGGAGCGAAATTAGTAAGAAAGTGCACGTAAAAGTACGACTGGTGTTTGAACTCGCTTACTACGCTAGCATAGGAGGTGTTGTTAGATTTTTCTTTTACAAATTTACTCATGGAGAATTTCCGGAATTCTACCGTCCATATTTCAACTGACTTAGAAACGTCAATTCTGCTACTTCTGTAGTTATTTTTTATCTCCTGAACTTCTTTATACGAAATGTTTTTAATAATCTAAACTTTATGTTTTAGATTCTTAGTATTAACAGAAACTTAGGTTTTGTTCTGGAAATGAATAAAACTTTAATTAGTAAATACTAAATATGATTAAAGAAAAAGCTATGAATAAAAAATTTCTTCGGGAAATCCTGTTTCATATAAGGAAACGTGGTGAGAAAATTTTTAAAATCTTAATGTGTTATAAAGCAGTCACAGATATTATGTATATTGTTATATCCGGGCAACAATTGTGTGATCTTATTTGTTTGCCGATTCATACAGTAATGTCGTAATCGAGAAAACCCCGAATGAATGAAAGTAAACCTTTTCAATCAGGAACATTAAAAAGACTTAAAAATAAATAAATGAAGGGAAAAAAAAGTAAATGAAGAGAAAAAAAGAAAAAGATAAAATAAATGAATAAAATTGAACTATAAATAAAAGATAAACTAATAGAAATTTCCAGGAAGAAAGATGTGTTATAAAGCAATCATAGACATAACTGATATTGTTACATCCGGGCAACACAAGTTGTGTGACCTTAATTTATTGTTGATTCACTTTGTAATAAATGGCTGAACCTAACGTGTTTCCGTGTCGTGATTGAAAAATCCCCGAATGAACGAACCCAACCATGCAAACCCACCCGGTTTCGATCGGGGGTCCGGTGAGCTTCGGCCGCTGGACCGGTTATGTTATAATAATAGCGTCGATCCCAGGGGGCCATCCCCCAGGCAACAACTGCTCCCTCGATTTAAAGGGGCAGGGCTGGGTTTATTGTCCAGTGCCTGAGGCACCCCCTTGAGGGGGAATGCCGACGGGATCGACGCAATTTTTCACCTGCCACCCATGAGCTTCGGTTTGTGGGTGGTTAATAGGGCCTTGTGCCTAACCCGTACAAGTGAGGTACGAGGTAAATACAATGCATCTTAGACCGGTTGTCATCGCAAGGTTTAAGAGCCCAGTCTATCCTACTATTTTACCCATAGCTGGAGAGAGAATGTATCGATGCATACCTTTCCCAAGGGTATTAGTACTATGCTAAATGCAAAAAGGCTCGTCC
>CM042138.1:142751098-142771098 GCA_023376005.1 Doryteuthis pealeii | reverse complement strand
AGTGCGGAAAGTTCTTGGGATAAAAACTTCGGTGGACTAATCCACGAATTCCATCCAAATGTAAAAAAGTTGTCCAGAAAGCTCAAAAAGATAGGTAATAAAATTGTTAAACAGGAGACGTGCCTTTTGTTTAATTCTACATGTATAATGAAAGAATGCTACCCAAATACTCTCTCTCTCTCTCTCTCTCTCTCTCTCTCACACACACACACACACACACACCATATATATATATATATATATAATATATGTGTGTGTGTGGTGTGTGTGTGTGTGTACTGAAAATTACTCGTTGAAAAAAATAAAAATAAAAAAGTGAACGAGACAAAATGCTGACGTGGTCACTATCAAAAAAGTGTTCAATACGTACGTAGAGCCGGTTAGGAACTGAACAAGTAACAGAAGTTTTATTATTTATTTTTTTACCGAAAAGGATCTTCAGATCAACCAGAAAGTCATTGGGCTCAATATCATTGATTAACATTTAATATAAGTTAGGTCAGCGAATAAATTCATAAAAAGAACAAAGTAGAATTTGCACAGACGGGGACAAAAAACAACAAAAAACAGACTGTTAATGATTAAGCAGCCATTTGATTTCATGCCTACATCTGTTCAATATCTCAGCTCTTTGATTAAGCAATTACTCTTGTATGGGTATGTAGCAATATATATATTATATATATATATATATATATATATATATATATATATGGAAATACGATGAGGAATTAATCCGACAATATGTGAAGAAAATGTTTTTAAAAATATAACAGTCACAGGATGTTACGATCAAAAGAAAAATTGTATATGCTATACTTAAGTATTTCGGTTTATGATAAACCTTCATCAGGACAATGCAAACGAAATTTTGTAAGGGTGAAAAAGGAAATGTTTTTCACATGCAATGATCACATCATCAGCCTTCATATATAAGCACACATATAAAAAATAACGGTAAATAACAGTATATTCACACATTTACCATACACTTACAAAATTTCTTTTGCATTGTCCTGATGATATTTAGTATAATTTTCGTTCATTAAACTAAACAGTAAAAAAGCTTTATGAAGCAAAAGTTGATTAACTCAGCTTTAGTATAATAATATATATTTATATACATATATACATTGTTGTTGTTGGCATCCTTCCGTCTACTGAAGACGAGGCGTAGTGTCCCTTTTTTTTTATCTGTGACTGCGTGAGTGGCTGAACAGACCAATTCTTGAAGGACAGTCTCTGGAGCAGTGACTGCAAACAAACAGTGATCCTTACTGGAGTTGCTATTGTTTCTCCTTCCTTTTGGCTATCTTTTCGGTGGCGGCTTCTTTCCTCTCTTTTTCGTTCCTTTTCTGACGTGGAGTTGCCATGTAACACGATCTTCAGTATAAGCCTCCCATGTGTTGGTGTTGATGTGGCATGTCTTCATGCTTCTCTTACAGACATCCCTAAAGCACAGGCGTGGTCTCCCTACGTCAGGAGGATGGATCCCCAAAGACCTACTGTATGGTGAACTAGTGGAGGGTACCCGACCGGCAGGGACACCACACCTACGCTTCTGCAAGAGAGACATGAAGACATGTCACATCATCATAAACACGTGGGAGGCTTGTGCAGAAGACCGTGCGACCTGGCGCCTCCTCGTCAAACAAGGTACGAGAGGGAGTGAAAAAGAGAGGAAAGAAGCTGCCACAGAAAAGAGAGCTAAAAGGAAGGAGCGACAACAGCACCCCCAACACCTACAAAAAGCATCACCTTTTGTTTGTAACCACTGCAACAGAGACTGTCATTCAAGGATCGGTCTGTTTAGCCACTCACGTAGCTGTAGGCAAAAAAAAAAAAATAGACACTACGCCACTGTCTAAAATAGACGGTAGTTTGCCAACCATATATATATATATATATATATATATATATATATATATATATATGGGTATTGTATGTATTTACATACATTAAATAGTTTCTGTGTTCTATTATGTAGATAAAGTTATTGTTGTGTGTGTTATTAAGTCCGATTTAGTTCAGGTTTGTATTTGTCTATGAAATGTTTTTCTTTAATTAGGAGTAGCGTATAGTCATCAGTTTGGTATATTGGCATATATATATATATATATATATATATATAATATATATATATTATATATATACGTGTGTGTGTGTGTGTGTGTGTGTGTGTGTATGTGTGTGTGTGTGTGTGTGTGTGTGTTCATAATGGAGATTCGGTCTCTATTTTTCTGTAACCGAAACTAATTCACTGCTTACGTCACATTAGTCAAATTCATCAATGTATAGAATAAAGAACAGCTTTGTATTATTAATACATTTAAAATCCCGAAATGTGTGTTATATATCTCTAAGAAATAAAGATTTACAAGGTATATTGTGGGAATAATTTGCCTGATGTTTTTAACAAAAATTTTAAAATTGGGTTTAATAGATAATTATTTGCTGTTATTAATGTCTAATAGTATCATATTATTTTCAAACGTATCAAAAGCAATCCTGTTTATGATTTTATATAGAAATCAATTAAAATAACATTAAAATAAGTCTAATACTTTTATATTTGTTCTTATTTAGTTTCGTTAGTCTTTCTAATTTAATATATCTTATTAAATTTCAAACTTAAATACTTTCACCCAGAGGACGCATACTTTTGCTAGTATATATAATGTTTTCGATGCATGGAGAAATAAACATAAAAAGATAGAAGAGATAAACTTGAAATTCAAAAAACTTAAATCGATTGCTTAAGCAAGCGTATCAGTCATTTTACCTCCCTTATTTTGGTTTAAAATGACATTTGCAATAATGTACTTATTTGACATCCTTCTTGGAAAAAACACTAAGTCATTTAAAATATATCATAAACAAAATATTTAGAATATACATAAATTTTTAAAAGATTAAAAAAGACAAACAATATTTATAAATTCTTTATTATTAATTAAATGAAAATTTTGTTTATACGTGTTTAAACCATTTACAATATATAAACAATATAATATATAAAAAATACTTTATTTCAAGTTTCGATAAGGTCATTTTGTAAATGGGTTTAAGATTGAATTGTAATGATCAAGACATATGATTTCAAATACATTATCCTCAATCCTGACCACCCTGTCGATTGGGACAGAAGAATAAACTGACTGCACCTCTGCATAGGGGTAAAATCCCTTCAATGGCCGTGGGTGGCGACCTGTGATGCTTAAGGATGTAACCCTGGTCGCTTAACAGTCCATGACATGAAACACTTCACTTTGACTCTTTGGTTGATATTGTTATGTTTTAGGATCGTCGCATTTATTTTGTGCGGGAAATTCGAAACCTGGACAAAGAAGAAATTGAACAAAAGAAAATAATAGATAGCTTAGACAGAAAGTCTGGGGTAACAAAAGGAAAGGTAACAAAAGACTTCCTCTGTATAAACGGGAATTTGAACAAAGAGACTGGAAGGGGAAGAAAGAACTTCCGGTCAAGGGTTAAGTTCGAAGTTCCTTGATGGCTCCCGATTACGACAAGAAAGTTCCCGAGTTCGAAAAGAAGGTTCACGAGTCCGAGTAGGTTTCCGAGTCCGACAAGAAATACCTGAATGAGGCCGGAGGATGTGTGCGCGGTTTGTCTTTACTTAAGGGATCAGCAGTAGCAGTTAGAGTCAGGAGAGAGACGGCGGACCAACGCGGTCACGCACCGCCACGGCTAAGGGCGGTGAGACGTCACCACCTTCCACCACAGTAGCAGCAGTAGTTCCCATTGTCAACGCCCGCCACTCACACGCACCACGAGGGGGAAAAGAAATAAACGTTCAAAGTCTTACTACTACATATGTCTACGTGTGAATCTTTATACTCCACTACTAACACATACGACCCAGCAACAGTATATAACATGTACGATTTTGTGGTCCGAGTCGAGCGCTATGCAATAATATGACATTAGACAAACTAACTAAAAGCCTGTCTGCTAACTGCAACTCTGGTTAATCTAAAGACTTGAATTAGTTACGGCTTAACATGGACAACACCCCACTTTGGCCCTTACTTTGGCTAGACAGACGGTCGAACAGCACCTCTCCAATCAATCAGCTGGTTACGTCAAGCCCTAGCACCTATATGATTGTCCCAACCCTATTGCTCTTATGGCAACACCCAACTCTTTTTATCATATACGTGTTAGAAGGCTGTGGCTGAGAGTCTGTGTCCTGAGTATTACGTTAAACTGCATCTAATGGTGAACTCTGAGGTGTGTGGAGCAGGTCCACTCTGACCCGGATTGGCTCCCATCTATGGGCGAAATGGGGAAAATGAGTTTTAGAAAATGTATTAAAGAATTGAGTTTAAGAAAAAAAAAAATGAATACCCATCGAACATAAATAAAAAAAGGACATCGGCATAAAATAGCCCAACACGGTTTAATATGCTGTAAAAATTGAGTTTTCCTTCTCTTAGATTGGTTGCCTAATTGACTCACATAGCTGACTTTACTTATATGGAAAATTGTCGCAACACAATTTTCCTTCTCCTTATTTCCCAGTCAATCTATTATTAAATCTATGGAAATTTCCTGTTGTCCTCAGTTTTCAATCTTGATTATCACAATGAATACTTTTACTATTATCTGCATTATTCGGACTATTGTCCTCGTCTTTATTGTTATTTGTACAATGTTTCGGCCGATATGCCCTCTGGCCTTCTTCAGGTATTTCTTGTCGGACTCGGGAACCTACTCAGACTCGGGAACCTTCTTTTCGAACTCGGGAACTTTCTTGTCGTAATCCATCACGGAACTTCGAACTTAACCCTTTATTTAGTCCATGGGGGTATCTGAAAACTGAAGAAATCTTAGAACCAAACTAAACCACAATCTTGATGAACCAAATTATTAGTTTGGTTAATTTATTTAACGACATATCAACTCCTTATGGATTACTTAATGCCGACATTGGGGCCGGATTAGCTCAGTTGGTAGAGCATTCGGCTAGAAACCACAAGGTTCCTAGTTCGATACCGACCCTCGCCAACTCAGCGTATGAGTAGCACAGGGATCTGTGCCGTAGAGTAAGGAGCTGATGGCAGGTGTGGCACTCCACATCAAACGCCAAAAATTCTCCTTGGTAGACCAAGGAGAATTTTTGGCGTTTGATGTGGAGCGCCACACCTCTAGTGAAAAAGGGATATACTCCCTCACTGATTGGCTGATACCGACTTTAGGACACCCCGACGACTTAATGCCGAACTTATTAATACGAAATACTTATGTGAAATACTATAATATGTGTGAGGAGAAAGTAATCGGTGAGAATCGAATTCTCTAATTGTTTATTTCTATGGTTAAACCAATATTCCGCCGTGTCGAATGGACCAAACGCCAAAAATTCTCCTTGGTAGACCAACTGCAAATGCACCGACTGCACCTCTGCAGAGGGGTAAGACTTCCCCAATGGGGCCACCTGTTGACCGTGGGTGGCGACCCGTGATGCTTAAGGATAGAGCCCAGGTGGATGAGCAGTTGCTGACATGCAATACTCCACTTTGGCCCTATCTTGGGCTAGACGGGCGGTCGGAGAGGCCCCCTCCGATCAATCGGCTGGTCACGTCAAGCCCTAGCACCTATATGACTTTCCCAACCCTATTGCCCTTATGGCAAGCCCCAACCCCTTTTTATCATATGGGTGCTAGAAGGCGGTGGCTGCGGGTCTACATATCCTGGGAATGACGTTAAACTCTATCTGATGGTGAGGTTCCATTTTTAGAGGTTTGGGGAATGTGGAGCACCCCTTCATCACCATTGCTCCCTGGTCCACTCTGACCCGGAGTGGTAGTACCTGTTAGGGTCCCATCTATGGGTTAAATAGAAAAATGTATTTATAAAAAAATTGTATTATCCATTAAGAATTGATTTATTTCAAAACTTTATCGACATTAAATGACCCACTGAGGTTGATATGCCGTAAAACAAAACAAACCAAAACCTAAACTAACATTCATATTACACAATTTCTATTGCTGTTATTTTGTGTGTGTTTATTTGGTATAAATGATCCCCCGTTTCAAAGTTTTTCATATACTAATCTCCTTCCGTTTTTTTCCCATTTCTATACAGAACAAAAACTGTTTAATACATCTGCTTATCTATCACTTCACAGGAAGTTTCTACCAATCATCTTAGCAATGTAGAGTTTTGTACTAAGGCGCCATTACCGACATTCGAGCACTTGTGTAATCGGAATTTCTTACACAACTCTGAGATAAGACAGGGAAAATTATTCCGCCATCAATGGAAAATGCTATTCTGATTACGCATGCGTGCGATTATTGGCATATGCGTGCGCGAGCGTGTGTGAAACAGGATGTGCAAAACGGAAGGTCAAATGGCACGACCTAAGTAGTGAGCGTAAAAACGAGCATTGGGGATTCATGGGAAACCCGATTCTGATTCGAATACCGCTCAGCATTTGCGTAGATCGACTATCTCAAGATATTTGCGAGTTCTTATTTACAAGAGAAGCCATAGTATCGTTTAGAAAACAAGATTTCAATGTCTGTTGGATGTTGAGCCCCGCCAATGTTGGCCTTTAACTTTTTGCCTACCAAAGTTCCCTCGGGACTGTACCAAATGTTTATGGTGTCTTCTACTTGTATTATATGATATTTTGAAGTTCACTATCTATTCACCTCATAACTCATTCTATTCAGATAAAGTCCTATTATACCATTTCTCTGAATGTTTGAAACGAGGCTTGATGATTAGTATTATCTGCATTATTCGGACTATGGTCTCCATCTTCATTGTTATTTGTACAACGTTTCGGCCGATATGCCCACCGGCCTTCTTCGGGTATTTCTACTCGGACAAAGAAGGTTCCCGAGCCGAGTAGGTTCTCGAGTCCGACAAGAAATACCTGAAGAAGGCCGGTGGGCATATCGACCGAAATGTTGTACAAATAACAATGAAGATGAGGACAATAGTCCGATTGATGCAGATAATACTAAGTCCTATTATCATTGTAATCCGAGTCCTTCTGTTAAATTATAATAAACTAAACATCAATTTTTGAACTTTGCTTGGGTGTTGTGGGAGAGCCGCTGTTAGTGGCTTAAAAAATACAAAGAGTTAATAAAGGAACTAAATGATTTGGATTTGGCTTCCGAATCGAAATATTTTAAAATAAACTGCCATAGTAATTTAGCATCACCTTAGAGACAAAAACAAAACATTAGTTTTAGTTAAATATTGAATAATTTTGGTAATGATAGTTTAGGCGGATATACAATACCTTGATAATGGTTCAGTAAAGAACCGAAAGTACTTGGTCTAACAATTATAAATCTTTCGGATAACTTATTAACAACTTTCAAGATGATAACACCAAAATAATTGTTAGGAAACTTGAAAGAAAAAAGAAACAAACTTGAAAACAATAACGATTCTATCATGTTTAATCAAATTTGTTTGAATATATATATATATTCAAACAATATATATAGCAACGCTCTCCTATATAAGGGATGGAGCATTCTATGACGATCTTTACATACAAAGCGATGTGTGTATAAAAATAGTTAAAATCTCCTTGGCATTCTGTAAGTGAAGACAGCCTAATGGACTGGCACCCAACCGATCGGATTTCAATTCCGGTTGTAGGTAGTTTACAAATGTCTTGTCATACTGAAGAGACTTGATAAGTCGAAACACGTGTCAGTGGATGACTCACTCTCTCTCTCTCTCTCTCTCTCTCTCTATATATATATATATATATATATATATATATATATATATATATATATATACAAGTAACATTATTGTTCATTTAAAAAAAGACATCAGTTTAAAAACTAAGCGGCTGTGCAAACAGTATGAACTGAAATAGTAATCGATACAAAAATATCGCAGAATCAATAGGATAATATTAAAAAATCAACAAAACAAGACACACACACACAAAAAAAAACAACAAATAATAAAGTTACCCGACTCACAGCTTTATTCTCCCGATTTCTTGATCATCCAGTAAGTGTTAGGGATCAAAGATGCCTATGCGGTAACCTGATTTATTACATCCTCCCTATTTACTAAACATCCGTAGTCACGAGACTAAATCAGGTGAGTAAACGTTTAATCTGGCGCCAATTGACATACCAAGTGTTTTACCCCATGGCGGCATTTTGATACAATTTCCGATCTTTTTTATTAAAACAGCAATTCATTCCCTTTTTGAATCGATTTAGTTTCGAATTTCTCCCCTAGGCATAGATTATATCTTTTTGAACCCCCATTGCATGAATATGTTTTCATTAGTAATATCCATTTTATTTCTGCCTCTATCCCGTTTCTCTCTTTACACTCCCACGTGTAACTCGACGACATGCTATAAGCAAATTTTATTGTTCTAAAGGCGCTTGTTGTGTAATGGTTATCATCAAGAAATGGATTTGGCGACCGAGTAAAAATCCTGGACAAAGCTGTTTGTATTTCACATACTACTAATACACTTGGGAAAGATATGAATCCAAATATTCTCCCTCTAGCTGTGGGTAAATTATTGGGCTAACTGGTCTATTTAACCTTGGTATGGCAACTGGTCCCGGGAAAGGAAAACTCCGAATTTAAACCTGTTAAATTCTGCGTAAAAAATTGACCTTAAGTCATATTCTTTTCAATCGGAGGGTTTAGGCCATTGTGTATTTTCTAGTTCTAATCAAAGGTTTATGGTTACTAAGCCTCTATTTTCGTGTTGATTCAATGGGGACTATACCAAGTCTCTTTGGAGATTTTACAGTTGCTTGATACACTATATTTTTCGTTAGACATTTATACTTCTAAAGGATAGTCTGTACGCCCTGTCGGTAAAATCACTCCGGGTCTGGGTGGACCTGGGAGTAATGGCGATGAAGGGGTAACTCTACACTTCACCATCAGATAGAGTTTAACGTCATACCCAGGACAATAAAACTCTCACCGCATTCTAGGACATATATGATAAAAGGGGTTAGGGCTTGCCAATACGGTTGGGACAATCATATAAGATGCCCTTATGGCAAATCCCTAATGCGGAGTGAAGGATTTGAATAAATCCGACAAAATGTGGCTGAGAATAGAGGAAAGTGTGGATATAACAACACAGACGGTTGGAGTTTCCCCATAAGAATCTTCAGGGTTAAAATCCCCTGAATTAATCCACTGAATTAATCAAAATATTGATTAATTGCAGTCGATTACACGTGTGTGTCTTTCGTGATCAACGGTTCTCTTGTACCTATATTTCAATATATGAGAAGTAAACAAACAAAGTGTTTTGATATGGCTTTTTTAGCCGACAATTTTTGGGAGAATATGTGCTTAATTGAAGTCGTACCTAATTTTGAAAATTAATTAATTAATTAATAATTAATGAATTAGGCGGGCATACCTATTCAAATGTAAGGCTAAACAAATCGAGAAAAATCAATATATATATATATATATATATATATATATATATATATATATAATAATCGTGCTGACAGTATGGATTCCCTTGACTTTCTCCACCATTTCCACCATGGTTATTTTCATCACTATTTTTAAGAATTTATGATTGTGTTTTTATATTATTTGTGGCATAATTTTCATTTTAATTCTATTAATTTGTTTACGAAGCAAATTACTCTTTCAGAAATGTCTTTTTAAGCAATTAATTTAAAAAAACCTCTTTTCAATCTTGTTTTTCTTTTTTACGTCGGCGTTAAAGATGGATATTCACTGATACATTCACTTGTTTAAATAAAGTTGTAGGATGATTGGTTTTGTTTGGTTTGGCTTCTTTGTTTAATGTCATTCGTGTGTTATTTAATACCAAAGCCATCCCTGTGAAAAAAAAACAGTTGTATAATTAATTTTCATATTGGGCAATTCCATGTCAAATCATCCAGAAAAAAAGTAAAATTGTCACCCACCCCCTTCAATTTTTCTGAAATTTTGTACAGGTATGGACAGTGTTAAAGTTAGACATTCCCCAAAATTTGAGCTTCCAATTCTAAAAATTGGCGGAGTTATGTCGATTTTTAGCTCTCACTTTTTATGGGGTTCACGAAAAATGGCGACGTTTTGTAATTTATTTGTGTCTATAAAATGAGTTCTAGAGCTTCCTACGCCTAAAATTCGGTTTATGAAAACATTTGTGCCCGAGAAATCCAAAAATGCTATCCAAAAAGACGACCGCTTCTAGCACCTTGGGTTGATGGTTTGCCATAAAAGCAATTTAAAGAGTATGATCAAGACAATCATATAGTTGCTAGGGCTTGACATGACCAGCCGATTATCAGATTGAACCTCTCTGACCGCCCGTCTAGTTGAAATAAGAGCTGAAATGGTGTATTGCATGTCACGAGACAACATAGTATCCGAGCTACAAATCGCTCAGTAACCATAATCCTGTCCTCAGACATTACGAGTAGCTACGCATGGCCAACAGGTGGTCGTATCGGGAGAAGGGGGGGGGGTCTTATACCTTTGCATATGTACAGTCGGTGTATTCTACAACTTCAGCTGACGAAAGAAAGGAAGGTAAGGAGAAAGAAAGGAAGAAAGAAAAAAAGGAAGGATGAAAGAAAAGAAGAAAGAAAGAAAGGAACAAAAAAAGAGAGGAAGAAAGAAAGACAAAGGACGGAAGGAAGAAAGAAGAGAGGAAGAAAGAAAGGGAAAAAAGAAAGAATCCAAAGAAGGAACTTTCTTCCTTTCTTTCTTTTCTTCCTTCAAAAGAAAAAATCCAAAGAAGGAATAGAAAAGAAAGAAAGGAAGAAAAGAAGAAAGGAAGAAAGGAAGAAAGAAAGAAAGAAAGGAACAAAAGAAGGAAAATAGAAAAAAGAAACAAAGGAACGAAGAAAGAAAGAAAGAAGACAAAGAAGGAAGGAACAAGCAAAGAAAAAAAAGGAAGGAACAAAGAAAGAAAGAAAGAAAGAAAGAAAGAAAGAAAAAAAAAAGAAGTAAGCAAGAAAGAAAGGAACAAAAGTAGGAAGGAAGAAAAAAGAAAAAAGGAAAGAAAGAAAGGAAGAAAGAAAGATAAAAAAAGAAAGAAAGAGAGAAAGAAATGAACAAAAGAAAAAAAAAAGAAAGAAAAAAGAAAAAAGAAGAAGAAAGAAAGAAGATAAAAAAAAAGAAAGAGAGAAAAAAGAAAGAAAGAAAGAAAGAAAGAAAAAGAGAAAAAGAAAAGAAAGAGAGAAAGAAAGAAAAAAGAAGAAAGAAAGAAAAAAGAAAAAAGAGAGAAAGAAGAAAGAAAGAAAGATAAAAAGAAAGAAAGAGAGAAAGAAAGGACAAAAGAAGCAAGGAAGAAAGAAAGAAAGAAAAAAGAAAGGATATCGGTTGGACAAATTATAAAGTGAGTAGTTAATCAGCTTTTTATATGTTTATACTTTCTAAATCAAATTTTCTAGAGAAAGCGATAAATTCACACACCAGTCAATGAATTGCACAAATTACATAAAACACTTGGTCCAACCATCCCACAAGTTTAAACAAGTGAATATATCAGTGAATCATAAGATAAACAGAGATAAACCCAAGCCATAAAGAAATATTTAGGCAAAGAAAAGTGGAATATAAAGCAGTGTTAAAAGATTGTTTATATAAGAATGAAACGATTGTTTGCAATGAAATTAAAGATGACAAAAAATCCCATAGATTGGAAATACTATGGCGAGTCAAAGATTTTGCATTTACTTCGGAACATGTTAAATTGCGGCGGGCGGACACATAACGTGACCGAATGAGTTAAATCCATGGAAATGGAACCCACAGTTGTATCGTGGTTGCTGGTGCGCTGACACGTTGTGCATTGCTTAACTCCGTGTGTGATTTGAAGGCCGCACAAATGAACGTGCAATGTTGTTTAATTCGGAAATTGATCCATTGAGATTTTGAACTAGGCCATAAAGTAAGTAAGTAAAGTGTGGCCTAAAGTCGGTATCAGCCAGACAGCGAGGGAGTCTATCACCTTTTCACTAGCGCTAGACCAAGGAGATTGTTTGGACGTCTGAGGCGGAGTGCCACTCCTACTATCAACTCCTCACTTTATCCATGTGCTATTCATACACTGAGTTGGCGAGGGCCGGATCGAACCCCGAACCTCGAGGTTCCCAGCTGGACACTCTACCGACTGAGCTAAACCGGCCCAGAACTAGGCCATAACGTTGAGTAAATTTATTAAAAAAGGTGATAAAGATAATCCTAGTTGTAAGTGTACAAACAACATTCATCCTTTATGTTTGTTTAATGGCATATCAACCTGTTTGGGTTATTTAATGCCAAAGGAGGCGAGTGGTCTATTGGTTAGAGTCGTAGGAAATGGACTCGTCGAGCCAAGTTCAATTCCTGGACGAAGCTGTTTGCATTTCACATGGTGCTAATACACTTGGTAAAGGTATGAATCCAATTCTCCCTCTAGCTATGGGCAAATAGCAGGGTAGACTGGGCTCTTTAACGATGTCTTGTAACCAATCTAGGAGAAGGAAAAACTATGAATTCAAACCTGTTAAACTCCGCTTTAAGAAATTGACTTTGTGTCACATCTTACTCGTGCGGAGGGGTTGGAAAAATATATATTTAATGCCAAAGTCATTCTTGTAGAACAGTGGTGCTAATATTCAATCTTGCATAACGAAAATCACAATATTTCAGTTTTCATATATATATATATACTAGCAAAAGTACCTGGTCCATGACCAGACGAAAACCTTTTTAGGAACACCATGGAGAGCAAGTAGCTGATAGAGCCAGCAGGCAAGCCCCTGCTGATACAACAGCAGCAGCTATATGATGCTTTCTGAAAATCGTTTAATTTTTGTTTAATTAATTATATCCCTTAATTAGAAAAATCAATAACCAAATTTAGTGTGTTTCTTAGTTAGCGGGTTATTAAGATGTATGCAAGATTTCAAATCTAAGTGACGTCTCTTTTGGAGTTATAAGTCGACACGTACATACCAAACTTTCTTTTATATATATATATATATATATATATATATATATATATATATATATATATTAGTATTAAGGTGTATATAGAAATAACCTACTTGAGTTTCACCATAAGGATCTTCAGGGTTAATTGCAATGAATTAATCAAGATTTATTGCAATTAACCCTGAAGATCCTTAGGTTATTTCTATATACACCTTAATACTAAATCCGCTCTACTGATGTATTGAGCACTTTATATTCATTATAACACTGACTTATTCAGTTAATACTTGTATCGACCATCAATATTATGTTTAACTCAATGTTTTATTCCCAGGTAAGTCATTTCCTTTATCATATATATATATATGTATATATATATATATATATATATATATATATATATACATATACCAACCCATATTGATGAGTAGGATGGGACACAAGGTGAATTTCTTAAGCAGAGTTCAATGACGGATGGCGGGGTTTATCATTTTCCCAATGATACTAGTCAGAATCTTCATATAATTACTATGTTATAACAGTCTAGCACGTTATTCACGACGCCACCGATTGTTCCGTATAAACCAGAATAAATAGTAATCAGATGTGGCTTGGTTTCTTTAATAGCATATCAACCTTTAATGCCAAAGCCACCCTTGTAGAAAAACAGTAGTGATAGTGAAATGAAATGAAATTTATTGTGTACAGTGCTCAGGTGCACCACAACTCATCAAAGTCTCATGTCAAGTACACAGAATAATGTATTAGCGTCAGGAACAGGAACAGTTTACAGTAGTAATATGCATGTATGTGTGTGCGTGTGTGCATATGTATGTGGAGAGTGGCATCAGGTATAGTGTCGGCGGACTACAGGAAGCATGGAGGCTTTGAAAGACTCAGTACTTCGGCAGCCTACAATAGATGCGGGCAGTTTATTCCATGTCTCCGCAATTCTGAGCGTGAAAAGATGTTTCCGAAAGTCACGTGAGCAGTGCTGTTTTCTGACTTTGTAGGCATGCCCACGTGTGTTGGAAAGATGGAGATCAAAAAGGTGCTCAAGGTTGCTGTTGTTAAGATGATTAATGACCTTATGAGCGTTTACCAGGCCAGTATTATTTAACTTATAGTTGGGAGTTGAGGGGTGCATACCTTTCCCAATGGTATTAGTTCGAAAGTGAATGTAATAACGTGACTGGAGTTCGAACTAGCTTACTACAATGTGACAGTCCAGCACATTAGCTGCAACACCACGAAGACTTCCCCAATTCAATTTTCTACGTAAATGGTTTTTTTCCCCAAAACGATCCCAACTAAATCGGCTATAACACAAGTGTGTATATTTTATAGCTCAGTCGGTAGAGCGGCCGACTAGGAACCACAAGTTTCCTGGTTCGATACCAGCCTTCACCAATGAGTAGCACAGGGATATGTGCGGTAAAATGAGAAGCTGATGGTAGGTGTGGTGCCTCGCCCCAGACACAAAAAAATATCTGGCTGATATCAACTACCCTGACGACATTTTACTTATATCATCATCAAGTCACGCTGAAGCATAGATTCCCTGATCCCCCTCTCGCCATCCATCCCTATCGACCATCGCTCCTAGCAGGTTTATAAATGACACCCAGTTTCCACAAAGAGCTGATAAATGATAAATTTTTGCTGATCCACCAACACTAGTGTGTCCATGTCTAGAAGTCCACTGGAGAACGTCACTTATGAGTTCGTTTGTATAACAATGATGTGTGGATCAGAGATATTTATAACATTGCTCATGCCAACTTCGGAAATCTTTCTTAACTTTACTATGTCTCTGAGTGATATTAAGATGACTGTAACAAAGCAGCTGATGGTGATCCCTAAAGAGATTAACAGGGTTAAGTATGTGACATCTTAAGAAGACTACTTTGATAAGGATGAAAGGACCATTGCCCTAGATAGGATAGCTTTTTTTGTTAATATTAAATGTCTGGAGCATTTTTTTTTTCAGACAGACCTTGTATCTCTATATGAATAGTTAAAATACTAAATTCTTATTTAAGTTTTTTAGTGATTGATCGAAATGAATAAGTTAATATCAATCATTTAATTAGTAATAATCATGTTTCTTCCAAGAAGGTACGGTCATTACTAAATCATTACAAAGATATGAATGGATTATTTCTTTTTTTCTCTTTCATATACTTGAATAGGTGATTTGCATGTCCCTCCCAAAAACGGCTTTGACTAATATGGCAGTCTTTTTTTCTTTCTTTGCTTAATGTCATAATATCAACTATCATTACTATTTCTCTGAATGTTTGAGATGAGACTTGATGATTAGTACTATTTGGATTAATCGGACTATTATCCTCATCTTTATTGTTATTTGTACAACGTTTCGGCCGATATGCCCTCCTACCTTCTTCAGGTATTTCTTGTCGGACTCGGAACCTACTCGGACTCGGGAACCTTCTTTTCGGACTCGGGAACCTTCTTTTCGAACTCGGGAACTTTCGAGTCCGAAAAGAAGGTTCCTGAGTCCGAGTGGGTTCCCGAGTTCGACAAGAAATACCTGAAGAAGGCCGGAGAGCATATCGGCCGAAACGTTGTACAAATAACAATGAAGATGGGGACAATAGTCCGAATAATGCAGATAGTACCAACTATCATTAGTTATTTAATTCCAAAGCCATCCTTGTAGAAGAACAGTAGTAGTACTATTTAATCCATAGCTGAGTGAATGTGGGTAGGGATCATACCTTTCCCAAGGGTATTAGTCCGAAAGTGAAAATAAAAGCGCTACTGAAGTTCGAACTTACAACGGAGTCACAGTCCAGCATGTTAGTCGCTATGCAACGGGGAACCCCCATTTATCATTTAAATGGACAAGTATTTGATTAACATATAATATACGAAGCATCTGTAAAAAAACCGCAAAAAGGCTTCATATCAACGGAAAGAATGTCGAAAAAGTTTAAAAAAACATAAATCTTCACCCGTCGCAACAATATATATTTACCAACCCCTCCGCACGAGCAGGGTGTGACACAAGGTCAATTTCTTAAGCGGAGTTCAACAAGTTTGAATTGAAAGTTTTCCTTCTCCTAGACCAGATGCCTAACCAAGATTAAAGAGCCCGGTCTGCCCTACTATTTATCCATAGCTGGAGTTAGAGTAGGATTCATACCTTTCCCAATGGTATTAGCGCTAAGTGAAATGCAATTACCATATCCATGATTTGAACTCGGGGCGACGAGTCCATTTCCCATGACTTTAATCATTACACCACGCGCTTCAACAATATAGTTGCGCAATGATTCTATGACTTTTGACAGGGGTAGTAGAAAATATGCTAATAACCCCGATGTCATCGAGTTTATTGTCCACAATGGAAATAATATCAATGGAGATGTTTAGTAACCCTAAACCTTTGTTTAGAACTAGAAAATATATATTTACCCAACCCCTCCGCACGAGCAGAATGCGACACGAGGTTAACTTTTAAGCAGAATTTAATGGGTTTGAATTCAGAGTTTTCCTTCTCCTAGACTGGTTGCCATATCAACGTTAAGGAGCCCAGTCTGTTCTACTATTTATCGATAGCTGGAGAGAGAATAATTAGATTGATATATTTCCCAAGTGTATTAACGTTAAATGTCAACAGACTTGTCTACGAATTAAACTCTATTTGCCGTATTCATTTCATACGACAATAACCATTACACTACAAGCGCCTTTGGAACTATAAAATATGCTAATAGCACCATGTCCTCGAGTTACATGTGGGGGTGTAAAGAGAGAACCGGAATACACCACGATGCGACGCCCAGGCATTTGCCCAACCCATTTGACATGGGTAAAATGTCACACAAGGTCGCAAGTAGAAAGTATTCGTATTCGATAGAACCGTGTGCTATAACTCAACGTGTGGCTGCAAGCAAGTGTGTGTTCAATAATTGCATAGTTAAAATATGAAGTAGTAAGAAAACCCACATATAAATATATGTGTGTGTATGTGTGTGAAGATTGGGAATTGATTGAGACCACCCACAGATGGGTATGTGTGTGTGTTCAGGTGGATAATGTGTGAGTATATATATATAAATTTCTTTTTTTATTTTTCTTCATTTACTAAATATCTTGCTCTGTCCTTTTACTCACTGGTATTAGGTACATTGAGCTCTCCTTATGGTCTACCTGCATCAGCTTGGTTAAACCACACATGGAAAGACCCTAACTACGGAAAAAAACTATATATATATATATATATATATATATATATATATATATCATCTGCTGATGAGGCCTAATAGGCCGAAATGTACATAAAGAGATTGATTTTTCTCGATTTGTTTAGCCTTACATTTGAATAGGTATGCCCGCCTAATTAATTAATTATTAATTAATCAATTTTCAAAAATTAGGTACGAAAGGGCCAGGTTAGCTCAGTCGGTAGAGCGTTCGGCTAGAAACCACAAGGTTCCTAGTTCGATACCGGTCCTCGCTAACTCAGCGTATGAGTGGCACAGGGATCTGTGCGGTAAAGTAAGGAGCTGATGGTAGGTGTGGCGCTCCACCTCAGATGCCAAAACAATCTCCTTGGTCTAGCGCTATTGAAAAGGGGATAGACTCCCTCGCTGTCTGGCTGATACCGACTTTAAGCCGCCCCGACGACTTTACTTTTACTCAATTAAGCACATATTCTCCCAAAAATTGTCGGCTAAAAAAAAAAGAAGCCATATCCAAACACATCGTTTGTTTATTTACTTCTCATATATATATATATATATATATATGTGTGTGTGTGTGTGTGTGTGCGTATATATACATACATGTGTATGTGTGTATACATATATTGTATGTGTAAGTAGGTGTAATAAAAAGAAATCCTATAGAGAAAAGATTAAGAGTGGTTATAACTCTCCAAATTAGAGACCAGAAGTCTGGCTTTTGACCACTTTGAGGGTTAACTATAGTTTAGCTAAGTAAAAAAATTCGACCCAGATTAAACACAAAGAACTTTTCAAATCACGCGGTGTGGATGGAAGTCTCGTGTGACGAGAGTTGGTAGCGAAAGTACGGGGAAATTTAAAAAGTTGAGTCAGTGAGTTTTTGGGGAGCGAAAGGAACAGACCTTTTAGAGCCTTGTAAAGAGAAGCCAGCGTTAGCAGAGGTCTCCAAAGGAACGCGGGGGGGGGTGCCCCCTCTCGATAGACATGGGAGATAGCAGCAGATGGAAATGAGTGGAGGAATGAATGTGAACCATATACCTCTCCGTGTTTTTATCAGTCTTTTGTCAGCAAACTAATGAAGATATTTTGACCCCCCTCCCCCCAAAAAAAAATTATCGGCAAATCAATGTAAATATTTTACAACTCCTCTTTTATGAAAAAGTGAGAGAGGGTTAAATCAACATTATTATACTTTTTACATATTGAACTATTTCGTAATAGCTATTAATTAAAAACGAAATGTTGTAACAGTCAAATTATAACACTGTGGTATATCCACAGGTGCTGCTAGTAATTATATAATTATCTAAAAATAATTTTCATATTTCTATCAGGCTCCAAGAAAAACTAATACATTTAATGTTACCATTTTGCAATCGTTGCTTTTTAGTGCGTGTCGGAGGGGTGTATATGTATATATGTGTATACATGCTTGCGAGTGTGCGTGTATATCAATGCATATGTACGTATATATCGGTATGTATGTGTGCGTGTGTGTGTGTGCACGAATATATCGGTGTGTGTGCGTCCATGTGTGCGTGCTTATATAAGAAAGCGTTTGTGTAATGGTTACCATCGTAAGAAATAAACACGATGAGACGAGTTCAAATCCTGGATGAGGCTATTTGCGTTTCACAAAGCGCTAATATCCTTTTGGAAAGATATGCATTTCACTATTCTCCCTCCAGCTATGGGTAAAGTAGGGCAAACCGAACTTTTTTTACCTTAGTTAGGTCACCAGTCTAAGAAAAGGGTAAATCTTAATTCAAACTCTGCTTAAGAAATTTACCTTGTCGCATCCTACTCGTTTATACATATGACCATTAGTATAAAGAAAACTAAGACGATGGGACAGGGAACTGGAAATCCTCCCTCCATCACCATCAACAGCTACACCCTGGAAGCCGTAAACACCTTCACCTACCTTGGATCCCCCATCACTGACAACCTGTCACTTGATGCTGAACTCAGTTGCCGGATCGGAAAAGCTGCTTCAACTTTTGGCAAGCTCACAACAAGAGTGTGGGACAACAGCAAGCTCACTATCCGTACAAAGGTACAAGTGTATAGGGCATGTGTCATCAGCACCCTCATGTATGGAAGTGAAACATGGACCTTATACTCCCACCAAGAGCGGAGGCTAAATACCTTCTACCTTCGCTGCCTTAGACGTATACTGGGCATCACTTGGAGGGACAGGATCACTAACACAGCAGTCCTAGAGAGAGCTCAACTCCCCAGCCTGTACTCTCTACTGATACAACGTCGTCTCCGATGGTTGGATCATGTACGTCGGATGGATGATGGACGAATCCCGAAAGACATCCTGTATGGAGAGCTAACATCTGGTAAAAGACAGATTGGTCGCCCCCTACTGCGATTCAAGGATGTCTGCAAAAATGATCTCAGGTGCTTTGGCATTGTCCCTTCCAGCTGGGAAAATTTGGCTCAAGACCGCCCTCGGTGGCGGCAGAATCTCCATAGAGGACTGTACATGTCAGAAATCACCCTGATACAACATCATGAAGCTAAGAGGTCCATAAGAAATCAACGGCAACAAAGCATCGGAACATCATCATCTACAGGGACAACCTACAAATGCAAAATCTGTGGTCGAGAATGTTTCTCAAACATAGGACTTCATAGTCACAGGAGGCGCTGCAACTTCAGGGGCACACAAAAACTTTTATCATAGTCTTTCGAGACTGAATTGCCAATGACAATGACACACACACACATATATATATATATATATATATATATATATATATTATATATAGTTAGGCAGCAATTCTTCTCTAAGGCATATTTAGTTGAACAACGCAGCAATGTTTTTGT